>QJSC01026628.1:714696-828250 GCA_003697955.1 Calidris pygmaea | reverse complement strand
CAAAGTTACTCCAACATTTCCTCAAGAATGAGAAGTGATATAATAATTTACAGCTGGGCCAGCCTCAACAACAGCATTAATTCACATTTCAGAGTCCTCCCCATACTTATGTACCTTTCACATTCCAGAACTGTTCAGCATGCCAAAACAGTAAACCCCCCTGAGCCAAGTTCAGAGTCTGAGCCCAAAATAGCTCTGATGGAAAACTTTTGCCAGAAGAAAAATAAATTCTTTTGAGGAGGGCTTCTTAGTAGTGAGGTAATAATTGCTGAGCACGTTGCTTACTGATACATAAGACCCTTCATAAGCATTAGGAAAGGAAAGAGAACATAGTAGAAACTGCCACGGTGGAGAAGGCAGGGTGTCCTAGTGACAGGACTCTGTGCTGAAAGGACACATGGTTCTACTTGTCTCTTGGCTGCTGACCTACTATTTCATCTCAGAGGAGGGAGGTCACCTCTCTGGGTCATTACCCTTCTCTTCTTACCATAGGCCTGACCACAAGCGACTTTCATGATAATTGCAATGAACATAACCGAAAGCATTAAAAATCTGTGACTAGTAGGTTTAACTTTGGAAGAAGCCAAATTTTAAAAACACAGTCTTTCAGAGAGATTCTTCCATCCATTTTTCATGTGAGGGTACCGTTATTTGAGTACAGGGTAAGTAGCCTGTGACAGCTTCGTAGTGCTGTCCCTCCTTTGCCAGCCACACATGGTGTCTGTCCTCTGTGACAGTCGGATCAGACAGGGCTGGTGGCAGAAGTGGGGTCAGAAAGGGGGCTGTGGATGATGAGAGTATCAACGAACCTTCAGGAAATGAGAAAAGCAGTTAAGAATATAGAGACAGCTATTGTCTGCTCAGATATCCCTTGCCCTTGTTGCCAAGAGATTTCCTTGGACTTAGGTAATAGGAAACTTCTACAAACCACAATTCCTAATTTAAAAGTAACAAATAAAGAAAGATAGATCTAAGAGAAATTGCCTAACTTTGCAGACCAGAAGCACAACCAGGAAAATATTCCAATTTCTGATGTCCAGACTAGTTTTGAATTTACTACATCATACTGGTTTTAGATTTCAAGTGGTCATTTCATAAAAATGTTCCCTTGACTCACTGATTACAATCTGGTAACCAACTAGAGAAAATAAACAAATCTGAATTAGTGAAACACACACAAAAAGATAATTTAACTTACACAATTATCTTCTGGTTTGTATTTATATTCCACTTCTTTCACATTTTTCAAATTCAGTGTCTTTGCTCTGTAATCAATACACAGAGAAAATCTATAAGGCAAATCATCAGTAATCTTGAACAGAAACAGGAAGAGACATACCCCAAAACTACAGCATAGAAATAGCAATGGTGCAATCCATACATGTTTTTGTGCACGTGAAGCTTATTTTTGTGATAAGGATCCAGTTAAAACAGTAAAAAGCACATTTTAAAATTATAGTATATCACTTTGAAAATTCGATACAATTATTTTTTATTCAAATATGAATAATGAAAATTTCCTGTAAAAAAAAATCTTAAATTAAAGTTTCATTGGTTTTTTATGGCTGGCCAGAGAGCTGTTCTCAAGTCAAAGTAGCTAATATATAATCTACAACCTCAAAAGTACAAAGGTTTAATTAATATTTTTTACCTGAAAAATCATATTGTAAGGAAGGGTGGGAAAAAAGATATTGAATAGCTATGGGTCATTGCTAAAAAACTAAAGATGTTTTATTTGTCACTAAATGTGATGTATCTCTGTATGATGAAGCAGAAAGTTACACTCTAGCTGTCAAAGTGGGGAACTTAACTGGAAAAGCCAGTATTCCTAGGCTTTCTACACAGAAGTTTCCTTGAAAAGTCAGCTTGGTGTATGATCTTCTGCTTCAACACATGGCTTGCAGGAATGCATTTAACTACAGAATGAGAAGACTATGAAACTAGCTATCATCTGAGCTCTGTGCCTAAAGCTAGGCAGTGGAAATAATCCCAGAATACAAACATTTAATAGACTCATCGAAGTGCAGGGTGTGTTTGCAGGCACTGGTACTGGCTAAATGAGGCTTGCAAGAGTCAGCTGTTCTCCCCTGTTTGAATCAATTGAGCTGTAGCTGTTGCTGGTTTTAATACATTCTGATACATAACATGTACCACGTCCAGTACTGTGTCATGTGAACCAAAGCTTCACGATAAATCATCCAGGGTACTTTTCTTACTTTCCTTTTCCTACTTTACTTTTCCTGACACTTTTGCCCGTGACTCGATGGCTTGCTGCCTGTTCCCTTGCTAACCTCACCTGCGCCATACAGTTTTTAAGGCCATTGACTTGTTCAGTGCCTTTAGATTGCATGGACAGTCACCTGCAACCTGAACTGAAGAGCACAGAAATCACTGGGAAGAGTCTTACTTACTTTAATTATTGCAGGTTCAGTCTCATGCCTCTGTTAGATCAGAGGACAGAAGATGCTACTCTTTTTGTGCCAGGTATCTCTCCCTCTCTGCTGCAGCAGAACCTCAGACATCCAGGCACAAGGTATAAACGACATGAAAACTTATCTTTTCCTTTACTAGCAGAATTTACCAGAAGTTTAGTTTGCTGAGTAGCAGAAGGTTACCGAAAAAGTACTGATTGATTCAAGCATAAACCACCTTCCACGATTTGTAATTGCCTTGCAATTTGAAGCTATTTTCACGCTGGTTCTGCAACTTACTCTATGAGAACAGAGCTATGCTCAAATGGTTAACACCATTAGCTTTAACAAGCATTAAATCAAGCTGTCTATATTGTGCTTAATTTCAGTGGGATTCAATGTTTGTGTGAACAACTGCCTGCAAGCAGGAAGTCATTTGCAGGACTGGTGAGCTACGGATTAACTTTGTAGCACAAAATGATCATGAACGTCAGCTGCTATTTTTCCTTTACTTATGATCCAAAGTAGCAACTGTAATATATGAAAAAGAATATACAAATTTGTATTAGCTCTAGTTTCTTTGTCCTGGCTTCTCTAATTCATACATAAAATTTATAATGAACTTTTCACTAGATATTATAACAGTTGTGCAGTTACATTTCATTAATATATATTTCACAGAATCACAGAATCTTGCAGAATATTTGCAGTTCAATGGCAACTATCAACTCCTGTGCAACATATTATCTAGCAGTTTACAAAGGGGCTTCGTTAGGAAGCCTTGCCAGGCATACTGTGTCCTTAAGGAACAAATAAGTATCTAAGGGAAACAAAAATATTATTGATCTTTCTGTTGATCTTATGCTACCTTCACATAATGAGTTATGGAGATGTGTAATACTAAGAGAAATCACAATATAAAGAAATAGTATGAAATGTTTTGGAGATCCTTAGCCAACAGTAAATGCACAGGTGTGACTTTTCCTTTGAGTTGTCTTATCTTGTAATTTTCTGCAACTAAAAACCTGAAGTTTCATTGTGAAAGAGTGTACTGTATGTCTACCCTGACAACGAAGCAACATGCCAGAGAGAAGACGTAACAAGATGCTACTAGAACATTTAAATAAATTATTTCTCACCTGGGAAAGCGGAAAATCACAATTACTATAGTGCAGACAACACCATACAACAGTCCCACGTTAGCAGCAAAGCATATTGTAAACAAGTAGGTACTAATCCATATGCTCTTTAAGGAAGGAAATAGAAAAAGGTGATTAGTTTTAATTTTTCTAACAATGCACATTCTATGAATCAGAAACAGAGATTTTTTAAATTAAGATATTTTATCATAAGTGAACATTTGCATCTTTGATCTGGAAAATGATGAAGACTGAATTAGTGATTGAAATAATGTCTACCCATGGGAGAACACATACGACACAGCACTGCTCATCCCAACACTCACAGAAGTTCCTTTCAGAGTTACTTAAAATAGCACATTTAATTACACTAACAGCATAATTTAGAATGAACTTGGTTGTTTTCTAAAAACTATATTTCATTTTTCCTATAGCAAATTTTTGTCTTCTTCACTGCACACATTTTAAATCCTCCTTTCTTTCTATGTAATGAGGTACCCTAAAGTTCACAGACAGAGAGCTCTTCTCCCATTAATAGCATTATAATTCGCAAGGAGTTTAATTAAAAGTGGCATTTATCAGAGTACAGCTGACTAAATCAACTCTATAACATATAAAAATTATTGGGGAATTAATTTATTCACATGGAAATTGTGAGATTTCGGATTACTTCCCCATCTTTCAATATTTGATTAGTAAAACTTTGGATTAATTTTAAATACAATAAAAAACAAAAACAAAAAAACTAAAAACAAAACCCAAAGCAACAAAGCATATCTGAAACAAGTGTCACCTTTGAAAATGATTTAAAAATATTTTAAAAACCAAAAGATTTTAACATTTCGAATTTTTTTCTTAATTATTTTCTAAACAGAAATGATCACTTATATTTCCGTACTACAATGATGTGTATAGCTGAGACATATCCAGATTTTACAATTAAAAGGAGAAAAGTACAAATTACTTGATTTCTTATACCAATCTAATGTCAGCACATATTTCTTTCCTCAAGAGATGCCTTAGGCAAGGACTGTCACCTAATCTTTATTATATAAAGAGTGTGGAAGAAGAATGGAAAGTATTTTCACTCCTCTGGATATACTGATCTCCACAGGTGCCCGTTTCAACAATTATAGTGTTTCTTGTCAATGTTTGCAGAGGAAGAGATTACATTACAATGGCAAAATCTGTTTTAAAATTATCCTTTCTGATGCTTTCACTTAGATCGGGAAAGCCAGAGACAATAGAATACTTTCAGCCTTGAGCAGATTTCAGAACTATTATTTTATGAATTATAAAATGTAAGTCATACCGTACTAATTTGTGCTTCAGAGAAGATGGAGTGTTACATGAGTGTACTGAGAAACCTTTTCCTCCCTCATCTTTAAAATTTTAAACTACTGCAAAAGGTTTTGCAGTCTCTCCAACAGCTTGGCTGCCAAGAGGTAGCTCATTCTTTGAAAAACTGCTCAACCTCCAGTTACATTTTATGGCACCTTATACAAATTGTAAGATATATTTGCAAAGAATACCTTTATGAGCAAAAACATTGGGTTCTGATTAATCAGTAAGAAAGTAATTTTAAGCTTTACAAATCCAATATATATTTATGAAGAAGTTCACTGGACACGAAAGGGCTAAAGGAAGCACTACAAACCTAAAATTCAGGTAGGATCAAGATTTGGCCCATCCTGATAAGGCTGGACCCTTGATAATACCTGAGATCAAACAATCCACTCCAGCTGCAGGCCTGAACCTCATCACATCTAACTAAATCCCTGCTGCAAGACCTGCAAAATTCTTGTTTCAGAAGAAAACAGAATGTATGAAAACCCAATATGGAGTCTACATAGTGAGAATCAAAGCCAAACGTGTTTAAGTACTGCTGAGTACTAAGCAGCCTGGTATCTCACATCTTAACTGTAACCAGAGACTGCCATTGTTGTAGAGGATGCGCCAAAACAATCATATTCTCATCTGTCAATCACCTTTTCAGTGCTTTGTATTGGCCTGGAGTCAGTACTTTCTTAGGGAGGGTGGCATCAAACTTGTAGAAAGAAGTTATGTTAATCTGATAGACATTTTTTTAATTCATGGGTTGTCACAAGGTTCAACAAAAAAGTCATAAAAATATCAAAGTTTTCTTTGGCAACTCAAACTTCAAGATGCTTATTGTATATTCCAGGACAGAGAGAATCTAATCGTTCTTCAAATTGTAGCATAAATGTATTATAGGCATGTTATTCTCAAAATCCAAAATAAAATCCAACTCCAAAATATACTTGTATTGTATTAATTAAAAAAAATTCTGAAGAGGGAGAAAAGAAATAAATAGGAGATATGGATTTATGTTGAATTATGCATATATCAGAAAGTATCGGAAGCATTGAGAGATCCCGTGACTGTATACATAGCAGCTGCCTCTGAAACTCTGCAGACTGTGTTTCCCTGTAGACCCTTTCATTTCATGAGGCCTACCCATCTACCACAGAGGGGAGTGTGAAATGGGGACTTGGTGAGGAAAAAAAAGCCATATAAACAACTGAAGTGAGAGAATACTCTCTTCTCCAATGGCTAAAGAATGCAATACTAAGGTACTGTGAGACTAAATGTTTCTGTATCACTTTGAAACCTGAGTATGAACTTCCCTTTTCGATGCAAACTGAGGAAATGCTCAGCTATATCCTGTATGGGTAGGGTGCATTTCACTTGGCTTTAACTATCTACTGCACAGATGCCTACCACTCCATGAGCTGTCTAGATTCCCACCATAATCAATAGAGACCTGGTTATTGAATTTAGGGGAATTTAGGATGCAGTTCACCTGACTCCTATCTGATTATGCTGCTACCTACTTCAGGAAGAGATGAATCATACCCCAACATGACTTTACTGACCAGCTCTGTGCTCTCTATAACACGAGCCTGTGATGACTTGCTGCAGTCACCAGCACAAAGCCAGAAGAACTCTACTAAACTCCTGTTTATTCAGGGGGTGCCTTGGCCGAGAAGATGCTGGTGTCCAGGAGGACACTCTCGCTCCAGGGAGGTTGTGTAGCATGCCCATGCTCTCATGTCCTTCTGCAGACAAATGACTGATGTGTGCACGTGTCCTCAGAGCACCCTTCATCAAAACTTACAATTCAAATGCTGAAGTGAAGACCACTATAGCCATAAACCAGGAACTGCTTAAGAGTAAAGTGGTATGGTAGTTCTTTAATATAATTTTTCACCAGCATTCCATATACAATGATTGAGAAGGTATTTGTTTGCATAGACTGCCTTGGAGACAGATGGACTGATATAAATATTATTCTTTAAAAAGAATTTCTATGGCAATCACACTTTCAATGGATTAAGCATTTGTAAATTCCTTCCCTCCCCACTGAGACCAACTACAGCAAAACTAATTTAACTCAGGGTAGCATATTCACTAATATGGGAAGGATAGAAAATCTCCCTAGGATGTCATATGCTGGAAACATTTGTGTAAAATTCTTATCATAGAAGAGATGGCTTCCTGCTTTTTGGAAAATTGTTTATATAGTAAAGCCCTCGATCTCTCATGAATCAGGGCCCCTATGTGATGAATACCTGACCAAATCTCAGAGTTCATCTCCCTCCTGAGGGTATGTTAAAAACTTCTAAAAACATATGAAATTGCACCAGTGAGCTCCAAAATTATATGGAGCTCTCCCTAGGCCCCCTACTCCATTTGATCGACAGGGTGGTGGGTCCATGTCTTAGAAAATCCAACTGGCAAGATCTTGGAGGACACTTATCAAAACTGAGACCCTCCTTGTTGGATCTACTTTAATTGCTGAATTGGTAGCATTCTTTACATCCTTATATATTAATATATGTGCATACATTTACAATTCATATGTCCATAACTACCTCCCCCAACACAGCACCATGCAGGGAATGTCTAATTTTTACCATAAATTGTTGCCATTCTTTCTGCTTTACAAATCAGGTATACAATTTAGCTTTTCCTCAGCTGTAGCCATTTCCTGGTGAAGTAATTTGAACAATTTTTAACATCTTTTTCGCTTTAAATGCCATAGTATTTCTCTGCTAAATACCCCAAAACCCCATTATATAATTGTCATGAAAATGATGCTAATTCTATTGTCATTTTTCACTTAGAAGGTGACCTTCTGAAACACTTCCCCCCATCTTTTGTCACTTTGAAGTCCAACTGTTAACAGCAAGAACAACGTGGTTTTTTTCACAAGTCCATTACCAGGCAGTAGTCTTTGCCTAGTTTAAATGGCTGCAGCTCATCTGGGATGCTCAGCCTTAAAAACAAGAGTTAACAAAAACTTCACTGGCCCTTCTGTTGATACTAGGAAATTGCACAGTCAAGCTGGAGAATAAAAAAGGGAAGTTAGTCAAGAAGTAGGCCTGCATAAGAAATTAGCCTGCCAGGTAGGGTATGGAAGTGAATTGTTGGTCCAAGGACCTGAAAAGTGAGATATACTTACAGAAGAATTCCAGAGCAACTTCCTGGTAGTTCCCCAAAAATAGGCAAAAATTCAAGATGAATCATTCTCAGGTTAACTTACAAAACACAGATAACATAGGAATAAACATCTTGGAAACAGCCAAAAGATGAAGACAGCAGAGGGAAGACAAATACTGCCATGCGTACAGTTATGTATTTAACACATATAGTGAAATAGGGCAATTATTGAGCTGAAATTACTGAAGTCATCCAAGAAGGTGTAGGGACTGACAGAGGACCTTAACTGAAGCAAGAGGCCTTTGAAGTTCATGAGTGTTGTGAATGGCAGGTAAGGGCAAAAAGGTTCTAGCTGGAAAGAAATTGAACATGAATTGAGAGGTGGGCTGTAAAAACAGAACATTCCTGAGAGCTGACAAAAAAACCAAGTTGAAAGAAAATTGAAGCAATAAATATAATAATATTTAGTATTAACTACTTAGGTCTACCAGCCTATCTGCTCCTTTGAACTGAGCTGCTCCTAAACATTAAATCTCCAAGAAAAAGCAATCCATGGCTGAAAGAAGAGATTTCATAGATTCACAGAATATCCTGAGTTGGAAGGGACGCATAAACTAGGCTCCTGAGTTCAGTTCCTGAGCTGTACCTTTCAAGCTGTACCTTTAACATTTAACAGGATTGTATTTTATAAAGAACCAATCAACAAATAAATATTACTTATCCTTTTTGTGTTCAATGAGAAGCTTAAAGAAGTGCAAAGGAACAAGGTAACAAAAGCCATAATATTCTGTTTCCCCACACTCTCATTTGCCAGACCTATGAGCATAACAAACCTGACTCTATGTTACATGACACACGCCCTTCAAAGAATCAGTTCCAGAAAGGACAGCTGCTAATTATTTCCAAATGTTTTGTTAGAGTTTCTATCTTCAAGACACTTTGGATAACCTGGGTAATGGAACTTAATCATTTCCAATGTGCTGTCAATTGCTGGGATGAACCTTTTCTGGCCAAAATCAACACCAGTGTAGTTACTCAAACCACTGGGAAGCTTGGTGGAGCTCCTCAGACCAGGCAGCAATGTAAGATCAACGTTTATAGCCTTTCTTTAGATTATGCTATTTAAAGCAAGATGATTTACTCTGTCAGGCTAAGGACTCGTGCAACTACTTGAAGATAAATCATTGTTCAAGTATGTGCAGTCAAAAAAGATAAATCCAACAAACTCTCCCTCTCTATAACCTCTCTCAGAAATAATGACAGATGTCAGAGAAGTAATAGCTAACTACTCACTCATCCTTTTCTGCCAAAACCACAAAAGCAAAAATCAACCAGCTTAGTCTATCTGCAAAGACACATGAAGTCTAGTGAGATTCCAGAATATCCAGCTGGAAAACTTAACTACTTATTATCTCAACACACTGATAGAGAAGTTATCTCTCTCTCCCATAACTACCAATTTTCTTAAGTCCATTGTCCCAAAAATAATTCTGGATCCACATCATTCACCATTTGGGTCACTGGCAATATGACTTAAGCTGAAGACCAAATACAGTACAAGTGGTAGAAAATATTTTCAGAATTCTTCTTCTTGTGGACCATAAGATTTCATAAAAGATAGATGTTTTCTTCTGGATGATTCAAAAAAAACCAGACTCTAATGTTGTGATGAAATATGAAAAATCTCATATAGCCAAACTTCATGTTGTTTACTCAGCTCTGCTTTCCATACTGAAATAGAGTACTCTATTAAAAAAAAAAAAAAAAAAAGGTTTATTCAGTCTAGACCATTACTGCTGTAGAATACTATGTCACTGGTGAGTTAAACAAAGTCCAGTATTACCTCCAGTAATCTATATCTTCCACCACAAGGAGGAGAATATGGCCAAAATACCTTTCTGAATATTTGTTAACTGAAACTGCATAAACAGAAGCGGCAAAAGCTTTATGGGATGTCACTACGTATTTGTGTAAGTCATTATAGGTTTTGGCTCCACTAATTGGCCAATGCATTCAAAAACTCCCTTGGAAGAGAAATCTAGGAGTTTTTCTAAACATGGATCATCTTTAATACTTGCTAGGAATTCTGTGCAAATGTATGCTAGACTACTCAGACTTTGCATTAAACAAGGTTTTCATACTCAGCCTCTTTCCATCTATCTGGAGTTATAGATCTAGCTTAGAGTTATAGCAATTTACCTGCAGCACCCTAGGATGTGTATCTTTCTGCATCTCTAGTGTTTCCAGTTCTGTTTGTCCTGTATGATCATTCCATATCCCCAGAGGACAAAGATACCAGGATCTCTTCAATAATACTACAATAGCAAAAGTATGCTAACCAGCTAGAGAAGGAATATAAAATCAAACACACAGCTGCTCAGATTAACCTAATCTGCATGTTGTCCTGGTTTGGGGTGGAGCAGAGCGAACTTTTTGTTCAGTGACAAAAGGTTCTTGTTGCTGTAGCAATCAAAGTCAACTCACCTGGTTGTTTACCCTGTGGAAGGGTTGCAGTTCTGGGGAGGTGTGGACAGGATAGGTGACCCAAACTGACCAATAGGGTATTCTATCCCATCTGCCATGCTCAGGATAAAAGCTGAGGGATCAAAAGCAGTCACATTGCCTCCTCTTCAAGGGTGGTTCTTCAATGAGGAAGGCCATGTGAGTTCATCTACCTTTGATCCCGATCAGAGTGTTCTGGAATCCGGTTCCCATTTGTTACTGAGACCAGTCTGGAACTTTCTTAGTGCCTGCCAGTGACATCTCCCTGGCAGCTCAATACAATTTTGTATGTATTTTTATAGCTATTGTTTCTATTTCATTATTTCCTTTTTTATTATATTATTAATATTTCATTAAAGTAGTTTAGTTTTTCCTAAACTCGTAACTCTCTTTATCTCTCTTCTTCCTCTCCTTAGAGCGAGAGGTGGGGGAGAGCACCTGTTGTCTTGTCACTGGCCAACCCAGCCCAAACCACAACAGTCTGTGTACACATATTTAGAATTAGGTTAGGTTTGTTTCTTTATCATTTGCTAAAATTCCATTTTTATTACAATTGACATTACAAATGCTGGTATTCTGAGACAGACAATAAGCTGACAGGACACAAAACACCTGATAATAATGGCTTGCATTTATATTTTCTAGGGCCACAGAACTATTGAAGTTTATTTAGTAGGTATTTGTTAAAGGGTCTCAGGAAAACTTCCTTAGATTAAATTTCACTTACCCAGTCTATTTTATCCATATTCCAATACTTTTTTAAGTCACGAAACTGCATTAGCATCCCCTTCAGACCCACAACAATAATGCTTGCTAGCACACACTGCAAAGAAACAAAAACAGAAAGCCATTTGTAGAATTGGTAGTGAAAACAAATGGTCTTTCTTCAATTTTGCAGTCAATATTATAATTGAATTATCCAAAAACTGAAGTTAGTGTTTAAAAAATGGGATATATACAGGTGTCCTTGTGACACAAACATAACAGTGTCAAACCCAATATTTCTTTCCTGAAGGCTGTTTATAGGCCACGTGATTGTGAGAAAATGACAGAAAGTTCAGGATGTCCCAAGATTCTCCATACATCACCAGAACAATGATGTTCTGCCATAGTCTGCGGGACTAGGAAGCAAATCAGCACCCAGCTTCCACATGGTGAAGAATTTTAATCCCCCTTCTTTATTACCAAGATAAGGCCTCTGGAGCAAAAAATCCATTAACTTTGAGGCAAACAAAATAATTTATTTTTCTGCAAATTGGAAAGGGGAATGGAGAAATCATCTGGAGCCAAAAAAGATGGAGTAGAAAGCAATGGACTTGCAGTGCATGAGTGGGAAGGGCTGAAAAAGCATAGTAGAAAAGAAATAAAATATCAAGAAAGCAACACACAAAAATGTTTTTTTGTTTTGGTTTTTGGTTTTTTTTGTGAATATGGCAAAAAAGGCTTAGGAAAACAGTCAAAATTTACACATAACTGATACAAAAAATTTAGGGAGGAAAGCAATATAGAAAGAAAAAGACATATTGTGCATCCCTCTTCAAGTGTCCTTACTCTGCATGGGTAGAATAAGCTATAACAGGATCTGTGTTTGAAAAGTGAGAATCTTCATGTGACACTGTAAACAATAGCTCTGTAAACAAAGTAAATTTAAAATACAGTTGAGCTATAATTTCATATACAAACATGGCAGAACTGCGGCTAATTTTGGAGCTGTACTTTGTGTCTTTGGCATGCCTCTGGTTAAAATTAGCTATTAATTTGTAATACCAAAAGCTAGATATAGCCTATGTGAAAATATACTACATTGCTTTACAGAGTCTTAGTGTAGAAGATGCATTCCATGACGGAGATATAAGAATATCTCATAACCTTTCTGTAATTAAGCTCAGATCACTACCTACAATCATTTGCGTCAAATTTATTTGAAAAGTCATACGTCATACACATAACTGGAGAAAAATTGTGGGTCTTCATAAATTTCTACCACACTTTGTCAATTTACAAATCCACATCAATCTGAATTTATATTTTTCATAAACTACGTGTCAAAAGTAAGTAAAAGAGAAATGCTTCATTATATGCTTGCATGATAGTCTATATATGCAAATATATATGTGTAAAATCTACATGTATTATGTTGTCACCTCTGTATTTTATGATTTTGAGACTTGCTGTGCCTTTATTATTCTTTCTCCCATTGAAATTAAATAGAGATGTTTTAGAGGTAGTACTGTCTTTCCCTGAAATAAATTATATCATTGGAAGATGTTTGACATTATCTTTAAAAAAGAAGGTATGTACCATACCATAGGCAACCAGTACAGCATAGGTCCAATTGCATAGATCACCACAAGAATTAATGCACAAGAGATAAGGCAAGACACCTAAAACAAATAGAAAAAGATCATTCAGTCTAACAACAACAACAACAAAAAATGCGAAAAGGACTCATTATTAAATATTGCAAAGTTAAGAATGGGATGTTGAAGATGTTAGCTAAGCTATGGATTGGTGTTCCGTATAATTTCAGTTTTAATCTCTGGTGATTACCTTCAGCCAACTACAGTGAAAACTTAGTAAGAGATCTCAGTACCTGTGCTTGACCCTGACCCACAGAGAGAGAGACCACAGCAGCGCTTACACACTTGGTTATTAAGTGGAGCGTGTGTGTGCAATATCTCATCCCAGAAGTTTCACAGCACCCACTGTCATTCTGTAACATATTTATAGGCACACACTCCATGTTACACTGAATCATAGATCTGCCATAGCACTGGGCAAAACCTACATATGGAAAATTGTATTGTCATTTTTGCACAACAGATGACTTTTACTGGGATCAACACTAAAAGGAAACTGTTGTGTTAAGCCAGAAACCACCAATGATTTTATGTTAATATCAGTGGACTTGACTTTAGAAAATGTAGGAACAATTTTTCAACATATTATAATTAATGCATGTGACATGAATCCAGGCAAATATATGACCTAAGAATTATATATTCCTTCATGGTATTATATGGTATTAATCTGATGGAAACTACACTGAAATTGCAGTCTCCAACTCCACTCTGTGTACAAAATAGAATACTTCTGGTCTCATTAACACACAGTCCAGATTTGCAGAAGGTTTTTGATGATAAGTAGACAGATGCTCACTTTATTTTTATATTGATAATATGTTTCTTTACTAAAATAATTAGGTTTCATTTTAAGAGACAAGTTGTTAAAAACAAAACCAGACAAGTTGTTAAAACACTAGAGAATTAAAGCCATGCTGTACTTAAAAATACCATCAAGAAGGATAGACAGAGTGTTTACAGAAAAAGGGACACAAAATCTGCTGGTAAAGCCACAAGGAACTTTTCCCTCTTTCTGCCTTCCCAAAAAGAAAAAAAGAAGTGTTGATTCTATTTGAAGGACACTTCTTGCCCATCACTTCTGTTTTCTCCCAGGAAAAGGTATCACTGAAGAATAAATGACATCACTGAAACCCAGGCAAAGCTGTTGGAGAGGAAAAAAGTACAGCTCTGAGCCCCTGAAAGATTCTTCACATTCCTTTCATGATGTATGTAAAATAAAACTGACTTCTTTCTATGTGACCTTCTTTTTCTTGTGATCTGACCAACACTTATCAAAGATGTCCTTCTCATCTCTTCATTCTGCCTAGACAGCCCCAAAAGTAGAGGCTTGAGTGGACATGCTGCTTTCCAAAAAAAAGGCAGGAGAGAAAATTTTATGTTTATCAAAGTATTGTCATAGTGCTAATGCATGGCTATGCTCTAATTTTTGGTTGCAGGCTTTGCTATACTGTGAAACTGGTGGATAAAACCAAGCAGACGCTTGTTATTTTTACCATGTACTTCCTACCTTAACATCAAACCTTGGTGGTTTCTTTTTCCATTTCATATATTGAATAACCTTCTGTTGGGGCCTTTGCCTACACGTACCAGAGCCAAAGTGCTCAAATACCCTATATGCCTTCAGGTTACCCATATAGGTCGTCAGGTTACCCTAAAGCTTCCTTGGAAAAGGCATGATGCAGTAGAACTGCAAATTGTACAGGCAACATGTGAACATGTTACAGAAGAGGATGTCTGTGAGGATGGGGGTTCATGGTTACACGCTGAATCCAACTCAAAGATCTGAAATAAGTGGTAGCTAAACTCTTTGCATATAAATTATTTTAAAGATGACAATTAGATAAATTATTTATTATGATTAATTGACTTCACAGTACTGTCTGGGCTAATTAGCAAGTAATTTACATGCAGAGTTTTGAAATAAAGCCCTGTATCATTTCTTAAGTATTGTGGTATCTGCATGAGAAAAAATTGCAGGACACGGTGAAGAAAAAATAGCACTTCTAGGCTGCTGGTTAGCCTTATCAGTTGTACCTTGTTACCCTTTCCCTTGTAATTAATGACCTTTACACAGATAAGAGCAACAGCTATAAAAAGACAATAGCAACAAACTCCAGAAGACAACATTTTTATGATAGGATGCCACCAAGGGACCCTTGAGTTTCAGAGGAAGGAGGGAGAGGCAACACTTAAAAGCTGCCCCAGGGGTGTCCCTGCTGCAGTGGTCCATGTGATGCCACCATGTGCAAAGGTCCCAGATGAACAGTTTGCCACTTCTCTTGTTCATGGGCATAGTTTGGATGGATAACAGCCTTACAGGTCACAACTATAATTTTCATCAATTGCAGTTCCCTCTGTTCTGAGCTACTGCCATAAAAACCTGTGGGTTTAATTTCTAGCAGTAGGAAATAGCCCAAAAAGTCCTCAAAAACCGGAGTGTCATCTCTATGGGCTCAATGAATATTGAGGGAATGGACAAGTACAGCATGTCACAAGGCAGAAGTTGAGAGATTACTTGGGTTTTTTTACGAATCGGCTCTTAAGGTTAGTTTCACTTTGTTTTGCAGATAAGGTAGAATTACTAAATGAAATCTGATTTTTTCATAAAACTTCAGCTTCGCCTGTACTACTAAATCCATTAAATACCATTAGAGGGCACTTTTGTTACAGTGCTGGCAAATTCACGTAAAACTGAGAGGGCTTGTGTGTAGTTTCCTGCAGTCTGAAAACACAGTTTCTAACCTCCTTACCGCCATAGACTTGAGTTTATATTGAATTAATCAGGTGAAAATGAATAAGTGGAACCATTAGCTTTTCTAATAAGACAGTTGCTGATCAGGTGTAATTCCATGAAAATTGTTAAAAATGACAGGGCAGAGTCATTTCCCAGGACAGAGGAAAAGGGATAATAAGGAAATGCTATGGATAAATCAGTTCAAGTTCCAGTGAGCAATATCATAGCCTTAAGTCTCTTACATATTTCCCTCTAACCCATTACCTGTGTTTTGGCACCCGTACTGTACAATAGTGCCGTCCGTCCCATCGCTGCAGCACTTGGTATGCAAAAGAAAAATGAAGGAATCACGTTGCTGAGACCATGAGCCAAAAATTCCTGCAAAGTTGTTAAATAGAATATGTTTTTTTCCTATTGTTTTGTCATTTCAATGTTTCTTGCCAACAAAGGAGTAAATATTATGCATGTAAATATTAGCAGTAACAAAGGAGGGCCATATTTTTGAGGGGAAAAAAGTCACATATGTCCTCCCAACATAATACATCTTCTCACAACTCAGAACTAATTTGAATGATAAAGCTGCTGAACCAGGTTTATCAAAAGCAGGAGGCGCATTTTGTTCACAGAATAAATGGTATTGCTCAGTTCTGAAGATGAAATTCATCCAAAATATTTACGTCTTGATCCACATCTGCTTTTTAACAGGCCAGATTCTCAAGTAGGGGGATCTGGACAGTGTCCAGGTTGTTTCTGGCTTATGGTTCTATTGGAAAAAGACAGCCACTGATTTTTATTCTTTTAGAGCACGCTTTAGTGAAAGTGAAGTATGGTAGCAATATTATATGTGTGCTGTCTTTCATTACAAATATATTTGATGTTGATTCACAGTAAAAATGCAGACATGTCTGAACAAAGATTTATAGAAGAAAAAGTGGGGAAGCCACCTTGTATCTGCAGCCTGAGCTGAACAGTGTTTTCTAAGAAAGCAGTCCAACTTGGTTACCCAGAATCGGTCTTCTTCCCCAGACTATAAGGAGCTCATTCATCTCCTGAGGGCAATGGGTAAGAAAAGACCTCAAGACTGCTAGAAGTGCTCAGGACACAAATGGTATTGCATCCAGCCAGGGCAACACCTGATCATAAGTTTGTCTTCACAGCACAGGACACCACCACCTTGAAGCTCCCCAGACAGCCTTGCACACCCACAGAGTCCTTTGCCTGGCCCCTGAATGCACCACAACTGCATCAAACCGCTGCCACTGTTGGCTCTTGTTCTCCTGGACAGTTGTTTTAGTCTTCTTCTCCATTATTTGATGCACACATACACATAGTTTCCAACAACTCAGTAATTAAACTGTGTAAGCTACAAGTTTTCCAAAGGTGCAGAAAGACATACGGGTTGCTGTGCTCCATTTGGTGCTCTTGAGACAAGACAGCATATTGCCCTGAAGCCTGACTTGCACTAAGCTCAAAACGTTTTCCCTCTGCTCCCTATAAAACATGGCTCTGAAGCATCAACAGAAATTCATGGCAAATAATTTGTTCTGAAAAAAGTTTTAGAGACCTGAGTAGACAAGAATGTTCCCACCACATTTTCCAGTGCCACAGTGGTAGAAGACATGCACCGATGTAGCAAGACTGACCTGTCTACACAGGGTGTTCAAACAGACCTCCAGCTGCAAAACCAACTGTTCTTCATTCAACCTTACGTTGTTTGTCCCAAACCAGTTAAGGGAAAGGTTGAGGCAACATTTTCATCACACCACACCATTAACAGCTGTCTAAAATGGAGCGTTTCTTGCCACAGTGTTTGAATAATTGCCTCCACGGATTTCCAGTTGGCTTGAGATTACCCACCCACCATGACCAGCAGTGGGGTAGTTGAGACAGAAAACATCCCACTCTTATTTAAGCTTGCCCACTGTAAAGTAAAACTCTGCACAGAAAGGTCCTATGGCTGCAAATTTGGCAGCACTGTCTGAACCCACTCTGCTTCTTTTATACAAATAAACCTTTATTTCAAATAAGACTTCTAGTTTGCATAAGCTTCATTTTATAATATCAGATATGTCCTGGGGATATAAGTACCTAGTTTATTTTTAAGACTGCTTTGTTTCTTTAATCAGTGGCTGATTTAACTCTTAGCTGATCTTTAAGAGCTCAGCTGCCAGGGGAGAAGCTGTCTGTCTTAAAACACCGGAAAAATGCCTTAACACCCAAACTGGCTGCACCGAATCCAGTATTGTGAGATTATTCTGGAGAACGCATTTCCCCAAAAGGAGCAGCTCAAGCAACTAGGATATTCTGCAGAGCTGATTTGGACTAGATTTGCAATTTACTGTGATTATTGGAAGGCCTCAAGATGTCATATGGAACTCACCCTTTCCTACTGGCCATTCATCTGTAATACTTTTCCAAAATGATGAAGGAATTTCAAGATTTATTGACAATAAAAAGAAAGAGCCTTACCTGGTTATCATCCACAGTATATTTAAACTTTTTAGCAGAGGCTTTGGCAAGAGCTAGTGATGCTACATAACCAACCAACGCTACTCCAAAAGCTTCAGTGACTACTTCAGGCAGGATGTTCATGGGTGGTGTTTTTGGTGATGGTAACCTATAAAAAACATAAAGACAGCCCTTTTTGCAAAGCCTGGAACAAAACTTTGATGCACCTGCAATTAATGAAAACATAAGAGAAACAATCTTTGCATGCACAGCTTATTTTTTTAATACCTGTAAAGTGATAGTTTTCAATATTTTAGATAATTAAGGTCTGTGGGGAACTGCAGGAGAGAATTTGTTCAGGAAGATGGAATAGTGTCAGATGGCATATTCCATTTGTAAACTTCAATTTGAGAAATTATAAAGGGATCTTTACAAATTAGCTCCCCCACTGACAGATAAAACCAGCAACCATTTCCTAATTTTCTAATGCATGATAAAAAAAACTCTGGTGCATATTTTTTTTCTTTTTTATAGTTGGCTTTCCTGTGAAGTTTAAACCTTTTAAACAATTTAGTATTCCTACAGGTTATGGACAGTATGGACATTTCTTCCATCTAATGGAGACTCTAATGGGACCTGCAATAAAATACCTCAGTTAAGAACCAAATCACCCCAGATTGTTTCTGTACTCCACGAAAAGACTTTAGCCTCTCCAGAGCACAAATCTCACTGCTTGAGAGCCAAACTGTGCTCTGAAGGTTTCCAGCACTCCCCACTGATATTTCACTTAAATATTTCAGGTAAGTGCCTAAAAATACACAGGAACGATGTGTCTGCTTGTGTTTCTCAACACTACAGTCTCCTCCTGTGAGGTTAGACAGAAAATGAACTCCTGACTAAAGCTGCACCAATACAGTTTAGCTGTTCATAAAACATATCCAAAGGGTACACTTAGCCCTGTTTAACCTCAGATACATTACCCATAATAGCATGCCCTAAATACTTAAAAATTATTTTCTTTCTCAGTGACTTCCCTTATTTTATTTCTATCAGTCCAAGCTGCCAAACGTGCTGCCCTCATGCTGTACTTTGTAAAATTTAGGGAAACCCTGCAACTTCCAAAAGGGGAAGACAACAGCTGTGCTATTCCTTACCAACCCTTAGAGTCCGAACATTCTCTTCACTATCTCATCTAATTTCTCTTTCTAGACTATACTGAATATTTTTTTTTCCTTCTCTTCAAGGTCATGGAGAATAATGTATCATTATCTGTAGTCAGAATACTCTTTTCTAGATTAGGCACATCTAATTCCTTTACATTTCCTCAGAAAACCCATTTTCTAAAATCACTATATAAGTGAGTGGAGAAGAATTAAGTCTAGTAATGTACAAGCCTTACCTTATTATAAATCTTTTCTGCTACAATAACCCAAGGCAACCCTCAAAAGAAGGTTGCAATAATCTTATAGAGAGTGCTCTGTCCTCCTGTCATACATCCATCAGCCATCATCAGGTACTTAGTACCTACTTTTTATTCCATAAAATAATGAAAAGGTTATGAAAATGTACAAGAACGTCTGCTTTTTTATGATGATATCTAAGCCAATATACCTTGTTAACATGGGGTTGAACTGTGAAAGAGTATTTGAGGAGGCTGGAAATGGACATAATAGATTTTTGCCATTTCTTATTTCAGAAAACTACGTTGACCTCTTCAGAGACTGTTCCCAAAGTAAACATATTCAAAAGCCACAAGCTAATAAAAAACATATTACCCTTCAGGAATATGTCCCACAACTTCTAGCCCATAGACGTATTCCATATCAGCATAGTAGCAGGCAACGGATGTAGCAATTATCTATTAATTCAACACAGAAAAAGATGTTACTTTTCTACTGCTTTTAGCTTCTCACATGGTCCCCATTATTGCCATACCTAAGAACATGACAGTGTTCATGCATTTATTCTTAGATCAATCCCATAAGACAGGGAAAAATTATTATGAAGATTTTTGAAAATTGTGGAATAGAGTAAAAAAAAACTAAAATAGGGATACAATAATGAATTTAGAGAAGATGCCTGAAGAAGGACAATGATAGAGTTTGGATGTTCTATGTCAATGAAAGGGATCTGAGCAAGTCTCTGTAAAGCCTCAGGCATCTTGCCAATCACTGTCCAAACTGCCTCTATGCAGCACGTGCCCCAGACTGCTGCCATTCACATGAGCACCTTAAAATAATACGTAATTTAGGTATTCCTGAGTGGTCTCATTCAGTCGATGTTCTCTGAGCACATCTAATCCAGACTGGCAGTGTCAACTTCGGCACAAAACACAGCAGAAGGTGTGGTTGCCTCTTATATTTATTTTCCTACAGGTATAAATATTGCTGAGGGAGTGGAAAATTTGGCCCTGATGACTTCTACACTCAATTCCTGTACTTTTTATCAGACGGACACGTAAATCCCAATAGAACAGGCACAGGTTCCAGTCTGTGATCCTCAGTTTGCTAGTACATTTTACCCAGTACTGTTTAAAAGGCAACACAGATCTTCACACTACCTTTTTTTCCAGCATTTTACCCAAGAAAAAATATTCTTCTGTAAATAACTTTTTCCAGCAAAAGCAGAGTAATTGTGATGATCTACTCTGAAAAGCATCTGCACTTCATTTCTTTAAATTTTCTTTTAGAGGTCTAAAGAAAAACAGAAATCTTCTGTCCTGGTGCTGGCTATTTGACTATAGTTTAATCCTTAAAGTAGGGATTTACAATGCATTGGCTATTTTCAATTTAGAGTAAGCCCTGTGAAAGGAAAACTGTTAAGTAAAATTACAGAAAACCATAGTTTAGTTATTTAACTTAGTTGTAGATAAATAACAAGCAACATCCGAGCCACAATTACCCAGCACAAGACTTGCCTGGAGTTACAGCGTGCCTGTTACTTTTCATTCCCTATTTCAAACTTCTTGCACTTCAGCATTCTAGGCTTCATGTTATTGTGATTATGAAAAATGTTACACAAATTGGTAACGTATGTCACTTCTTTCTTAATTGTTTAGCAAAAGTATTTCCTGTTCTTACATTTAACATCCAGCCATGAAAATTAGCTATCCATTTAATAAGTGGCAGGTGTGGTTGTGGGTAACTATAGACAACACAGTGAACTTCAGCAGATTAGTGATTCAACGAAGTTTTGTAAAGCAAAAAGCCTGATGTTTCATTTTGTACTTACCAAAACTAGATCGATGGGAAGAACAACTTTAATGTTTCTCTGAAATTTCTCATTCAGTTCTTTAACAAGAACCAGCACCACAATGCTCAGCAAGGAGAGAAGCAAAGCCTCCAGCTGAACCAATCTGATATTCTCAAATATGTAGGCATAAATCTACAGTGAACAGCAAATAACAATCACAGGTCAAAAAATGTATCATTTTGGGTCACATGCTATGGCATAATTTACACAGCTTCAGACTTCTCAAATAATCTGAGAGAGCTGAATCAACACTGCAAGAGCCGAGTCATCTGACAAACTGACCTACACTTAAGACTTCGCAAGGAAGAAAAATCCCCAATTTATTATTGCTAAAATACTATGGACTTTTGAAAGCTCAAAAAATGCAGTGAATATTTGTATACATGATTTTACAAATTTCTATTGGTAGAAACAAGCAAGAAAATTCCAGTAAATTGGGTATGTAACTTTTTCTTACTCAGTCTCATTAAATTCAGGCTGCCCAGGGAGGTTGTGGAGTCCCCTTCTTTGGAGATTTTCAAGACCCACCTGGATGCAGTCCTGAGTAACATGCTCTGACAAGCTCTAGGCAATCCTGCTTCAGCAGGGGAGTTGGACTAGATGATCTCTATGGTCCCTTCCAACTCTAAAAATTCAGTGAAATTCAACGAAATTCAGTAAGATAAATGTGTGCTGCACAAAAAAGTTGAGAGAAGCCTACACGCACAAAATTTATTTTCAGCGTCCATAGCTCTTAACATCAATTCTAATTCTAATTCTAACATCAATTCTAATAGTAAGAGTTACTTGGGAGGAAAAATTTTCAAACATAGGAAAGGAAAGGAAAGAGAAGGAGAGAGAAGAATGAAAAGAGAAAGAAAAATGCAGTAGTGGCTGGATGGAAAGAGAAGCAACAGGAATCATCCCAGAAGGTCATCTTCAGGGCATCCTTTCGAGTGCACAAGGGGATCCATCCAGGGCACACTCCCTGTCCCTGTTGCTTGCTCTTGCCCATTACACAAACAGTGCTCCATGGAGCACACTTGGGTCAGGTCCAGACGTTGCACAAAGCTGTCAAGCCTTGCATATGTATGTTATTGGTTAGTTAAATAACTAATATTATCTACTAAGCCCTGTTTCTTTCCCTGGCATAAATTTACAAGTTAAAGGCTGCAAAGCAGGAGGTAAAAAGGGAGTAGGGGAGGAAGGGATGATTCACACATCAGCTGCGAGTGCTTTCCAGGGGAAACTCTCCATGGCAAGGTGCGGGAATTGTGAGGTGCAAGTGGGACCACGGAGTTCAAAGTCCTGCTGCAGCGGGCTCTGGAATGTTGGGAAGCAGCTACGTCGCTGCAAATGAGGGGCAGACTGCAGTGCTAAGAGAGGAAGAGGAGACTGGAGCAGAGTTATGGAACTACGGACAGGAGGTTTTTCAAAGGTTAAGGTGTGGTGCAACGTACTGTAAAAGATGGTTAGAACAGTATAGTTTAGTCTGTGATGAAGAAAGGAAATCTGGTGTTGAATATAAGGAATATGTGGAATAGAAATATGGAATATTTCTCCTCCCCCTCTACTCTGCACTGGTGAGGCCACAACTGGAATCCTGCATCCAGTTCTGGGCTCCCCAGTTCAAGAGAGACAGGGAACTGCTGGAGAGAGTCCAGCGAAGGGCAACAAAGATGATGGAGGATCTCCCTTGTGAGGAAAGGCTGAGAGAGCTGGGGCTCTTTAGCCTAGAGAAGGCTGAGGGGAGACCTTATTAATGCTGACAAGGGTCTAAAGGGTGGTTTGAGGGAGGATGGAGCCGGACTCTTTTCAGTGGTTCCCAGTGAAAGGACAAGGGGCAACGGGCACAAGCTGGAACATGGGAAGTTCCACTCAAATCTGAGGAAGAACTTCTTTGGGGTGAGGGTGCCAGAGCCCTTGAAGAGGCTGCCCAGGGAGGGTGTGGAGTCCCCTTCTCTGGAGATCTTCAAGCCCCCCCTGGATGCTCCTGAGTGATGTGCTCTGGGCAACCCTGCTTTGGCAGGAGAGTTGGATTGGATGATCTCTAGAAGGTCCTTTCCAACTCTGACAATTCTATGATTCCGTGAATAGAATGACCAATGGTGATGAGTAACAGGGGTCTCTGATGAAGAATACGACGCTGTAAGTAACAGATTCAGAATAATGCAGTTGTCTTCACACCAGCACAGATGACACAGTTATCAGTAAACTATAATTTCAGTTCTACTCTGAATTTGAGGGTCCAGAAAATAAGGCCTGAATCAGTATCGTAACAGATTAACAGAAAGTAATGAAAAAAGTCACAAGTTTACTAGAATGGTTAAAAGGGCTGAAGAAAGTTAGAGGGAACTTCTGTCCCAATAAACAAAGAAATAATCAGATCCCTATCACGAGTTATTTTCAGGCCTCATGCATAAAAGCAACAGTCCATTGCCTAGACGAAAAAGGAGTCATGAAAATGGATATAATACACATAAAACGCAAGGTAGGCTCGGTCCCTTGAATTCTACGTTTATATTCTGGGAATTATTGTGTAGCCAAAAATGTAAACCTTATAGAGAACAGAAGTTAAAATCTAAGAAGTAGATTTAGACTGTATCACAAGTAACTCCTTTTTAAGCCACAATATTAAGGATAATAAAATCAAGCAACTGAGGCTTGAAATAATAATATTTAAAAAAAAAAAAAAAAAAAAGGTGTTTTCTCTGGCAACAACTAGGATGACCACTAAAATAAATGAAAAGTGACACTTGTAGCTTTATCAAAGTAAAGATTTATAATTTTCTGCCCCAGAGAACCTATTCTCAAATACATGTATAATTATAATAAGGTTTGACAGTTTGGAGCTTAAGTACATAAATTTGTATTGGAGAGGAAAAAGTACTAAAAAATTTATCTTAGGAAAGAACTCTCTTCCAGCAGAAAGATGGTCAATACGATGATACAATTTTTTTCCACTATTCTGATTCTGTTCACATCCTTGAAGAGATGATGCTCGTTTTGAAGAACGAGTAAATTACTAATAACTTCCTTTTCCTCTCACCCTTCCTAAGGATATTTTTATAATCTGTAGGGGAAAAAAATAATTTAAAAAAAGAAAAAACACGTCTAAAAATGGTTGCAGAAAAAAAAAAGACAAAATTTCTCATAAATTCCTTGTAAAGAGGAAAATTTAGTCCAGTCCTTTGAAATTTAGCCCTTGGACTTTTGGTTAAGGATGTACAGTATAACCCAGCACAAACTTTTCTCAGAACCCAGGAAAACATTTTAAACTAGTTGATACTTGTTAAATAATATGAACTATATATGTCATAAATCTGAAGAATGGTAACAAAACCACAGTTTTTAACCACATGTTGCCCCACTGTAATTGGACAGCGAGGATTGTGTTTTGAGAGGCTCTGTAACCATAATTTTCCAAGAAAGCATTTTCAAGAGAGCACAGGACTCAGCTCAGTGCCCAAGTAGAAGCTGTGATTAATTAGGCCAAAAGGAGGCAATCTGGAAAACTGTATTGTAAACTGTGCCCACAAACTCACCAATGGCTGTGCTAGATCTAAGGTGAAGTGATAAGGAAAGGGAAGAAATGAATTGATTCCTAAGTGTTGAAGTCAAAGAGATGTGGGTTTATTTTGAAATGAATGGTCTCTTGAAGTGTTAACATTTGCTATCTGTGTTTATGGTGTTGAATTTAATTTTCCTAGACAAAGTGAGATACAAGGTTCTGGGAATAAATATAATTTTAATGAAAGATTACAAAGAAATATGCATCAGCTTTTAGAATTTCTGTATTTCTTTATAAATATATAAAACTATATATTTATAAATTTCTTTATAAATATAAAAAAGAACCTTCCATTTAATTTTTAAAATATATAGCCAAATCTATATCTTGTTGATGCACTTACTGAAATAATCTAGAAATTCTGTAGCAGAATATAGTTTGATATTGCAATGTACAAAGTCATTTTGTATGTCATTATATAATTAACAAAATTTTAAAAAACAGCGATGATATATTAATTGAGCGCTTTGCCTCTTGCTTTTTTTATTTTTATTGCTAGGTTTGTGTAAAGATTTTTAATGGGAATAATCTGGCAATATTATGAGGAACCAGTGAATATTTTCCAATCGATGTAAATTTGCACATAAGTGAAAAAAGCAATATTCTAACTGTGCACACATATATGTACAGATATTAAATGTCCCTAGCCTCATGAGAAATTAATGACTTTGAGTTCCACTATACTTTCACATACTTTCACAGGGTAATAAGGAACATTGTAATGGTTTATATTGTGCAAAGGATGTGTATTCTGATGTAATAATTAGATCCTCTGCATTGTTGTGGTTTTTTGGGTTTTTTGTGTTTTTGTTTTTTAAATGTATACATGAAAACCCAAAAGATTAGTTTTAAAATGAGTATAGAGGTTGAAGCAAACAATAGAATTAAAGGAACATGTTAGTTAAAACACTCTATACAGTTTAACAGTAGATGACCTCATTGCATATTCAAAAATGTTTCATTTTGATGTTTGCTAGACAAATAGAAAACACTGTGGGAAAAACATACAGGAAACTATTGTGAACTATATAGGGAACAAGCTGGAAGAAAAAGAAAAAAAAAAAAAAAAAGGAGTGATAGTGGGAACAGGAAAGTTTTTTCAGCTAATTGCAGCACAACCACAAGGATTTTGCAACAAACTTGAAAACTTCTGCAACCACCAGAAAAGACCCCTTTTTGCAAAGTAGGTTTGTCACATTGCAGGAGTACATTTTGCAGTGCTGCATTTTCACAGAAACCTGTGAAAGGATAAATATATCTACACATGTATAAAGGGCAAATATAGACATTTCTGCTTTCAGATACTACCGAAATCTTGATGATGCTTTTCTTGTCTGTTGTAAAATCAGATCTCACATGTAGTTTTCCTTCATCATTTCTCTTTTTCGCCTTCACCTTGCCCTTCCCATTTGTAAAATACCAATCGATGCTACAACGTTCAGCTCAATTGCAGTGTTACAAACCATGTATAGGGAAAATGAAATTTAATAAATTACATGAACGATGTGTAAACACAAAAGTCCCATAGGCTCAATGCCAGTGTAGTAGATTTGTTCTCCACATAAAGTTCATTTTTACATATTTAATCATGATCTCACTTGCTATAAAGAATCCATTTCACTGGCTTGCTTTACTTTCAACTCTCCTATCACACTTTATTAAACATTCTTATTCTTGCTTTGCCAACCCAAAGGCTGCCTGAGGCAAAGCAATCAGCTTTGTGAGTGGGAGGTGTTTTGGAGTGGAGAAAGAAAAAAATGTAAGTAAAAATACCAGTTTCTGGGTTTCAAGATTTTGGAGGAAAGAATATGTCCAGAGAAATGTGCCAAATTTTCCTTTCACCCTCTAGTTATGTATGCACACTAACATATATCTAATTAGTATAATTTTCACATAAAGCTACCACCATAGAGAAAAAAAAAATTGTTAAAATTTAATCTGGTACATCCGATAGAGATACCGGACCTTCTTAAACTAATCCATAAGTCTGAACAGATACCAGAAACCTTTTAAAATACTTGGATGGTAAAATTGTCCCTTTTAAGTATGGAGACTTTTTATTATTCTTTCAAGTTGTACAGAGGATTTCTTGTTTGTTCATTTGTTTTCACACATTTCTACAGAGCAATTCAGAACCTTATAAAAATCAAGAAAATTTTTCATTGGAAAATGTTCAAAGGGGTTTGATTTCAAAAGTGAACTGAAGGGCAAAGAACTTTTTTCAGATACATTAAAAAATACAAGGGATAAGGGAATAGACTTCTTTCAAAGCATTTGTATGACCTCATTTATGATATCATCAGCACACCAACATGGAAATATTTCTTCCTATCACTGCTGTTCTTTATTATTGCTCATAATGTATGTTTTGATTATGTCTTGGCCGTGGTACTTAACATCAGTCATCTCTACAAGATGACAATATTACTATATGTAAGTATAGTCTCCATGGAAACACCATGAAAAAGAGGCTAGTCACATTTTAAATTAAGTAGTATTTATGAAAAGGTTTTTAAAGAATTAAAAAATATTTTAATATATGATGAATCACTTGTAATAGTCTCACAGGCCAACTGACTACTCTTAAAAATGGCTATGACACTTTTAGTTATGTACTTACAAAACAAATTCCATGTGTTTATTATATGCCCCTAATTCTCATTAATAAATTGATTCTGTAAAAAACTTACAAACACATTATCCATACAAAACATTATCAAATTTATAAAAAACTATGAAATAGAATTCTGAAAAGCAACATCATCTTATCACAAAGTCCACATTAACAAATTTCGCAAAATAATATGAAAAAATAAAGAGTAGATTAGTGCAAGAAAATATAGTCAGTGCTTTTAAATAAGGTGTCCTAATTTAGGGGTTAACTAGATGAAACCTCACTTCGTCTGGTAATCAACTCATTAATTGCTATCAGTGCAATGTAAATATCATCTCAGCAAGTAAATAAAGTTTTATTATAAGCAATATATCATTTTAACAGATACTATTGTGATACTAATGATTCTGCCAAGAGATTATGCTCACAGCAGCTAAATTGCTGGAATAAGTTACCTGGAAGAATGTGTGCTCATTCTTTTTTATGGGATAAGGTTTTACAACTTTACCCTTTAAAGTTTCAGCCAACAGTATCTGCTTTCCAAAGGGAGTAACCATGGTACTGTATGAAAAACTGTATGCATTTTATAAAAAATACCTTAAAGCTGTATAGTTGCTGTGTTTACAGCAAAGTAATATAATGTCTTAAAGCAATAATTAACATGTCTGGGGTAATTTTTACATAGGAGATTCACAAATCATGTGTTATATCTCTCTTACTGCAATGATGATCAGGTTTCATTCAGCAAAATAGGAAGAAAATACTTTTAGAATGGTATGTTGAATATATGATGATATATCCTTCCACATGCTGCTCCAGAAAGAGTTAAACCTCCCTGTGCAAGTGTTTAATTGCTTAGGTTAATGAATGGAATTATTGATGGTGTAATACACGTATTTAAAATTGATTACTGTATCCTTTCAAAATAAGACCAATTCCTGTTAATTCTTCATCAGGGTTTCCTGACCTGTTCTTACAAACAGACCGAGCAAGATGAATGCTTTGTTGTTACATCTTCCATTCATTCACATGCCCGCATAACAAATTTCTTACACTTACATATAGCCAAATAGCGTAGTTATTCAAGAAGATGTTAACTAATGGAATAAACCATCTCTGTTACTGAACTCACATGAAAAAATCCCAGTGGTCCTGATATATATGGCATTTTCATTCCCAGCAGATATTTCACTTGTGAAGTCACGACGTGTGTAGCTGCTCCTGTTGTCATCGCGCTTATCACTGGTTCTGTTAACAGGAAAGTGGCACTGCCCAACTGCAGCATAAACATCACAACCTGAAAGGCAAAGGTATGTGTATCAGCGATTATAATAAAATGCAGCTTCCTGGTGATATGAAAATGACCCAGGGTCCTTTTAATATACTTTAAGATAAATCAGATAAAGAGCAGAAGTCCTTTGAAGGATGTGCCCAGCAGAAAATGGAAACCATTGAAGAAGCTCCGTGGGTTTACCTGCATTGTCTTACTCATATTGCTAGTTTACCAGACTCTAACATTAGCAGGCTCAGAGAAATTGTCTTCATGCAATGCTTATTATTGTCTCCTGCTCAAATACCTGAGCTCAATAAACCCTATAAAACCAACTCAACACAGCAACATGAATTAAAGCAACTCAAAATGTGAGGGTGGTGCAAAGACTCATTTCTGCCCCACTTATATTCAGCCTGAGTAGGCAAAGGGCCATATCTTGGTCCAGCTTACCAATTGTCAACTTAACAATATCAGGATTCCCAATGTTAGCAATAGCAACAGCTACCAAATTTATTAGGTACAGAGAGACATGAGTCTCATGGCAAGAGCTCCATCATTCTGCAGTGTCCTGCCTGCCCCAGGCTCCTGCACCACCAGATTTCCCTTCCCATGCCATCATGCAATTGTTTTGCTCCTCCAGCAGAGCTGTAGCCTCCTGATATCCCACTGACCCTGCGCATAAGGTTCAATAGAACATGATGCTTGGTGCTCTCATGCTACAATATCATAGCATCAAATATGCCAACTATCACCAGTCCACTACCTCTAGTTACATCAGCTTCATAGAATCATAGAATGGTTTGGATAGGAACGGACCTTAAAGAACATCTAGTTCCAACTTCCCTGCCATGGGCGGGGACACCTCCCACCAGACCAGGTTGCTCAAAACCCCATCCAGCCTGGTCTTGAACATTTCCAGGGATGGGACCTCCACAGCTCCCCTGGGCAACCATATGTTGAGGGTTCTGCTTTTGCAGGTATTCAGGTAAAGGACTGATCTTTTTTACAGAGAAACAGGGATGTTTATATAGTTATGTTCTGTATGAACAAACATTATAAACTTATAGTAGAAGTAAACTACTTTAAAGACCTTTAAAATCGACTTCCTGTGCATTTGAGAAACACTTGAACTAACTTTAAGTTAAATAGTTGTATACACTCTGATAATTTAAAACAGGAAGAAAAATTCAACATCCAATGTCATAAACACAATGCCATATACAAACTGGATTTCTCTGCTAGAAAAAAGAGTAGACTTTGGCTCAGCCATATTTGACCTTGAAGATTATTTCAGCTTTGTTACAACTTTTACAGAAGTTATTTCAGAGTACAGGCATATAATGAAAGAATAATATTTCTCCCTAATCCAGGACTGGACTACAGCTGAATTTACAACTATTGTAGATACTTCCTAGGTATATAGGACAAATACCCGAAGTATTGTTTACTGCTGGGCTTTCTCCCCTTATCTCAGACTGCAATCACTCTTTTCCTCTCAATAATGAGATTTGACAGCTCTTAATTCTTTGAACAAGGTTATTACATACCTACAGATACTACTGTGGTTAGCATAACACTTCATCCTTTTCTGATCTATATCAAGATATTAAGTTACATCTCCCCTTACAGATAATTCTGCAGATTCATTAGATTAAAAAAAAAAAAAAAAGCAGCTTCTGACTTCATAATCTTTTGCATTTGCTATTCTCCTGCCTGAAAAGTTACATGCTCTTAACACAGAGGTGTTTGTTACAATACTTTCTAGGAGGATTATTTTGTGTTTACTATACTAAATATCACCCATTTGGAATACATGACAGTGTCCTTCGCTTTGCCTTACTTTGTTCTGTTCTCAATCTAAAAGAATAATTTCCAAAGCTTATCATTCTTTATGCTTGAACACCACTTATTTTTTCACCATAAATCTCACCTGTAAGCAGTGAGCTATGAGTATAACAACACAAAGAAACAAAAATACCAAAGTGAGTGACTTTTCATTTAGCACAAAAACCCCTAGTGAACAATTTACTCTTCCATCTGAGAGATTAAATCTGAGATTTTTTTTTTCTATTTCCCACTAATAGCTCTGTACTATGAACAATCAGAACATTGATTGTCATTCAAGATTGGACCCAATAATGAGAATTACTGTTATACCCTCAGTGAGAAGTAATTTAGTTAGTCAAGCCTAAACCCCATAATTACTAACTTCAGATATTTTGTTTAGCTGTTTGTTCTAACAGTGTGCTTATTCATGTATTTAAAACAATGTTCACAGTAGCAAAGTTCAATAAGAAACATATTCTCCCTTCCCTAGTGAATTTTTGTTTGTTTTCTAAGATCAGTATGTATTGTAGAGATGTAAAATTTTGAGCTGTATAATAGCTGAGTTTATGGAGAATGAGATGAATGTTTATTTACCTGCAGATTCAAAACTACAGAGACAATTCTGTGAAGTACATAATATCATGGAGAAATATTAGCTAATATTAGCATTTCCGATAAAATTGTTATGGTTAATTACAAGAAAATGATGTCATGATTGGAAATTCAGCAACTTCAGCATCACTCTCATATTTTGTTACTTTAATTTTTTTACTTTGAATCTTCAGCATTTTAGGGGGATGTGACCCTGCTTCACAGGGGGTAACTAGAAGGTCATATTTCAAACATACTTTTTATTGGTTGTTTATAACTGTGGGTTATGTAAACTACATCCAAACCATGATTATGGTTTCAAGTAGAGAATTTCTGTAGCCACTCAGTTAAATAAGCAGCAGCCTATGCTGGTCCCCCCACCTCATGCTGCAGAGAGTAGCTCAGGACTTCCAGAAACAAGGGCAATGCTTCACCAGCGTGTACATCTGACTTTTTTATTGCCATTATAGTTAAATAAATACAAGGTGCATCCATATATCTTCCATGGTGAAGACCTAACAATGAAGTAAACAGAACAGAAAACATCTGGGGAGGAGGGTGTAATGTTCAACATAAGCTGGTATGGGGAACTCCTGCTGTCCTTCATCTCCTGCTTAGATGAAGAGAGGCCAAAAAGTTATTTTGAAATAAACCTCCCAAATCTAGCCGCACTTGAGTTTTCTTGACAAATATACTTCATATTTTTAGCATTTTTACAGGCCCAGATCAACTCTCCAGCTAGCTATTCCCCTGCACGGGGGGTTCACAGCTTGGCTGCCACTGCTCTTTGCACAAACACCGCTTGAAACTAAGCTGAGCTGACAGCACATGGTTGCATCACTTTGTGTTATGTCATAAAAACTTTCACCCACTAAGCAACAACCAAAATGTAGAAAGTTCAATATTTTTATAGACATTTCTAATAATCTACTTTATCCTTGCTGTGGTCATGATGTAGATTTCCCATCTTTTTTACTTATCTATTGCATGATTTTTCTTCCTTCTTGATGCAGGAAAAACTAGAGGGAAAACTGACAGCAAAGTGTCAGAACAGTAAAAACATAAAGTACAAAAAAAAGCCGGATGCAAATAGGTTTATCTTTTTTTTTTATTTGTACTAATAATGGGCTTCTCTTAAACTGTAAAAGTAAAACAGAGAATCCCATATTTTAGGATTACCTCCAGAATTTTTTCTTTTTTTGAAATTTAGTTCCTAGGGTTTGAAGCAGTGTTTCAGAGAGAGAGCAATCATAGTAACAAAATGGTTTTAAAGGGGCATGGCTGCAGTTTCTTTGTGCAACTTTTTCAGTACATTGCACTATGTTAAAAGCCTCTTTAAGAACTAACAGTCGTGAGATGAATTTTGCTTTCTCCAGGTACAGAGTCTTGATTAAATTCATGTGAATGAAATCAAGATCTGTCATAGAAAGGGGAAAAAAAACACAGGAGGAATGTAAGGGGAAGCAGCCTTACATTAATACACAGTAAATGAGAAAAGATCATGGGAACAAATTATAAAACCAAGTGATTAGACAGAAGTGGTGAAAGGTGGTACTTAAAAAAAAAAATTACACCTGGTATTTCTAAAACAAAAATTTTCAAAAAATATTAAAACTAAAGATGAGAATGGAAGAAAGATAATGCAAAGGGAACCTTTTCTGTCTTTACTGCTCCATAATTTCACAGACAAGTAGAAGAAGAGAATGTGGATTTAGCCAAAAGAGAAATGAGTAATTGGGAAAAGCAAAGCCCTCGTGTTCATCAGTTCAAGCCCTTTTGGTTCTTGTCCACTTTCAATACGTTCTTCCCATGACAACGTGCTCCGTTTATTATTGTTAAAATTCCACTCTCACTGTGTAGTCAATCTAATTTTATGGCCAGTAAAAATTTTTATCACATAACAGGCACTTTGGAAATCACTAATATCCAGCTTTCTGTCCACAGTAATTGAAAGGCTGGTATCATGTTACCTGATGTAGGAATTCAGTTTTGGAGAAAGAACTTTAAACCCCTCAAAACTACATGTTCTGGAAGGTGCAGCCTTTTTTCTCTGTTAAACCAAGAAAAAGAAGTGGTGGTACTTTTTCTGATCATTTGCTCCGTGAGGTCAGAAGATGAGGTCAGAAGATAAGGTCAGCCATGGGGAATATTTCTTGGAAGGAAACAGTACAGACAGTGAGCCTTTTATTTATTACCCTGCAACGGTTACCTCAAAATCAGAGGCTGCAAAAGTGAAGACATCTATGGATCATCTGGAGACCAACAGTCAGAAACAGACAGTTCAGCTTGACTGAGTCACCAATTTAAAACTCTTTTTTGCCTTTTTCAGTAGACATTGTATATAGGAGATTTTGGCCTTTTGAATCACAGCTTTTAAGTGCACTGTGGGTGGCTTGAGAGTATTTGGTAGCTCCTGATGACTTGTGGAGTGAGCTTTACTCACTCCAGGACCTGAAAAAGACTTCTTTCTGTGGTTTTTCCGGACTAACATGTAGCATGCTCTACCATAATTGTAGGAACCAAGACTCCCATCCAGACTACTTGTTCTTTTCAAGATACAAAATATGAGCCTGGAAGATGATATTTCCACTGTGAAAGAAAAATTAACTCTTTTCCTGATTATCACTGTATAATAAAGACTCATGTTTGTACTTCATGGACAACATAGAATAATGCAGCACAGTTTTCCCCATGGGGAAATAAAGTTTTGGACAAGAATATTAGCCTTACAAAAACACACTTGGTATTCAAATGTGCTCATTCATTATTAAGCAAATTGATAATGGACCATGTAAATTTGTTCTCCAGACAACCAGAAACATTTTTTTCTCTCCAACGCTGTATATTACTATCTAATTATATGTAAGTTTTTAAAATACAGTAGTTAAAAAACTTACCAGTATAAATGTAGAAGACTGGAGTGCAATAACCAGCCATTTATCAGTTACAGAAGAGTAGCACAACTGAATTCTGTAGCACTGTGATTAAGAGAATACAACTTTTTTTCTAGGATAAAAATTATTTTTTCTCACTTTGAACTGCAAGCAGCTTTCCTCTATCTATTCAGCAAATTTAATGTTAAATTTCAGTTTAGTATGTGGGGGTTTTTTATAGTCATATATACTTATGCAAGCATTCTTGCACATATAATGTATTAATAGGAAAAAAAATCTTACCCAAAAGCCTTTTTTGAGGATTTTTTGATGCTGTAAAGGCATCATCCAATTCTAATTCCAAAATCATTCCATTGGTGTCTGTTATGTTCTGTCATTTCCTCTCCCCATCAATACCTCGGAAATATTAATTACCAGGGAATAAGTCCATCAACTTGATTAGCTTCCCATGCCCTGTTTATCTTTCTGAAGTAGCAGTTACATAAACATAAAAAAAAATCTACGTTATACTTTCCATTCTGCTTTTAAAAATGAAATAGTCTCTGGGAATGCATTATTTTAAATGCTTTTGGTAATTACAGTTTTTATTGTATGTTTAGTTAGTTTCTGTTTTAATACTATGTTATCTTCATCAGGATGCCCCTTAAGACAACTAAATATCTTCTTTCTTTTATGAACCCTAAGGAATCGGAAATTAATTACTAAAAAAATTTACAGTCTTCACAAAACACAAAGCATCCAACAGCAGTTCATCTCAAAAACACACCTCTTCCCTTTGCCTTCCCTCCCTGACTCACTATTTTATATGCTTTTTTCTGTTTTTTTCTTTAACATTATTTTCTAATTAGTGTGCTTAGCCAGTCTACTGGAAAAATAGTATCAAAATGCTTTTCTGGCCATGGAGGTTCAGGTCTTTACCTACTCTTTCTAAGAAGGAACAAGGTGTTTGGAGAGGGATGTGGAAGCTGCTCAAGGTATGGAATAGTCATAGCACCAGTCATTTTTGTGTAATTAGACTAGAGCACTGCATTTTGATTTCTTTTTTTCAGTATAAAGAAACAGTTTCATGGGCAGACACCATAACATAGGTCTGCTGTCTTTCCAGAGAAATACCATCCCAACTACACTGACAATTCTACTGTCTATTTCAGGATGTCTTCAACAGAAAATTGCTGCCCCAAAATGTGTCATATTGTCCTTCTTGTCCCCAAATACCTTGTCTATTCCAGGCTATTCATTGATTTTTAGTTTAGTCTGATAACTAGAAGCAGGTCACTTAGCTCTCCATTACCAGTAAGATGTGTCCTGTTACCTTATCTGGGAATTGCAGCAACTGTTAGCCAGGAGACTGGAATGATGATAAGAAATGTGGATTCCCACACTTAATAGCACCTGGGATGATGGCAAAGTTTAACCACAGCCTTGATCCAGACTTTCACTTGAATATCGCGGGATCAGTAGCTTCAAAGCACTCCTCTAGGGCACGGGAAATAAGTATTTTAATCTGCTCTCTAACCACAAAACTCATATGAAACACTAGTGGCAGTACTGCAAGCACCAGCTGTATTAGTATGACTACGATGCAAGTGACATTATTGACCTGGAAAAGGACCCATGCACATGGCATGTTTCTCTATTAGACCTGCTTTGAAGATGCAGGCAGAGGATTTTCTAATTCTTCTCATCCTAATCAGGATTAAGCAGGACATAGGCTGAGATAAATCAGCTGCTGCTGTTGAAGGCAAATGAAAAAGCAGAACTTTTCAGAATGAAAGAGTTAAGAGGTCCAGAGGATTTACACACCTAATGGGATTCTGCAGCAGCTAAGCAAAAGAATTCTGCATTGGCTTTTGAAGTTAGGTCAAATACAGGCATCGACTTCCCACTTGAGACATTCTGGCCTTTAAGACAAGCTGAGGAGACTGTCAGGCTGTGGGCACAGCAGTCCCACAGGATTCTGCTGTTACAGGCACCTCATGCGTGATGCAGTGTTGTGTTGCACGCACTGGTGCAGCAGCCCAGCACAGTCAGCAGCAGGTCTACTCCATGTCCTGTCTGTAGGGTTTCCCTCATACTGGTACCCCAAGTCTTAATTCTGTAACTAATAAAAGAATGAAGAAAAAAAAAAAAAAAAGGGACTGAAATGACAATGCTCCTTGATATTTCCTACTGACTAACATAGGCACATGCCCCCTTTCCTGCCAAGCGTGCAGGGCACTGCAGATCCCATTCTGGGCTCCTTTGTTCATCCTCTACACGGTAGAGGGATCCAAAGCACAAAGCACAGGGATCCAAGTTTCTTTCAGGAGGCCATGTACCCAGGAGGCGTTGCAGTCAAGTGCTGGAACATTTCTACCATTTTAATATTTACAAGGAAAGAGGGAAGCCTTCTTTGAAGACCTCGGCAACTGGCAAGGGATAAAGGAATTCAGTGATTGTGATCAGAATAGGAAAAGAGGATAAATTTAAAAGACCTCTGATCATTTGAATAAGCTTTGGAGGACCATTTGAAGAAATCTGTTTTACTAATTTACTTCACTTTAATGGTGGGTGTGTGAACTCTGAAGAGAATTTAAAGATTCTTTCCCCACTGTTTTTAATTATTGAATATTGTATAGCATTTCTCTTCAAGCCAAGAGCAATAGAAAACCTCAGTAATATGTCAATGCTTACCAGGAGCTGATTCATGTTTTCTTTCTGCAGGAGAAGGAAAGAGAACATCAACAGCAACTGAATATTATATTAGAGCTGACTGAATGTGGTTTTACTTCATATTGCAACGCCCTAGGAGCACGTATACAGACAATTACTACATCTCGACAAAGGAGCAGCAAATTCTTAAAACACATCAATTTCATCGTTCATGAGCACCAGACCAGACCCATGGTCAGTTTTTCTCAGATAGGTTAAAAAAAAAAAAAAAAAGCATTACAAAAGTCATAGCTGTCACAAATGCTATGCATCAGTAACATACAGAATAAGTGTTCACCACCCACCTGAATGATTCCTCCTAGAAATGAAACTGCTGCTGCAACTCCAATCCTCTGCATTTCAAACTCCGATAGGCCCAAGGGTGCTGAATTGTTGTTTGTGGTGAAATTAATGCTGACTGAAGGAACAAGACGCTCAACTGCATTGGCAGATATTAAGGAAGTTAAAGCAAAAGTTCCTATAAAAAGAACCACACATGAGTCACCAATAATCCTGTATCTGTCTGTACTCATCACTCATGTCCTCTCTTTCAAAACTTGACCATTATGAGCGGAAGTGCCATTTTGTGCATGCCTGTTAAATTAAGAATAATTTTTAAGGTAATCTCTTTATGTAACACACATTTCTTAATGTAAAATACCATTTGTACAGACGAACTAAATGTCAATTCTTTTGTGGACATACTCATTTAGACACAAAAGAGGTTCGCACGCAACAATTCAAAATTATTTCAAGTTATCACAAATGCTTTTGACTCACCCGTGGGTATGATAAAACAGCTTTTTGTCTGAGGATCCAAAATGTTCACGATTCAAATTTCTAGGGCAATTAATTCCTGCTGTATACATAGTACCTAGCCCAATAGAGTTAGCAGAGGCGTACGTTCAAAAACTCAACAAACAATGTGCTCTCCAACAAACAGAGACAAAATATGATAGAAACATTTATTTCAGGAAAGGGGTAAAGAAGGTTTCATGACACGCAGATGAAGAAGGATGATTATTCAATATTAAAAGGCACAAACATCATACAGAGCTCTAAGAGCATAAGAAATGCCCTACTGTGTCAGACCAATGGTCCATCTTGCCCAGTACTCTGCCTCTAGCTGTGGCAACTGGAGGTGTTACCCAGGAAAAGCACACAAGCCCAGGGCACTTTCTGCAGGACATTTCCCCAGCATCCATAGCTGCTGTACTAGGAATGTTAGCAAGTACACCCTAGCTGGTCCTTTTAGATTTTGTTTATGGACTAGCATTCATGAATTTGTTGAATCTCTGTTTGAAACTGCTTGCATTTTCTGTGTTCACAATGTCCTCTGGGAACAGGTTCCAGAAGTTCACCATCTGCTGTATTATTTTCTTTAATCTATACTTTAAAAGTCTTTTAAAGTGACTTTTCACCGGTTTCTTTGAGCTCTCCTTATTTCTACTGTTGCAGGACCTACTGAATACTGTTCTGCCTCCATCTTGGCCTTCACAGAGCAAACCTCCAAGCATGAATTCCTTGGGAACCTACCAGGGACACCTCCATCCTAAAAAATTACCAGTAGGTCCTACCTTTGGCCTCTTCTCCTTTAACTCACTAATAATTAATTGAAGGACTTTTCTTTTATCACAAGGGCAACTTGGTTTCTTTAGTAACCTTTGGTGTAGAACCTTATCAGTAGCTATTTGACCATTCTGATACCTTATATTCAAAGTATTTCCTTTTTCCACATGCCTACTGACACCCACACAGTACTCTAGGACATCAGGGAGGTAAGATTTTCCGTTATAGGAGTCACATTAACTTCTCTCCAACAGACTCTCATTATAACATAACTTTGATTATTCACATTTTTCATTAGAGACTATAGTAGGGGTGAAAGACAGGTCTGCATTCCCAGGATTCCATCCAGAGCCCTTCTGACAGTGAAATTACGTTGCTAACTTGACAGTCTTATGTCCTTGTTACATCTTTGTCAGAAAAGTGCCTACCAGTTTCCTTTCCAGTGTCCTGATTTTGATATATTTAAAGAACCTTAAACTACCAGTTTGATTATCCTCTCTCTATGGCATTCTTAGCCTCCTAAATGTCCTGCGTATGTTTGACCTCCACATTTCATGGCTTTCCTACACACCTCATTTGATCAAGCTTTCTGTTTTTCAAGTGCCAAACTCTTCCCTATGACAGTCCTCTTAATTTTCCTGTTGAGCCACAAAGAGTTTTTTTGGATGACGTTTTCTTTTTTGAATCATGACACACATTTTGCCTGAGCCTAAAGTTCTGAGCCGACAACTTAAGAAGGATGTGGAGGTACTTGAATGCATCCAGAGGAGTGCAGCAAAGTTGGTAAAAGGGCTGGAAGGAATGTCCTGTGAGCAAAGACTGAGGACTTTGCGTGTGTCTAGTTTGGAGAAAAGAGATTGAGCGGCAACATCAGCTTCCTGAGGAGGGGAAGTGGAGAGGGAGGTGTTGATCTCTTCTCCCTGGGATCCAGTGTGGGAAAGGTTCAAAGCTGCACCAGTGGAGGTTTAGGCTGGACATTAGGAAATATTTCTTTACTGAGAGACAGGTCAAACACTGGAACAGGCTTCCTCTTAAAGAGGTGGTCAATACCCCAAGCCTGTCAGTGTGTAAGAGGCATTTGGACAATGCCCTTAACATGCTCTAAATTTTGGTCAGCCCTGAGTTGTTCAGGCTGTTGGACTAGATGATCATTGTAGGTCCATTCCAACTGAAAAATTATCTCCTCTCCTTATCTTTCTCCTCCCTTCCCCTCCTCCTTAAATGCTGGTAGGTGAAGAGATTGTCACCAATGTGCATGAGGAATTTCAGAGTATTTGGGGATTTGTGGCAGGTGGTATAGCTCCAGTTCAGGCCCCACACCATAACTCCTTAACTGAGGCTGGTGGGATGAGTGCATGAGCGATTTCTACTGAAAGGATCAACAGCATATGTCACATATATTTCTTTAAAAAAATCTTCACAGTAGCAAGAAAACTGGTTTGTTTCCTTTTTTTCTTAAGATTAAATTCTGGAACAGACACCTGTGAAAGGGACAAGTTTCCACACCAGGGACTGTGCAAGGACTTTGTGGCCAAGGAGTTGTGGGACACTCAGAAAATCATTCTCTGAATATTGCCTCCCAAAGAAAAAACATCAGACCTAGCTGCATGTACTTACCTATTTTATCATCTGTTTTCATTACTAGAATTTGTGTCAGCCAGATACTTATTTATTTATTTTCCTACATACAATCATATGATGGATTCTTGTCTTCCTAATAATCTTACACCAACAAACTGCTGACAATACACTGACAAATTAGTAATTTTTAATGTAGGTTCATATTTAATACATTTAACAGAAAAAGTTCAAAAAAAAATGTATTAATCTATCTCTACTCAAGTGTCAAAATTATTTTCCAATTTATAAATTTTCACTTTTTTTTGAATGCTTCTCTTTCTTATATGAGCTGAGTACACCCCATTGGTCATTACAGCATCAAGTCAGTAACAGCATCCACAGGTCCTTCTCAGGCATCAAAAGGCTCCAATACTTTCTGTGCCTTTATGAAAAACAATCTTTGTGCTGTAAGACAAGTTATAGCTGTTCAGCAATTTTTAATAATTTAATTGAATATTTTTGAACAAAAATGGTGCTCAAGATAGTGGTTAACTTCTTACTAAAACATTTGTCAGTACATACACTTGAGCAATCAGATTCTGCAGAGTTCATTTTTTGTGTGAGTACCCGGAACCATCTTTCCTCCTTTCAGGAATTTTTCTCCTCCATGAGGAAAACATACCCCCTCCCTGCTTATATCTTCTGATGACCACAGATGTTGCTTCCCTTCATCTAGTCCTACTGTGCTTAATACTGGGCCTGTTTCATCCTTCCTGCAAACTTCAGAGGTCACCAAATGCCCACTTCTGCACAATAAAGAGTTTGTGGTTCAATCTCATGAGTATTATTTACAACCTTGGCCTGTAACCTGGGTTCTTTGGAGTCAGAGCATTCACCAACCTATCAGGAGATCAAAGTCATTCAACTCTTGCAGCTGCTGTTGGCCCTGCCAAGGGTAAACAACTAACTCATAACTACTGGCCTTGTAGCCATGGAACACCTTTTACTGCCTACCTAATTACTCTGCAAGTGGATAGGAGTTATACTGAAGCCATTGGGAGAATTTCTAGCATTAACACTATAGCAAGTAATAGGTGTAGAAAGCTTTTTTTGTTTTTATTTTTTCTTAAGAAATGCAGGGTTTGCGTTTTAGACAGGTGAGAAGCAATCTGTGTTTTCTATGGTTTAAGAAGCAGTTGAGCCTTTTTCATTCCTGTGTCCTGGGCCAACCCGGCCAAAAACATGACACTTGTTTGCATGTATCTTGCTGGCTGAGCCCTTTGTTAAAATCTTAGCCTAAAGCAGATTTCTAAAGTAGAGTTAAAATGAAAAAACCCTTAGTAAACTACATTTACAAAGGAAGTGTCAATGCAATATTAAATTATAATGCCAGGAGTAAGTCCAATATATTCTTAATGAGGCTCTTTAAAGCACTTAGACTCACAAAAATTAATTGTAAAAAGAAGCACAAAAACATCTTATTTCTGTTCAGTCTTAGATTATTTTCCTTCCTTTGATCTTATAACAAAAAAAAAGAAAAGGTTCAGTTTCTAATTCCTTATTTCTGAAAGTGCTTTTACAAAAGAGACACTTACCTGTTGCGACATGATGTCCCATTCCAAATATGGCATAAATAATGACAGGAAAGAAAGAGCCATATAAACCAAAAACTGGATGGACTGAAGATAGAACCGCAAAGGCCAGCCCTATAGAAAGTAAAATGGAATTACTTCACTATATATAAAATTGTTCTGCATTCATTTTTTTAATGAGGAAAAGTCTACAATTTTATTAAGAGTAAGGAAAAAAAACACCTTCATTTACAAAAACCTAGAGCATAAGCCAACTACTCTACAATAGGTATCAGGAAGAACTGTGGAAGGTTTTTCATCTATTGTCGCATGAAAATCCTCACACTGTCTTCTGAGTCTTGGCCACCAGCAGAAATAAATGGGTAACAGACATAATCTATGGCACCAACTAGCACATTTCCATGTTGTTACCATCAGTGGTGCCAAACGTATTTTTAATTGCCAGTCCTCACAGTTGGAAGCACCACTGTTTCACCCCCACCCTCACAAAGATGGATTTGAGACTGCCAGGGCTCCAGGCAGTCAGATGGTTATTTCTTACAAGCAGTTCAAAACCTATAATTTTGGTTTGGATGGAGCCCCTTCAGTCTGCTTTCTTCTATTTTCTTAAACAAACAAAAAGAAAATAGTCTAGATTTCATTGTCTTTAGGTGCCTGGTTTTTTTAATCCTCTAGATATTAACATTTTTTTTTGTTACATAAAGCTGTCAGGCCAGAAATAGAAAGTATTTGACTTTCATGTTGAGATGCAGAATGAAGTAAATTGGTTAGGATTTAACTTTACAGACTTACTGGATACCTTATTGCTTAGCTATAAAGGACAGTATCCATCTTTTCCTTACAAAGTCTCAGAATATGCCAAGAAATCATCTTTCAACAGAGAGAGAGGGGAAGGGAGGAAAGGTGAGAGGGGAAAGGAGAGATTTTAAAATATGTCATTCTGATGCCTTCTTTTAGACAGAAACGGACTGCATTGCTCTTTTGCCTTTTAATTAGTGTATCTGCAGACCATTGCTTCTGCTTTGTTCTCTTAGCACACTGTTATCATGAATCAAGAAAATCTTTGAAAGGAAATTATAGTTCTACCTCCATGTTCAGATGATCAATAGATATAAAAGAAGATACTGACCAAAGAGCAACACAGAAGGATGTGCCTGAGTAGAATAAAAACAGCACAGGAGAGAACTGCATGACCCTATCCAAATAAAAGCAAGCATGGGGGGGGAAGTAGAGAAAAGGTAGAGAGGTTTTTAAGGCTTGTTCAACACTGGAAAGCTCTTCCATTATAACCATTTTATGAATAAAACCAAAAAGAAACGAAAACTTTGTAATTAACTCATGAGTAGACTACTACTCACATGATATTCCAGTCTTGCAAAAAAGCGTTATGCAAGGATAATTTATTTTGCTCTCTAAAAAGTAAAAGAACCAACAAAATCAATATAACTTCAGACAAGCTTCAACCATAACAATATAATTGAAATGAAGTGACCTCTCTGTGTGGACAAGCGAAAGGGAAATAATACACAACAGTCAGTACTGAATGCTGAACCAGAAATGTTCTTTACAGGCACTATTGGGAAAAAGCCTATAAATCCTGGGTAAGATGATCTGCAAAATTTTCTATATTTAAGAGATTCATTCATTAAATGGAAGGAATTCTCTAACACTAAGCCAGAATATTACAAATATAGAACATTTTCATCTGAAAACATTCCTATTTCCAACTTCACACACTGCAGAACAGCTTCATGATGTATGGTGAACTCGCCTTGGTGAGTTCCTTTGCAGGCTCTCCTCTTCGCATGTTTTTTTTTCAAACGTTTGGACTCTATTGGTTATTACAAGGGAAGTACAAAAACTCCCTCTTTCTAGGAAAGGTTAACAGTTTTGAAAGGTACTTTTAAAAAAGTATCAAGATCGTTTTGCAGAAAACAGGTTATGTTCATATTATTCTCAAGTTTGTGTTTTAATTGTGTTAATTTTGGACCTTGAAGTTTTCCTTGTAAAATTTGCACTGTTCACTTTGAATAGGCTTTCACCCTAAGAAACTTAATCACTCAGTTCAAGAGGAGGTCAGCTCAGAAGCTGTACAAAACAAAACTGAAGGGTACACTAATACACCGCAGGCTAAATTAAAATATTTCCAGAAGAGAGGCTACTGGCTCTTTTACTATTCAATATTTCTAATTAATCCAGGATTAAGAACAGTATACATTGTTCTTTCCTCTCAACATTTACATGGAAAACAAGGGTTCAGCTACCGCAAAATATTCTGTCACCATCTGGCCGATTATTGCCCCTCTACATGTGTTTACTTTGTTTTCATGTTTCCCAAGGCTTTCTGAAGCTGAAACATTGGACAATTGCAGCCAGACTGTGTTTGATCCAGCATAAACCGTACCCGTTGTGGGTAGAGGACAAGAAGCTCAACCCAGCCCTAGGTCACGCACACAGAAACTGTGTCAACATCTCAATTCAGCTCCCTGAACAGGGCTGAGGGGAACACAGTGGCACAACCTGAATGAACTCTTACAGCCAGAAGAACTGGCTGACAGAAATCTGGCCTGTAAAACTGTGCAAAAAGGGCTACCTTGTCCAATAAATCCCAACTATTCAATGGGAATTTTGCTTTACTCATAGACTTGCTGCTGAGAAATCTCTCTTGTTTACAGGCAGATAATCTTAACGTAAATCTAGCCCTTGATTTTCCCTTTCACACGTAGACCTTTCACAGTCTTTTTGTATTAAGTTTTCAGAAGCCATGTCTCGTGTTTTTTCATGGTGAGGTCATGGCAGTCAGGACAGAGGTAAAATTACCAGCCTTTGACTCTAGTTCTGGCTCTGTTTGTTAGCTTTTTGCTCCCGTTACTGAAGCATGTCAATTGTGCAAGAGCAGAGGGGCATTATAAAATAGAATTACTAAAGACTTCAGGCTTTCTGATTAGGCATATAATGTTCTAAAGGTTCAAGTACTTTAAAAGATATAATCAGTAGTATATTTCAGCTCACTTCATTAATTTTCATATTAAACTGCACTACAATGCATTCCATATGCTCAAGAACTAGTCAAAAGACAGGAAACATTATTTTAATTTTTTCATTCTGAACAGTAATAATACTCAAAAGAAACAGATCATAAAATAAGGATCCCACATAATCTTCACTGGTAATATGGAGAAGCCTCCATGGCAGTGACATTAAGGTTTTCAAATAAGAATATAAATTCCATGGAAAGAAATGCAAACAAAGAATGAACAGTAAGTTCAGATACAGCACATTAATATTGTGGTTCTTTGTTTTAACGACCTCCTTATCATGAGATAACTGTGTGTGACACAGCTTCATTGAAAACCGTGCTTTCTGACTAGCACCAGACATGTAACAATCCTCTGGCATAATGCGCTGAAACACAGGACATGTTGCAGCACTGTTGGTAAGTGGCAAATGCAGCTAACTACAAAAAAACCCACGCTTGATACAACCAGAAACAAGGCTATGTCCCACCACAGAATAAAGGTCTCAGATTGTTAAATTGATACTTTCTGCTAACTAGATCAGTGCCAAAATTACAACAATTAAAAATATTTTCCATAGAAAGAGCTATGAATCAGCAAAGTATGGTCAACTAGTTAAAAATTTTCTGCATCTGGAAATACACTCATGATAGATGCATATGGTCTGAGGAAAGCTATACCGTGTCTTTTGGAAATGCGATACATGAACCAGAAATTTAAATGAAGAAGCAGGAAAAATAGTAAGTCTATAATTAAATGGAGAAGTTTCAAAATTTGGATCATTTACTATTTACTGGGAAAAGCTATAAATGTAAAAGATTTTCTGCTAGTGTATATATTCAAATATCTTTTTGTTATTGTAATGTTTTATTCTTAAGTGTGACTGTATTAAGATGGTCAGACCTCAAGTTTAGAGAACCCAAAATATATCTTATCGCACTCAAAATGTTATCACAGTTGTGGTCACTCCTGGATGCTTCAGAAAAAGACAATTTCTCCCTTAGTTCACAAAGCTGAATTATGTAGTAAGAAAGGTATTTCCCGTAGATCCCCTAAAATGTAGAATTAACACATATTTAATGAGTCTCCTATCAATCTCTTTTGGAGAACCAACAAAATAGACACACAATGATTCATATCGCAGGCTTTATTCCTAATGCCAGGATAGCTAACTTCTACTGAACTAAAAAAAAATAATAAAACAACATAACCACAGAAAACATTTTTAATATTATATTTCATAATTATTTTCCTATACGAACCTACAGTTCTGGAAGATTCTTTGACACTGACTTGTTAAAAGCCATTAACACAAAATGGTCCTCTGGAAATAATGTCATGTAACTCCAAAACCTGGAAAGCTCAGTACCAGTTCTCCCAATGGTGCACACATACACCTCACGCTTGTAAGATCTGTTTCCTACTGACACCATTTGCTGGTGCTACGTATGTGGATTGTACCTTCTCTCTGACTTATTTAAAGTCAAAGTACAAAGAGCTTAAAATCATTCCTTAGTTCTTCTGTCATTCCTAACCCTGAGGCAAATGAAGAATGTAAAAGCAAGATGGAAGGACAGATTCTGAAAATAGTATAGTATAAATCATTCAGAGACCACACAATGTTGAGTTAGCAACCACCACCTTTTTTCTGAAGGATGCTTCAGTGCAGCTCCTTCCCATGTAACTGTCTCCTTCAGTCTGGTGAGGATTAAGCATCTCAGCTATATTAGTCATAGCACCCAAATTCACAGTATTTCACATATCTGAAATGCAACTACATCAAACGTATATTTGAGAAACCACTGTTTTACTCTGCCACATAGCAGATCTCCAGATAATAACACTTGTATCTTGATGTTCCAAATAAAGGAGATGTGAGTATTATGGTTGGAAAAAAACCAAACAAGTAGACGGCATGAATTCTCTATTCAAGATAGCTTGACCCTACTGTACATAAAGAAGCTTGGATACACCTAAAATCAGGCAGAAAAAATATGTCTATCATGGAGATCCTGGAAAAAAATAATCATGACTCTTGACAATCAGAGATTAAATGTTTAGACCTCTTTAGGATGAATTTGACACAATATCTGAACACCACAGAGATTTTATAAATTATTATATAGAGAATTCTATGAGCTATTATACAGTACTCAGCTATAGTACCTGAAGATTTTGGCTACTCCCAAAATAAAATTAAAGGGGCATTTTGAAAGTGGATGATAGGGAAATTCCTCTGCATCTCAGTAAGGATAAACAGAGAATGAAATACATAATAGTTTTCTGGCAAACGGGTAACTATGAGGTAGTCTTCTTGGAAGTGTCAATGCGGTAGAGAAAAAAAGACCGATCATGACTGATGATGGGCCTTAACCAAGATGAACTGGACTTTTTTAAATCCCTGAAAAGGGCATCCACTTTGACAAATCGGTGGCCAAGGGTCTCAGCACTCAGAGTTTTCCTGGTCTCTCTAACCTGGAAGACTGTAGGTGAAGTCCTTTCTCCTCCTTCCTTCAGGGACTCAGCCTTCCCCGGGTTTCCCAGCCTCTGTCCATGGTGCTCGGCCCCACCCCACCCCAGGCGCAGGGGTGGGACATCATCCGCGCCGCTCATCTCATCGCACTGAGACAAGTGTACCCAGACCCAAAGGAGTCAGAGGTCGTTCAGACGCTGAATTCACATTTCTAGTCGTCTGCAGACAGGTCTGCACTAGCACCTGTGTAAGGTGCAAGAATTTTCACAGCCATTCGAAATGAAATATTGCACGCACAGCAGCATCGGTGCCTTTCTCCCCTGCTCAAAAGTTGTATAAATACAAAACATTGCCCTACATGTACTTTCTAACGTGTTACATTTCATGATCAGCTTACATCATTATTCTTTGTGTGGGAGAACTGTAACAGAGTTCAGCTGGACACTCTCTTCCACAAATCATTTATGAACTACATGGATTCTCCAATGTATTCTCTAGGGGATTTTTCTGGCTCTGTTTCCAAATGTGCTTATTCAATTTCATCTACACATGCTATTTGTATGCCAGATGTATATTTACAAGACAGATCTACCCTTTAATAAAATTATTAGCTCCAGTTAGTCTGCTCAGAGTATATTTATGTCTACATTTATGGTCAGAGCCTGAAAAAAGCCCCAGAAACCATCACTCTTGAGAAGACACAGCTGGGGTTCCTCCATGAAAAGCTAAAAAAAAAACCTAAAAAAAAAATACGTTTTTGGCATCGTGCCTTCCAAAACACTGGGCACCAGTTCTGGAATGCATGAAAGCAGTATAGTTCATTTTTTTTAATGGCAAGTTCTCCAGCCAGTGTTAAGGAATTAGTTGTTCAGCAATAAATCCAGACCAAGATTAAATTAGCTTTAATTAAAACATACAAAACACACCAATCCTTAGTGAGTTATTATTGGGCTTGCAGAATGAAAAAAGAAGTTGGCAGGAATAACAATACTGATTTCATCAGATGCCATCTACATATTTCACTCTTAGAGGAAATATGTCTCAAGGGCCCTCCACCACCCCCAAAAACAGCCCACAAAAACCCATTTGAGCCAAAGCATTTCTTGTTCAGGATAGGTCATAGAAAAGGCAGCAAATATAACACTACATATAAATGCTATATGAAGTGTATCCATGTGCTAGCTGACTACAAAAAATATATTTGAAAAAAAAATTAGAAACATTGTCATAGTCCCAAATCTGATAAATTTGAACGTCCAAATCTTATACTTACATGCTTCCACATGGACAACTTTTGAGTATATGCCGTATAGCACATGGGCAGATGTTTATCTCAAAACAAATAGTACAACGAATCCAGAAGCATACCAGGAACTTAGCAAGATAAAGATTGAATCCAGAAATACAGTGACAGAAATTTAGTTTGAAAAAAAACACACATTTGTCCTAACATTTTTATAGATACACCTTAGTTGAAAAACTCCCAGGTTTTTTGAGCAACAGCAGATATTGAAAGGAAACACAATCTTGTGAGGGAACTCCCTTGTGCCCTGTGTTCTGTTCCCTTTTATGACAAGAAACATGTCATTTAGTATACTTATGAATGGAATTATGTGATAAGGAGATACATCTTCTTATCCCAATATTTTAATGGAATATTTTCAGAAACTACTTCCAATTTTAAGTCTAAACAAATTCATACTCCTTTATACTCATCTGTTCGTATGCTGCAACTGTCTTTTACTTTAAATGCCTTTCCTGGTAAGGAAAAACCTTCTCAGGTTTCAATTAACCTGTACAACTCATTTCAGTCTTCTCCCTAACATAATCTTTGTTTTTCTGATCCTTCTCCTTTTCTTCTCCTACTGAAGTTTGAAACCATCTTCCATAAACAGTCAAACAAAAATGCACGCTGTATTTCAGATAATGGACAAACAGTCAGCATTACCTGTGGTCATCAGCTTCTTTCCAGCTCCTAATCCACCTAACAACCCACTTTTTTTCCAATTATTTTCCAGCAGATTATTAAAAATACCCCTAACCAAGAGCATCAGCAGAACTGTCTTTAGAATACATATACAAATCTGAAGCAACTCACTACCTGTCCTAGAGCCCTGTTTCAGAATTGGATAGCAGAGTCAATCACTTTGTTGCTATACATGTAGATATTATTTTATTATTATTAAAGGGAAATACACCTCTACTTCTTGTATCCAGTGCAGTCCCTCATCTGGTTTGTAACTTGGATATGACACTATACCCACTACGATCTAATCATGGAATATCATTCCAAATTTGACAGAATTGTCAAAGGTACTTGTTACTGGATCTGCAGTGTCACTTACCTATTCTTTCAGGAATTCTGAGATGAGATGATCTCAATCCTTGATCTGAGTGTGTTTCATTTTCTATGTTTAATCTCAGTTACATACTGCCATTACTCAGTTACAAATTGACCAGTTCCCACACGGATAAAGTTGTCATCCTTCAGGAAAACTGATTTTGTGCTGAGGCTTCAGTTTAGACAAAATACTTAAGAAGAATGTACCATCTCTTTGTTTTGTCCTCTTTTTTCCTAAGGTTGAAAAAACATTTGTGCTTTCGGGTTTTTTTTTGAAGGATCTAACTCAGTTGTGATGTTGGACATTCATATTAGTAGCAAACAAGTGGAACCTGTGTTCTTTGCACCATGAACTGTCAATACAGTATTGCATGAGTCATTTCTATGTTTCAAGCAAAAGCACTTTTGTGTTTCTAATTTCCCTCCCCATATAATTTTCTATTAATGGATGGTATAAAGAGTTACAAGATGATATAATAAAAAAAGCAGAGTGCAAGTATTGGGATCCCACAGTGAATGACAAAACAGAAATTAAAACATGTATTTGTCTAAGCAGAAGTTTCTCTGGTCATTAATTGCAGAAGAGGATTATAATTATGAAAACCTCAAGCGAGATCTTGGAAGAAGATTGGTGGGAAGGGTTGACATTGTCTGAAGTTAGGTACATACATTAGGAACTTAAATCCATAAAGAATAAGGTAACTTCAGGTGTTAAGCAGAACACTTAATTTTCACATTATATACTGTCCTAACCAAAATACTTCAGATACATTTGTGTCCCCTAACTATATAAAGAACTGTTGTACATAAATAAATTATGTACACTTACATACATACTTAAGCAGACAAACTGTGGGGATAATTTCTCTTGCGGTGAACTCAGGTGCACAACAGAGGGCATATTTTTATAGACTTTTTCAGACTCAGACTTATTTATTTTTTTTTTACAATTCGTGACAGTCAGAGAAACTTACGGATGGGTTGCATCATTATCTACATGGCCTCTAGATGCCAGCCTTTGTGGACAGTACACATAGTTCTGCCCAGGAAAAAAAACACCAAAACATACAAACAAACAGAAAAAACGAACCACAAATAAACATATTCTAAACAACAATCCAAAAGCAAATATTGAAATGTGATGTACCAACTAACATACATTGCATAATTTGAATCCTGAGAGAAGTGCAAAGTTATTTGAAAAGACAAGACTGGATGGAGAAGGCCAGCAAAATGGATTAATAGGAGGCAGATCAACAGCTTGGTAATGAATAAATGATGCCAGGAAAGATCACTTATGAAAGGCCTTGAAAGTAAAGATGAATAATTTGCTTGGTGCAATAAAAAGTTACCACAAACTGTGAAAATGAGCTAAGCAGCTGCATTCTGAAAGGATATGAAGGGGCTATAGCACATGTTCAGAAGGCTACAGAAAAAACATGAGGACAGCTTTATGGGCTACATGGAAAGACTGCATCATAACACATCTTAATATTATCATGCAAGGAAACTGAGAAATATTCGGACACAGCTTGAAGCTGGTGAGGGGTCCAAAACACAAGTCTTCTGAGGAGCAGCTGAGGGAACTGAGGCCATTCAGCCTGGAGAAAAGGAGACTGAGGGGAGAAAAGGAGGGTATAGAGAGATGGGGTTACTCTCTTCTCCCAAATAACAGGTGATAAGACAAGAGGAAACAGCCTCAAGTTGTGCCAGGGCAGGTTTAGATTAGATATTAGGAAAAATTTCTTCACTGAAAGGGTTGTCAAGCATTGGAACAAGCTGCCCAGGGAAGTAGTTGAATCGTCATCTCTGGAGGTATTTAAAAAACATGTCATGTGGTGCTGAGGGACATGGTTTAGTGGTGGATTTGGCAGTGCTAGCTTAACACTTGGACTCAATGATCTTAAAGGTCCGATCCAACCTAAATGATTCTATGATCAAATTATCTTCTCATGCAAGTAGGTAGTGTCCATGTCACATGAAAAAGCCACAAAAAGGATTCTGGTATTATTGTGACGGGTCAATGGATGAGCTACAGGAAATAAAGTAAGACCTGCCTTTAACTATGTTGAACATGAACTGTGTGTTACCCAGAATGCCACAGATAAAATGGCTAAGACACATCTGACCTAAATTTTGATGCCTATACCATCAGTGTCTACACACTGATCCAATCCCCCATTACACTCAATGGAAATCTTACCAATCAACCTTAACAAAGTAGAAGATCAGATTTAGTCAGATGAATCACACCTGTGGTGGGCTGATCCTGGCCAGCCGCCCACCCAGCCACTCACTCACTCCCCCTCAAAGGACAGGGGAGATAACCAGGAAAGCAAAAGCAGGAAAACTTACAGGTCAAGATAAAGACAGTTTAGTAAGTGAAGAAAAGAAAAAGAAAAAAAAAAAAAAAGCAATGCAAAGGCTATTCACCAATTCACCACCTCCCACAAGCAGATTGAACACCAAAAATTTCACTAACTCTTATCAACTAGATCTCAATTGACTAGTAAAGAATGCAAAAACAGCTTCCTAGAGAGCTAGATACCTACACTGCAGAACATTTGTTTTATTAGCACAATTTTAATTTGGAGAGAAAAACCCGGATCAGGCTCTTAAGAGACATCTGCATGGACCTAGTAATTGAATTTGTGTGTCTGGGTGAGGAACACAAAATGAAACAGAACGAAACACCTTCATATGATGACTGTTGATGGGGCATTAATTAATTTTAAAGGGAAAACAAAGAGAGGAATGAAGTGCTAGTTCAAGAACCAAATTAAGGATTCATTTGTTACTTGAAAGACATCTTGCTCTAGTCTACAAAAAAAAAAAAGATTTTTGATAAACATGGGCAAATTAGGTAGTGATTACCAAAACATGAAAGCTCAAATTTCTTAACCATCTGTGAAAGTATATAGCAACCCCCAAGACTGGATGGCAAAGTTCCTTCTAGATTCAAAGGTTATTTTTCAATCTTAGGTATCAGAGTAAGAATAAAGAATCTATGCCTGAAAAATAAGGTGTTGAGCTATTATTAAATGATAGTTTTCTGTGCTGGAACTGATGAAGCCTAGTTGCTTTTGCTGGGTTTGGTTTGCAGTGGACTGACTTTACAGTCTGAAACAGTGCAAGCTCCAACTGAACCTTTCCAGCAATCGGTGTGTTTGAAAGGACATTCCGCTCCTCCCCCAGCTACACAGATTAACTAATGCCTAACGAGATATGAGTTTCTATTATCACTTTTTAGAACTTGTAGGGTCTGTTTCCACTGGCCATTTTCATACAATTTGTAGAAACATAATTCTGTTTGGCACTTTTTTCTCCATCTTATTGTAATTAGCTACAGGACTCTAAAATTAGAGGACATACACGGAGACCATGTAAGTATTGTTTCAATAGGCAAATAGGACAGAAAAGTTCAGCAGGGAATTTTGGGACTCATGAATTAAGATTAACTTGGCATATTTAGCAGACAATGAAAGAACAATAAGAACACTTGGAGAATGATTGGTTTCAGCAATGACTCATCACAAATGCCGAGCAGCACATCATGATAATCCTATGCCTTTCCTTCCCATCTCCCTACATTCCTCAGTCTTGTCTCCCCCACCCCAGTACTGGATCCATCAGTTGCACTGAATGCTATCAATCAATGGCTTCCTTCTGAATGGTCAAATATGACTTGGGCACGTTTTAAACCGTTTTCAACAGTATTTGAAAAGCAGAGTCAGAAGATTCACTCTCTGGATAAATTATTGCATAATATCTTATGGATTTTTTTTGATAGTTATTATATTCTTTATTGGATAACATTGTGAGAGAATAAGGATAACACCTTAGACACAGAGCTGTGTGGGTTTACCTTAGATCAGTGTTAGGCAAAGTACCACCTTACCTTCTAATCATCCATTTCTTTCACACTGTTCAAGAAAGTAAAGACAATTAAATACATAGGTAGCATGACTTTCTAGTACACCATTCTTAGATTGTCACCATAGGACATAGTTTTGTGTGTGTGTGTGTCATGATGGAAGATATTTAAACCTAAACTCATATACGAGCTCAAGTGTTTCAGTTTTCAAATACCTGACTCCAAGGTATCTTACAGAAGTTTGAAGGCTTAAATCACATTTAGAAACTAGTAATTTTGACCCTGAAGATCAGAATATTAATGGTAGTAGATCTTTAAAACTTATCCAAAATAAAAGATGGCGTAAGAACTGCTATTCTGAACCATCCTATACTTTTATAAAAGACTTTTTGAAAGCAAACATTATCTGCATACCTCAATTGCTGGGATTTCTATTAATTTTCTCTTTTATTTTTCTCCCTTATAAGGCAGACACCAAAACCTGCCACTGCACAGGAATTCTCCAGAAATAAATCTCTGAAAATTCTGTGAGGAGTAGTTATGAGCATTATCTTTGTTGCAGTCACTATGATACATTAAAGACAGTGACTTTCTTCTTTCTTTCTTTCCTTCCTTCCTTCCTTCCTTCACAAAGGGAATCCAACTATGCCATCTAAAATTTAGATTAGAAGTTGGAAAACAGACATATTGCACCAGATGAGACCAGCTGCCAGCCTGAATAGTCTGGACATGGCTAATGCCAGATGAGTAAAAAATCCCACAGTAGGAAATTGTGAAAAACATGGCTCAGTTGGAATGTCTTTCTTAATTATTCTTAAGCTACTGGACTGCTCTCTACCCTGGAGTACGCACCTTTCATCACTCAGAAAACTGCAGTTTTTTCCATATGTTTCCATATACTTGAATTTACTTAAACATGTTGCTGGAACACCAAATTACACTGTGCTGTGCATGTCAATTATCACTGGTTACTAATTTTTTCCTACCATTGTCAGAATTTCTGCCTTTCATTTTATTAGGAAAACGCTTCTTTTATTTTGTGGGTGGAAGGAAACAGAGACAATAAGACCTCTCAAAATTGTAGGAGTCTTTTCCCTTCATGCTATATAACAAACGGGACTTTTAACTTTCTTGCATGATTCTCACGTTAAAGGATAGTCCAGGTAACAGGAAGGCTTCGAACACTAGGAAAAGAGCTAATGCAAGCAGGGTCTAAAAAAAAAAGTGTTCAAGTAAAAGCCACACAAGCATGATAAAATGTTTTGGTATCTAACTCTCCTCCTTTTCCATCCCCTAAAATCTTTCTGAAATCTTGAAACATAGTGAGGAGAGAGGAAGGAAAAACAGGTCATCAGGAGGGAGAAATTTCAATGCATTTGTTTTTAAACAGCATAAAATAAAGATAAAATTATTTCTAGATTACATAAAAATAATCTACAAAACCAAAACAAATATTTTCTGTCTTCACTGGATTTTCTTAAATTTATGTGTTACATTAAATTACTTTTTGCTACAAGACTCAAACATGAAAATCCTGGCTAAATCTACCAGCAGTGCAGAACTGCTGTTTAATTTAATATTTTTGATGAATTTCAACATACAATTATTAGCAGCATTTTAATTACAGTCGTTGTATACGCACATACCAGTGAAATTAGATACTTTACAGTGTCATGGTATTAAGGTTCTTAAAGTTAAATCATGCCAATGCAGATGTTCCTAATTACTTGAAAAGCACAAATACTTACACAAACTGGTTGTTTCCAGCTCCAGCATAATTGAATTAAAGGAATGCTTATAATTTAACAACATGAATGGTAGCTAAGTATAGCTAATACTGGAAATTGTTTAGAAATAATATATATAGTTCACATAAGGGAAGGAGTTAAAGTCCACCTGAGGCAGATAAGAAGCTGATTTGCCTGAGACAAATAAAATATTGCCAAAAGAAGGTGACACTATCAAAGACCCATCAAAACTCAACAAAATCATTTATTTCCCAGTAGCAATCACTATACAAACTTGCATTACTGGGATTTTAGGTTTCTTCAGGTCATTGTGCAGGCTTTTGGTTTCGGGAGTTTTTCCTTTTCTTTTTTTTTTTAAGCTGCCAAATGGAGTCTAGCTCCACCTCTATATTGTCACTTGAAAAGAGATGTGGTAGGTAAAGTGATACAACATTAAATCAACACAGAAGCTGAAGTATGCAAGCCGCGGATGCAGGCAGATTCTCCCCGTGGGCAATGAATGTCTCTGACAGAAGCACCCTTTATGCACAGAAAGTTGTTAATTTTTCCTGCTGCACTCCAGGCTTCCACAGGTAACAGTTTAATGCCAGTGTTTACTCCAGAACACTATGCCTTACGATGCAATTTTCAGGTAGATATATTTTGCTTACTTTTTGAAATACGGGAAGGTGGTCGTTTAACTGATAAAACATTATCTATAACCATACACTGTGTGAATAGTGTTACTGCTTTCTTATTTTCTAAATTAAGTCTTTGAAAAATTGTCAAAGGGATGGGATATATAGTAAAGTCCCAGCTCACAGAAATTAGCTACAATAACACAAGGCATTTCTATTCACATTTGCACATCCACTGTATACACATACGAGTTAAGACTATACTTTTTTCCCCATATATTTTTATTTAGATTAAATCAACAGTAGATATACCAGCATGTTTTTTGTTTTAACAAAAGCTTTAAGATAATATTAAACAAGACAGAAAACAAAAATTTAAAAAAAAAAATAAAAAGAAAAAAGAAGACCAGACCCATTCAGCATGACCAGATTTCAAAATATGAATCTGAAATGAGTTAACTGTACCTTGAGTCACCTGTTGGATGGCTAGCATCATCCCAGAAACCATATCAGGAATTAAGTTTTCCTTCCAATTGTAGACAGGCACCCATGTCAAGATGGGCAGCCTTCTCGTGCACCAGAGTTTGATATCTTCAAAGCGAACAGCCTGGATCTTCCTCCAGACTGCACTTCTTTTCTTTTTTGCCCCTGTCATCATCCCTACCCCCGAGAAGCAGTTCTTCTTCCAGAAGAGTGAAGAGTTGAGGAATCACCCTGATCTGTGTCAGCCTCCAGTTTTCTTCTGAGATTTTTGCAGTTTCAAAACTACAGAGAAAAAAAAAATATTAACAGAAGCACTTAAGATTTCTGCAGCTGCTCTCTAACTATACTCAATAAAAATACTTATTAAAATGCTTCAATCATATAAACAGCTACATGAAATGCAGAGATCACATTTTCTGCTCTTTGCAAAAATTTTCTCAAGTCTCACGGTAGTTTGTGATTCTTTCCAGTAACCTCCCGCTTTATATTCCCTGTAATGCTTGTGCTTTTGGCCTCAGTCCAGTGGCAAAATGAGGTATGACTGGGTGTGTGTACAATATAGGCTGGGCTATGCTAATAGGAGCGGGAAGTGCCCAGCGGAGCAGGCATCTCCCTGCCAAGCCCAAGAGAGCAGCCTTGGCTCTCCCCCGGGGAAGCTTGTCTGGCTGCGGTTGGAGGGCATGAAGTCCTCAGTAACCCCGGTGCTAGCAAACTTGTTTTACTCCGTCACTGCTTTGTCTTCCAAATGACAGTTACAAGCTTATTTACGTAGAAAATTCAGAACATCAGGTAGCAATAAATCCTGCTGAAAACATACACAGCTTTTCTCCAGAGGCAGAAGTCTCAGACTAAACTGTAGCAAGCTCAAAGTGCAGTGAAGGACTGCAAGCTATCAGCTCCACGTGGAAAGTGCCAAAAACGCTCGTTGACGATCATTCTTCTCCCAAGCTACCCCTTTCTGCTCTTAGTAGTCCACCCAGCAAAGGCTGTCTCAATGAAGACAGCTCACCAAGTGACTTTTGATTGTGTAATAACTTCACGCACCTTGCGCGTGATACGAAGCACTTGGACACAAAGTGATAAGAGCATGGAAGAGGCTTAAGTGTCAACACATCTAAATGCCTTGTCCAATATGGAACAAGGACACAGTAGCATTCCTCAAGATTTTGGTATCTCTGGATGGCAAAGAAATTTAAGTTAAAGTGTAAGAGCCATCACATGGCTGAAGTGTCTTCCCAATCACTGTCCTGCAATAGTCAATATAAATAATTCTATTTTTAAATATTTCATTTATATAAATTAATTTGCATATTATTGCTTAGATTAAGGTGAACAAAACTGAAGCATTGATCACTCAAAACAACTTTGGAAAAATGAGACTTTGCTTCCAAATGCAACAGGGAGAAAAGTACAAGGGTGAATACACCAGAGTTAATTCGGGTGGTGTCCACTGATGTGACCCTTAGAAGTGCAAAGGAGAAAAAGAAAAAAGGCAGGAAAAGGTTGCTTCAGACAGACGTTTGCTTTTAACTATTCCAGGCATACTTATTTTCTGCCCGGCTCATCCTTTAACCATGTCCACCTTTTAAATAACAGAAGAAACACACAAGACATGTTTACCTTATTTATGCTCACTGGAATAAACATCTAAGCATCTATTTCTTTTTTCTTTTCTTTTGTTTTTGTTTTGGTGCTGTTTTGTGTGTGTGTCTGTGTCCCTGTTTTTAGTTTGAAAGGGCTGTTCAAGGACTTCATAATCAAGGCTTTTATGGCTGCCAGGTGTTTCACGACACAGACCTTTCCTTACTTTCAATGATTAGAAGTGGACAGGAACCTTCTGAGGTACAGTGAGTTACTCAGATGTCAGGGGCTGCTTAGTTTCAATAAAGTGTTTGGTACCTCTAGCTTTAATAGCAATTACTGGGGGCAAAAAATTCAAAATAGATTTCTATATATAGGTATATATATGTAAATGTATCCAAGTTCAGGTACTTGTGCAATAGACACTAATCCCAATTTTTTTTAAAAAAAACATGGTTCACTAGAAGCTCTGAATATTCTGAAACAGTCAAAAAAAAAAGCCTTTATGAAACCAAAGAATCATCACTAAACACACAAGAACATACTCTCCGTTCTTCAAACTTCAAGCACCAAAATGCTGAAGCCATTTGAAAAAGTCTGTAAATGAGATTTTCTCACCTCATATTTGCAGAGTCAGTAAATTGAGACAGTTGTCATCAATCCCAGATTAGTATCTGAACTCCTAGGATTATCCGTATCAACACTCTTTTGTCTACCACCACCACCAAGGGATGATTTCTCTCTATGGGTGTGTGCATGCATGAATGCAAATATCTTACAACCAGTACTTGAAAATAAGCCCTGCTAATTAGACACAGACAGAGCTGCACCATGCAAAGTCCTTGGGATGTCCGTGCTGACGTGGAATTGTGTAGAAATCTTGTTTTACTCCAACAATTGATTTGATGAGTGAAAAAATTGCATCGTCATTAAATCTGGAGTTGATAAACATCATCACTAGACTTGAAAAACAGTGTTCCTTGTTGTAATTTTGGAATTAATGAACTACCCTTAGTTAACAATGACACAAAACAACATATCCTTTACAGCCCCCCCCAGACAAAGTAACCAAAAATTTTAAGGGAAAACAGAGGTACAGGTACACATAACAGCAAACCTACATCTCACTATGCAGTAGTCCAACATTTGAATCTTAAAGAAACATCAGAAAACACTTCCCTAAAACACATTGGAATCCTGACTGAAACACATACTGTATCACACACTTGATGTTTAAACTTTTTCCCATCAGGTGGCTTTCATTTATAAACCTACGATCTATAAACCCCCCAACCTATGCAGGCTTGTCATACTTCAAACTGTATCACAATGTACACAAGCTATCAGGACTGTCAGACCCTCTCCTTTCCTTAAACAGGTGTATAAAACTTTGTTTTCTGGAACAACAAATGATAAGCATGAGGAACCTCAGTTTTCATGCATTTAAATCAGTGTATTCACACCCACAGAGCTGTAAAGTTCGATCACTTGCAATTATCTCTTTTGATGAGCTTATACAAGTAAAGCCTATTTGGTCTTTTTTCCTGGAAAATACCCAATAGTATGATTCTAATAGTGTGCATATGGACGATGCTAAAAAGGTTACTACCGTAAGTCAAAAGTTAGAACACAGGTAGTACATAAAAGGAAAGAATGATTGCATCATAGATCAGATCTGGTGGGCTTTTCAAACTTGGCTTATGATAGCTTCACTGAAAAATGAGGTAATCTCTGTGGGGACACTACATTTTCATCAGCTCCTCTAACATTGACATACATTGGATATTTGTACACATGTTGGATACATGGAGTTAGGAGGTTTGATTCTCTGGCTCTGGCCTCAAAGGATATAAAAAAATAAAAATAAGAATAAAAATCTAACACTTTACTCCAACCTAGACCTCAAAAAGAAAAATTTCTGGCAAACTCTGAGACAGAAGCCCTAATTCTTACTTCATATGGAAGCAGTTTTTGCAGGAAGTCACAGACATGGATGCCATGATGGAAATAATGTGACTTGCTCTTTGTAATCTTACTCAAGAAAACAGGCTATTAAAGATCTGCAAACATCCAATATTAAACCGATTTGGACTAACTAAACCTGTATTCATAAAATCACAGAATCATAGAATGCTTTGGGTTGGAAAAGATCTTTAAAGATCATCTAGTTCCAACCCTCTGCCATGGGCAGGGACACCTTCCACTAGATCAGATTGCTCAAAGCCACAGCTTCCTGGGCAACCTCTTCTAGTGTCTCACCACCCTCACAGTAAAGAATTTCTTTCTAATATCTCATCTAAATCTACCCTCTTTTAGTTTAAAATTGTTACCCCTCATCCTATCACTACACTCCCTGGTAAAGAGTCCCTCCTCATCTTTACTGTAGGCCTGCTATAGGCTCTCCCCAGAGCCTTCTCTTCTTTGGCTGAACAACCCCAACTCTCTCAGCCTGATCTCATAGGAGAAGTGCTCCAACTCACTTCATGACTCTCCTCTGGACTCACTCTAACAGGTTCATGTCCTTCTCATGTTGGGGTCCCTGGAGCTGGATGTAATACTCCAGGTAGAGCCTCACAAGAGCAGAGTAGAGCGGGGAGAATCACCTCCCTTGATCTGCTAGCCGCACTTGTTTTGATGCAGCCCAGGATATGGTTGGCTTTCTGGGCTGCCAGTGTACATTGTCAGCTCATGTCCAGCTTTTCATCCACCAACAACCCAAAGTCCTTCTCTGTGGGGCTGCTCTCAATCCACTCATCACCCAGCCTGTATTTGTGCTTGGGATCACCCTGACCCAGGTGCAGGACCTTGCACTTGGCCTGGTTGAACCATGAGATTTGCACAGGCCATCTCTCAAGCCTGTCCAGGTCCCTCTGGATGGCATCCCTCCCCTCTACAGTATCAACCACACCACTCAGCTCGGAGTCATCCTGATGTATTCCAGCTGATTTGCATCATTTGTTCCCCAAGAACATCCAGTTCATCCAAATCACTTCCCTATGTTCTCTTGTCTACCCTGACTGGGCAAGGGAAAGTACATGCCATCATTAATCCAAAGCTTTGTGCATCTTTCCAGCTCACTGGCTGCTGCACAACTGAATTTATAATGATTGAACTCTCCTCAACTTTTCTTCACTTTCAATTTCTATTATTCCTTGTCCTCTATCCTGACCAACAATTTCTATGAACTCATTTTTGATACTGCTGTCTTTCTACCAAATGCAGATAAAAATGGCTAAAGGATTCACAGGATGCTGGATGACAGACAAGAAAAAGAGACAGGCAAAAGACTTGGTCACACAAAGACTGTGTTTTTAGGAAAGATGGTTAAAATTCCAAGAGAAATCATATGAAAAATTCCAAGTGTGTTTGACAAAAAACAGTAGAAGGGGAATGAAAGTCAGATTGAACCGGGTACTACTTCAAACAGATGAATCTTTTCAGTCCACACATCACAGAACACAGCACATGAGAATATCATACAAGATACTAGAACGACAAGAGAGTGACAGAAAACGGAACAACACAAAAACAGTGACAAAAACCCATACCTTCAACAGAACATTCCTGAATCTCAAGAATTTGTAAAACAGTAAATTATTATACACATGTATACATGTGTATAATACATAAAATATTAAACTACACGACAGAAGCTGCATACATTTAAGGATGCAAGTTATTTACTATTGAAACTGAAGGAACTTGCCCCTCTGAAATTCTGGGCATAACCGAACATAACTCTCAAACTCTGAAGCTTCCTAATAACATCTTTGAAAGGTGGATGCAATGCATTTATTTTCAGTAATACCCAACTGTAAAAGTAATCCCGATTTCAATCATCAAATACCTAAGTGTGGACCTGAATTGAACAAGATATGATTCTTGCCCTGCATAAAACAGATTAAGCTGAAATCTCCATCCCGTCATCATACGGGATGTTTAGGAGCCATTACGGCTTGACACTAATAGCTCCTTTGCCACGGAGTAATCAGAATTATCACAAGATAAAGGTGGAAAACCCAGGCAACACACAAGTCAGACCCTGGCTCAAATGGCTTGGGCTCGACTTGAACATCTCTTGAAATGGGGTTTTCAGCACCATTGCTGCTGCTGAGCTGCACAAAACTGTGTGAAGCAACAATGACATCCAGTGGCTTAGCTTGGTATTTTTTGGGGGGTATTGCAGATCTGTAACATCAATAGAAGCTTTATTCGCTGTATTTCAAATGTATTTACTGGTCAGAGATTCAAGACAGGAGGTCGACTGATAGATTAGCAAGGTACTGAACTGTGGGAGTTCCTAATGCTCAGGTACACTCTGCTCTCAGCTCATCTAATGAATGAGAAATACAAGTGCAGAATAGACTAAAAAGATACCTGGATAATGCAACCATCTTATTGCACTCCATTCCTGTTGTGATACTTACAGCTGTCTACTAATAATTAGCCACACAGTTTCTAAAGAATATAAAAGACATTAAAATTATTGGAAAATTATATTAAATTATTTTAGCACACCTAAAATGAGCAAAGGAAACCTAACGGTAGCTGTCTCTTAGGGAAAACATCTGTAAAGAAAATCTCATTTTTCATTCTCTTTTAAGATTGTTTCTAGCAACTGTTTAAAAGTCAACTTGCCTTCTAATTAGCAAAAAAAAAAGTTTGTTTGTTTTTTTTTAAATAAGGATAAGTGTCACAGAATGGGCTGGAAACTGAGATTTATGAATTTATACATTTGAGAATGCATCTTTATAGCCAAAATACATAAAAATATATACAGATACACTGACATTAAACACGGAAATATTTTGGGGCACCCATTAGCCTTGACACAGACTCATCTGTCCAAGGGAGATGCTGTTTAAGGTCTCAACATCAAAAATGCATATTGAAAAAAATGTTTAAATCACAAGCATTGGCTTCTTCATATTATTTTGCTTTTCCAAATGTGGTCAAATGGCATAAATCAGATTTTCTGACTTTTAAGTGCACAAACTAGCCTATAAGCCATGCAATGAAAGGAGACAATTTTAACTTTGGAAACCAAGAGATTCAAGTACCTTATGGGCTGGTGGGTGCTCAGCAGCCTGTGGAGCAGCTGCACTGCAGAAGCTCTTTATTGGTTTTGGTTTTAGCCTGGACCACAGGAGAATGATGTTCAAAACTGCTGCTTGCTACAAATCCCCACCATTTCAAATCAGTGGGTACTGAGCATTTAAATACACCTCAGAGAAGTAACCATCTGAGAGCCTGAGACCTAATCTGTAAATGGTGGTGCTGAGACCTGGCCACTGAGGTGCTAATGCAGCTGGCAAGACCAAACCTGAACTCCCATGACAGGGCTCCATTTTTCCTGGAATTCAGGTGCAACCGCCTTGCAAGTTAGATAAACAGCAGATAAGTCTAAAATGTAACTGTGTTCAAAAAGTGGAACCCCATGTTCCCAAGACACCAAAGAATTCATGCATAAAGTTACTTTTTACCTGAATTAACACAATGTTCTCCTTAATCACATAACATTTAGGTGCTCACTGATTATGGTTTGTTTAATGAGATAATTGTTTGGGAACAACTACCATGAAACAAGCATTCCTCAGGAATTTTATCTCCAGATATCCTTGGAATCATAGAACGATTTAAGAAGGGAGGGACCTCTGAAGGTCATCTCATCCAAAGACTTCCTCAAAGAAGGGATAACCCCAAAGCCAGACCAAGTTGCTCAGGACCTTGCTCAGGAGCATTTTGCAAATCTCCAAGGATGCAAATCCCCAAGCCCTGGGGACAAACAGCTGCTGTGCTTACCTCTCCTCACTGCATTCCCTCCTCCCCCTCCATGTACTCAATCAGAATTTCTCTTGCTACTGCTTGTGAGCGTCGCCTCTTGTCCTTCTGCTACACAACTCTGACAACAGGCTGGTTCTATCTCCTCTGCTACCTTCCTTTACTTCTTCCTCAGACACAAGAGTGCCTTGCTTCAGTTCACTTTCAAGGGGACTCAAAAAATAAGGCAGTCTTATCAGAAAAATGATCACACACGAACCTGATCAAAATGCTAATGGTCTCTTTTATCAATAGACAACACAGGTTGATTCCAAGCCTCCGGACACAAGAAGTATTTTAAAGGCAGGTGCAACAAACTTCACTGTAGTGGAGTAGCAGCAACGTGTGACTAAAAAGAAAGCCACCCATGGGCCACAGTAACTGCTGCCTGTTGGAAACAGGAAAACCTTAGCTACCATCAAGATCATGAAAAAGAATAGCTTTACTAACCATATAATAGATCAATAAAACAAATTTCAAGTGAGAGGAAAAGAATGCTGGAATGTGATATCACTGTCCTTTTGCTTCTAAAGTGAGGCAGAAAGAATCCCTTTCCTGTAGCATCTTCTCGGTTACTGTTTCTTCCCAAAATCATACACTACATTAAACACTGCAGGCAACATAGGAAGTTTTTCACGTTCTCTGTCAAGTGTTACATCATCTTATGGCAGAGGAACAGATATGAAATCAAAGATTATCCCAATTTACATTGCCTTCCTTCAATAGTAAGTTTTTGCTCTGACACTGTTATAGAGAGAAGATACCACTATCTGAATAATCAGCAACACCTTGCCTTGCCTCCAGACTCTTCAGCAGACAGAATCCCTTCTTCTGCATCCCAAGATAATCTTATCATACCCCTTTTCCTCTGTGTGAAAGCCTCCAAATGTCTTGTTTCTATCCTCTCTTACTATGCACCGGGCTGCTGCTAACTATTTTACAGAGACACACCATTCAGCGCTACTGTCAGTTAGAAAAACCTGCGATTTTAAAGTGTCCCTATACTTTACCCATTGGCTTATTGAGCCAGCTGAAATGGATACTTCATCACCTCACTAAGGAAACTAAGCTAAAAGTGTATTTATAAGGCAGAAAATTAATCCAGATGTGTAGGTCGCCATAGTATGAATCAGAGTGTTAATAGATTTTACAATATATGACAGAAAATAGAGCCATTCAAAAGGAAGAGTCTGTGAAATATAATAATTAAAATTTAGCATTTAAATAGCTAGTATCTTCCTGCTCTCAGAGACTGCAAACTGATGGAATTCCAGGGCCAGAGCCAACTGAAATCCATGAAACCTGTGGGACAGCTGAAACAGTTCCTGAAAAACCCGATCTAAGAGCATTAACAAATTCACATAGACCATTTTTCCATTATTTTAATTCAAAATATCTCAAAAATTATTTTATAAGAGTAATACCTTCTAGTCTGCATACTTTACAGAAAGTTTCATGTAAAGAATGCACAGTGCGTGCTGAATAAAACCAGGGTTACATTTCAAACACGAGCCCATAAAGACTTAAATGCTTTCCCTCCCCAAAATTGTTTTTTGCCAAACTGACCTAATAATCGTCAGCAGGTAACGTGAAAAATCCAGTGTGTTGTACACAATGCTACCCTCATGGTTAAGAAGCTAGAGAGAAGACAAAAAATTCTGTGCTAATAATAATCTGAACTGTAACACCAATTTTTATTGGTTCCAGAAATAAGCCTGAAAGATATATAGAGGCATGAGAACATTATTTTTTCTAAAAAACTTTACTACTAGAAGGGAGAGTAACCTCAGAAAAGTCACACAACCGACGGCTGTACTGAACTATCGTGCTTACTTCAATAAAAAGTCTCAGCCTTGCTTGGGACTTAGTGAACTAGACACACACAAAACACATAAGTTTGAAAGAAAGTATTTTAAACTACCCCATACACATGCCCACAGAGTATAAATTAAATAATAATAATAATAAATTCCAAATTCCAACAGTTTAGAAATAAATCATACTAAATCCCCCGATATACTTGCCATCTGCTCTGAAATCAGGAACCTTGTTGTTACTTGTCCAGTACTTTCTTCCAAAGTGCCAGGAACAAAAACAACCCAATCTGTGTACGATAGCTCAGAACACTGTGACTCTGCATGCCAGGTCCTTAAGAAGCCATGAACATTTATATAAAAAAAAAAAAAAAAAAAAGAGAGAGAAAACGCCACACATTCAAAGATACTATCCAGACAAAGCCATAGATTTTATTCAAAGTTCCCATTTTATTCAAAGTTCCCACTGCACAGATACATATTCCCTGATTCACAAGCCACAGTCCATTTTAATTTGCATAAAAAATACAGAGTAATTGAGATAACAACCTAACCAAAAGTAGCTACTTGCACATTTTATGAAACTGTGTATACTGTACACAACTGATTATGTAAGAAATTAATCCTATGTATGATGAGACTTGCACAGCCCGGACTCTATCATTTGGACATTTTTGACCCAATTGTTACTGGTGTATAATTACTGCAGAGAAATATGTTCTAGGTGATCTTGAGCAACATATTCTATCTTTATACCTCCGCTTCACATGCTAATTAAGATATACTCCTGTTCTCTTCTTATGTGATTGCTAACGACCTCATTGATGAAGAAAAAGCTGTCATTTTCCTGCTTTCTTAAGTATCGTCTGTTACTCAGATTAGACAATTTAAAATTAGTAGTAAATTAGGCAGTCTCCATAAATGCCTTATGGCTTTGAAACATGATCCTTTTCCTGGGGTTCCAGGGAAATGATCTACATCGCACAACACAGTATGTCTCATTTTTCCTTGGAATATGAAAATGGCACCAACTAGACCATGGAGAACAGATGATAAAGATGGGACGATGTGCTTGGCGTGGTGGCGGTGTACGGTGTTCCATCCTACTTGAGGGAACAGAGAGAACCTGCAGCCACGGTCCAACTAAAGAGAAATGGTTGATTCCTTACCATGACTGCATTGTGCAAACTTTAGTTAAATCATGCTTTTAAGATGTTTGAAAAGTTTGTTCGAAACGTGCTTATCAGGGCAAGAAATACACCACTGTTACTGGACGACTGTTGCAGAACTTCAGTTGTAATCAGTAATCAGGAAGACTGTTTTTCATTGTATACGCATTTAAAATTTTACATACAAATTTAAAAATCTATTTTTATCATTTTCTCAGCCTCATTTTCACTAATCCCCTAAACAATGGGAACACAAAACCTACGTCTTACTGAGTTTAAAGAAAAAGAAGAGTTCTAAAAGATTACGCTAGCTTTCATAGCAGTTATGGAAAGATTTCTACTGCCCCAGTGATTGCCTAATTGCCTGTGGAGTGCTTTGTTAAATGAAAATGCACTTGAGTACATGGTTGGATAGTTTGCTGATTCAGGTGCTTTTGTTTAGTTACTTTTGTAACTAAATGTAACTTTTTCGCAAATGACATAAACCATTTTCTTTTGCTTTTTCCCCTCATAGTTCCTTTTTTATTTTTACTTTTGAAATGCAGACTTTTTAGCTCTAGTGTTAATTTTTCCTTCTCTTCCACTGCTTTACAATTCATTTTCCTCCTCCTGCGCAAGATTTGCAAGTTCTGGCTTTCATGCTCCATACAGGCATTTCCCTTCCGCCCCATTAAAACCTCACCCTTGTGCTCAAGAGTGTGATGCAATTATTAAATGAGGGGTTTTTTCCATCACAGATCAGTTTTGCACTTCCCTGATTTAGAATTAATTCCCTCAAACAAATCTTTTATTCACAAATTTGCAGTATTTGTAAATTAGACATTAGATAGAATTAGACATAAGGCATATAGCACAGATTTGTTGTTTCAAACTGTAATTACTTTTAGTTAATTTTGCCAAAGTCGAAATTGCAATAGGATTTCGCTAGAGAGGGGAAGCTTTCCCCAGGATACAATAACTAAAAAAAAAATACCTTGCTTTAAAACACATCTTGGGACAATTTCTACAGAAAACCTTGCTATCGGAATGAGAGAGAGAAACTTAGACTAATTCAGAGGGGGTCTTTTTAAACTTCAAAGAAGTCTGGTGTGCTTACTTATACACTTCGAATGAGAAACAAGACTAATTTCACCTACACGTACTGACACCAATTTGTCACATTCAATTCCCATTTCAGTCTCCACGGACAGAAGAGCTCTGAGCACGCTCCTCTTTTACATTTCAGACTCCCTCTGGCCACCCGTCAAGGGAAGGAGGAAATGTTACAGAGAAGTTTATGAGAAGAGAAAGCGGTGAGAGGTCTGATTGACCTTCCTTTGCACAGGCTGGAAGGAACTAAACAGAAGTGAAGGGAATCTACACTCGGAGACCAAAAAGTTTTATACACGGCTGTTAGAGCCGGTACCCACTTTGCCACACCATGACTTCATTTGCCAACTATTCTTTTACCTCCTGCTGCCTCAAGCCATCTTAGACCCCGGTGTCTGATAAATGAGGGCCCTGTCTGCCATCAAAGACTTATTTTATCTGCGTGTATAATTAATATCTACCATTTTGACGATTGCATTTGTATGTTTATTTGTAAAGTGCACCATTTAAAGAGAAACCAACTTAAAACAGTCTAACATCATGCAGGAAACAGTGTGAAATGATGCTGTAATGAAGCTGGTTTTGAAAAAGAAAATGGGGCAAATGTTTCAGTGTGAATTAGAATGCATCTAACAATAAAACCTGTTCTCGTTGTTCAAAGCGAAAAGATTATGCCGAAAGTCTTCATTGGCTCCGTCACGAAACCAAAAGTCTCTAGAAATGTATGCATTCCAGCAATTCTTTATTCTGAACAGAAAACCTGTAGAAAAAGCTCTGCACCTCGTTATGGAACTTTTATTTACTTATTCTTAAGCCTAATAAGTATCTGCTATAGGAATAGTAGATTTAGGTGAATTATTTCAAAAGAAGTAACTTTGGATCACTGGAAGAAGCTTACTAACCACATCTTTAAATTCAAGCACCTTAAGAATCTCACTGAAATTACTGACTAATTATGTACTTAGATTTAGTAATATGTTTCCTGAATCAGCTTTGTCTTTGTGACACCACGATCATTTCACAAGAGTGAGAAATAGCAAACAACTAATTTCAGGGGAGAGAGAAATTACATAAATAATCAGATACTTAACATAAAAGTAACAATAATCTTGCTTCCACATGAAATCATCCATAGAAATAAAAACAAAGGCAGAGTATAAATATAGAACTTCTAAAGATAAAGTAATTCATGCTTTCTGTCAATGTGTTCCATGAGGTATAAGAGCTTCTTTAAGTTTAAAGCTGTTCCAGGAGAAAAACACAGAACCTCCAAACACTGAAAAGCTGATATTTTTTTTTCATTGTTAAGAATGTATCTGTTTCTGCATTAAGACATCTATACACCAAATTTTAAAGACCAATTTCAAAACGTAGGAGTAAGACTTGTAATGAAAATGCTGAAACATGTTAGAAGTATCACGTTATGCACATCCAAACATTTTCTGCAACTTTAAAATTTGAACTCAAAGTCTCTAAATGAAAAAATGTTAGTCACAGTATCACATTACAACACATGGAAGAAGCCAGTTCAAACAGCAATCATGTATCAATTGTTTATGCTTTACCTAATAAAACCCTGAATAATGTTTAAGCAATGTCATCTGCTTGATCTATCCATTGCTAGAGTTTAAACAGCCAAAACCACCACCATCACAGAGTTACAAGGAATAATTACGTATATGAATAGGTTACTACTTCAGAATTAATTTTCCCTCCATCTGGTGTACATTTTATTTTGACCACAAATGAGGTACTATCCTAGGAAACTAATTAACAATCATTGTAAACAATACCAAAGAGAGCAATCCAATTGATCTACTGAGTGCATTCCTTGCTTGCTCTATGGCACAGCAGCAGCCCGTGACCACTGGGTTGGAGCACGGCACCGTCCCTATAGGTAGCAAGTGTACATTTCAGCTTATCTTCATTTTCTTCTGAAAGCTAGAGACATTGTATATGTACTTTTTGAGGAAAAGCTGTAACATCAGTATTTCAAAATTACTTTCCAAAAATCTGCACCACAACTACTGCTGAACTCTTGTTCTGTCAAACTCTCTGTAAAGCGTTAGTTTTTCTCCAAACAGTGTAGAAGGCACAAAGGCTTCCAAGGGCACAATTTAAACTCAAACTTTGTCTTCAAGGCTAAAATTCAAATCTTCTGTGTCATATGCAACACTGAGTGAGGAGTGAACGGTAACGTTGCTGCAGAAAACAGATGTTTCCTGAGACCACAAAAGCTACTTTGGTATTTTTTAATCTAGGAAGAAGAAATTAATTTATTATTTATATGGCAGTGCTGCATTAACTGGGACTGGACTTCACGGAAAACATCCACACCATTAAATATCTGAGGGCCAGGAAATCACAGAATCTTCTAGGTTGGAAGGGACCTTAAAGATCATCTTTTCCAACCGTCAACCTAATTTTGACAAAAATAAACACCCACACAACAAACAAAAAGCAACACCATCACTAAACCGTATCTCCCAGCACTAAATGAACTTACGCATTGAATGCTTCAGCATCCATGAGCTGCCTCATGCTTTGCTCGCTCCCTAGATCTTTTGGGCTGCTCCAAGTAGCTAAGCTAAGTTTGGAGAAGTGCTCACTCCAAAAAGACATGGCCAAAAGGCAGTGTGGATAAGGTTACAGCAGTTCTGTCTTTTTCTGCATACCCAGTCCTTCAACACTGTATCCTAAAAGTTTTTCCATCCTCACGCTGCACCCTAAAACGTGCATCCACACCTCCGCTTCCATCCTATAAAAGCATCACCCTGGTGAGCTGGACAAACTCTTCACAATTTCTTTCAGAGACTGTAAGATGAGAGTAGCGCACAAAGAGCACTGGCCGTTTCCCAGAGCCACGGGGACACCACGCGGGGACCAGAGGAGAGACAAAGCCAACTGCAGAGCCACACAGAGTTGGACAGGCTGCTGGGAAGAGCAACACAGATGCCTGCCAGCCTGTGCCCCTTGGCTTCATGGCCAGGGGCCAACTACTCATATGAGAGGTGGTTTTGATCCTAAAGAGACAGGATGGAGAGACACACAGTCAGAGTGGCCACAGAGAAAGGTCACCTTGACTCCTGGCAGTGGGCTGCAGCAGCCTTCTGCCCTGTTCTCCCCATCAAGGTCTAGCTGTGTGATGCATCCAGCAAGTTTGTAACTCTTCACCTCAAAATTCAAGATACTGTTAACACTACTCTCTAGCTGACATTCAGTTTAAGATTTTTAAAAACCTAAATCCATTTTTATCCATAGCTAACAAACTAAGAGGTTTCCATTTCCCAGGCAGGGGGTTACACTAAACCACCTCAGGACATCCATTCCAACTGAGATGATTCTGCAATTCTCCAGCTCCATGAAATGGATGACTTGCTGGTAATCACAAAGTAAGCATTATACAAATGTAGTAAGCAGATCCTTAAGTTTCTCACTCTTTTTAATTAACGTTATCTGTGTCCAAAGACATGGGAGCAGAAGCAACATCCAGCTGGGAAGCTGTTGATGCTCTTGTAAAATCCACAACAGTTGGTTGGGAGCCGTTCCACTTTCAAATGGCTCTTAAGAGACTTGGTTTTCCAAGGTGTTGACCATCTTCAACCCTCATTTCCATCACCTGCAATGGGACCTAGAAGACATTCATATTGCAGGTCATAAAAATTCTTTATAAACCTATAAATTATGAAACAGAATAAAGCCTTTGATTAGGCAGCTGTAAAAGAAACCAACCATGCATTAAATCCTCCAATGAAAAGTACTGTAAGTCATCTTATCTAATATCATCCAGAACCAGATAAACAACAGAGCTTTAAAACCCAAATACTTCAGACACTTTAAAATCCATTTACTTCCAAAGAAATGTATGCTTATACTGAATAGTACATGCTCAGGATTGCTTGTTTCTCGGGAATGCTTCCTCGAGATACACAATTCCACCTCAATTTCTCATCCCACATCCCCTTGTAACCCAATTCTCTTTCCTGTTGTAAGATTCATCAAATTCCAGACAAACCGTTTAACCTGTGTGACCTTATCAACCATAGCAAACTGGTGGGCTCTATAACGAGCACGAAGCTGCACCTGCGCTCAACCGATAGCTTAGAAAGAGCAACCATTAATTCCCAACACCTCATAAAAATTAGGCTCGCGTAAAAGCATGCCCTTTACAACTCAGTCATAAACAAAAACTCTTAGGAACTACAAATAGGTTATCAAATCAGGCCTTTGTTTTGAAGCGAGTTGTCTTCTCCTGCCTGCATTGGCACACAGAACGTAAGTGCCAGTGCCAGTCACTTAACTCCGTAGCCACAACTAAAAAGCCAATTGCGTTCTTTTTGAGATCTTGGACTAAGATACTGCTCCGAGTTGTTACAGAATGTCAAGCAACAACAACAAGAACAAAATTTAAGAACATATGGATATTCTTCTCCTCCAAATTTTAGCATCAAATTGCTGTTTCTATTGGTTTTTTTTAATGAAATTGCTCATCTGATTGCCATTATGGAATGTTAAAAAAAATAATTAACAAACTGACAAGCCCACTTCACACAATGGTGCTACAAAAACTGTCCCAAAGGCCATATTGAAAAGAAAGATATTGTTGGACGATGAGTTATAATTACCTCATTTTACACTGGAGAACTTGAAAATATTCTGATAAGTATAAATGCTGTACACTTTATCTAAATAATTATCTTCAAATGGAAAAGGCAATGAATACATAATTTGATTTTTTCTGTTATTGTGAAGGTCCCTGCTTCCTCTCACCACCGTGTTGACTTCCCTCAGGTAGACAGCAAGAAAAACACCTAAACAAAAATGTCCTCTCCCAAGCAGGAACATATTAAAAAAACCAAACCCTGACAAACAGCAAAGTGCTCTTGTTTGTTGCTTTGCTCCCGTGAGTTATCAGAAGAATTTCAAGGCTGGAGGTATTTCTTAAGTTAAAATCTCAGCACATTCCAACGCAGCTCTCCAAATGAAATAAAAAAAAAACAAAACAAAACTGTGTATTTACTGTTATGAAATATCTGAAATACCTGTTTTGTTTGAACACATCCACAGCAGGATGATAGCTAAAAGAAAGGGATTTGGGTTTTAGTACTAAAATAAATTACAATAACATATATTAAGCAGTAAAAAACCCCACTTACTACTTTTTCTGGCTTAATTATCAAGCTTAGCTGCTTTTCACTGACTTCATTCTATCTAACCTGGTGAGGTAATTTTAGCTTGCGTGGTATAAATCATTGGCAAGATTAACAATCCATATTAAGATGATGTATGTTTTACTGCTGCTCAGCTAAACATGTCAGCTAAAGTAATTATGGCTATGAAGCTGCATTTAGTTTTCCATAATGGGATCCACACATTTACACACATTTGGAAGGAGGCATGTCCACCTCGGCCTCCTTCAAAAGCAGTTTTTAACTGCATTACATCATTTCATATGGGGTTGAAAGTTCATTATCCAGCACACAAATGGTTTACTCCCCAAACTCCCTAACTTTAAGAGGATCTAGGGAAAAGCTCTACGGAATCTAGGATCAGCACTACGGAAAGTAAATGTACGTGAAAGCGTGTCTTGAGGACTGGATGGCTGAGGGGGATGGCAGCAGAATTTAGGACCTTCTATTTCCAGATCACTCCTTTCATTATGTGCTCTATGAGTAATAATTGAGAGTTGTTACTACAAACTATATGATATTAGCTCCCTGGGCTGAATCCAGGTACTCATGGATGAAGTCCAGATTTAAAAAAAATCATTGTAGGGTTGGGACTCTTACTGGCAGTCGCAGCAGAGGCAGCACGAACTGCACGTGCAGAGAAATCCTTACCTACTCTGAGATCGAGAAGTCCTTTCAAAAGAGGTGAAAGTAGAGAGGTGACTTCTGTGTAATAATTGGTGTAGTCTGAGTCCAAATAGACAGCAAAGTATTTGATACCACTTCACAAAATTTGCCGGAAACAGTCCATATTTGCTGGGACTGGTGCCCTGTGACATAGATAGACGGAGGGTGAATTACAAAAGGACAAGGCATCCGAGTGAGGTAGTTAATGCTGTGTGACACAGTACGTTATTCCTGACCTGTCCACTCCTATATAAACCTTCATTTAATGAGGTCCAAGGGGTAGAAAATGCTTTAATGAGATGTGCAGCGGCCACTGAACTGGAGGGAGGTACAATCACAGAGACAGCATTGGAAATACAAAACCAAAATAACAAGCTGAAATTCAAGTGGAATACGAAGGGTGGGTTACTCATCACCTATCCAAGTGTGGCAAGAAGACCTCTTTGCATGGGATGTGTTCACAGCCTCTGTGGCATACAGATGAGAGCTCCAGGAGTCTGAAGCAAGAACTGAGGTCAAATGGGTGTTCTTCAGTAACAACTTCAATGGTCCCCAACCTCAGCAGAAAGAGACTACAGCGGGGCACCACAATGCTATTTTCCAATAGGATGATTTATCTGGTAAGTCCTAAGTATGATAGTTCATAGGAGAAATGCACAGCTAAGGGTAGGAATGGAACAGAAGACTTGCCTAAAGGAATTAGCATCAGGTGAGTTAGAAGGGCGGGTGGCAAGAGGATGGGGCCAGTCTTTTTTCAGTGATGCCCAGTGACAGGCCAAGAGGAAACAGGCACAAACTTGAATATTAGAAGTTCCACCCAAACATGAGGAGGAACTTCTTTCCTGTGAGGGTGGCAGAGCCCTGGAAGAGGCTGCCCAGGGAGGTGGTGGAGTCTCCTTCTCTGGAGACACTCAAAACTCACCTGGACACGTTCCTGTGCAACCTGCTCTGGGTGGACCTGCTTTGGCAGGGTATTGGACAACATGATGTCCAGAGATCCCTCCCAGCTCTATATCATTCTGTGATTCTGCGACTTAATCCTATCGAATACAACATGCCAGCATCGTAAATTGGCTGAATAATCAGAAATTAACCTTTAAAGCCATTCTAGCTTGTCAGCTGGCTCTATCCATCAGAGACAAAGTGAGCAGAAACCCCCAAACAGAAATCTCCCTCCCTATGACCTGGGAGGCTGAACCTGAAGAGGCTGTAAAACTCAGCTCAAACTGAGGGAATCTTCAGCTGAAGAATTTCTGAGAAGTGTGGTCCCTTCGACCAGTCCAGCAGCCTGAAGCAATCACACAGAACAAGCGTTTCACTTCTGTCTATGTCTCAGTAGCCCTTCCTCCCCTTTTTTACATACAGAAGGACAGTGCTCATTAAGCGAAAGATGGAATAATTTGATCTAATCTGGTCAGTGCTGCTTTGAGTTGAAAACACCCAGCTGGAGGACCACCAGAGATCCGCTCAAAACTGAAATATTGTACAAAAATCATGCTTGATATTTACCCATCTGTTTTGCACTGCATTTTAGAAAAGCATGATCAAATTTTCACATTTTGCAAACCACCTGTTGGAAGGTACTGTCCTCGAAGCCGTTAATTGAATGAACAAACTCTCATGTGTTTTGTGTGCCAGTAACATGTTCAGCACTGACTCCAGAAATTTGCTCTTTTACTTCAGAAAATAAACCAAAAAAAAAAGAGAAGTACCAAATATGTAAAATATTTTTTTAATATATCTATGTATTTCATATACATATATATGTTCATGGGTAGATGAGTGACATGCAGAATCATAGTTTCATAATTTATCTATTCCTAAGCTTCTATACATCAAAAGCAAATGTTTGTTAGATGTACTGTATGCAGAATTAGAAGTGAAGGTGCTTCTATAATTTTTAAGGCTCTTCAATTAAGATTTATTAAATTTTGTTCTTGGTAGTAACAACAAACAATTTGTACAGTGCTTCAATAAATTATTCGTAAAATTTCATTTGAAAAATGGAAAGCAAGAAGTGCTTCACTACTAAGTCTACTATTAAAACTGCTCTGTGATTTGCACTGAAACTTATAGACAACAAAATTAAAGTACATCTAAAATCAGTCAAGTAGAAAACATTTTTCTGTGTTAATCTCAGATATGTTCTGATCAGTTTTGGGGTCTTAAATGGGCCGAGTTTCACAATTTCTAGCTCTCCAGTACACTGTCACTCAAGTGGCAAGATTAATCTAGTAGAGCAAGTGAGGATTAGCTGTCTGATTAAAATATGAGAATTAATAAATATTAGAAGCACAAGGGGACTATATACTCCTAAATTTTTTTTCAAAGGAAGATGAGCTTTAATTTAGCAGACTGCATGGAGCAATATTTCTTTATCCTTGAATTGCTTTTTTTAATTTGTAAAACAACTGATGTAAAAGGAAGCCGCAAAACTGTTATTTACAGCAGCAAAAATGTTATTCACTGTTGCAAAATTTTCTGTTGAAACAAAGGGAGGACCTTAGGTTAAGGGAGTTGCAGTGTAAAGAGTAACACACTGCTTTAGAAACAACCCATCAGGATAATTTTGAAAGGAGAGGTTTGTCCTCTGAAGACTAATAATAATTTAAATAGCCCATATGCTGTAACTAAAGTAATTCAAACCCAAGCATTTAAAACAATTCTTCAATAATACAAAGCATTTAAAGAAATTTCAGATTATCTTTTATATTGGTGTACTTCTGTGCCATTGTTTTTTGAATGATGTTCACTCACCTGGACTAGTAGGAAGGCATCCACGAACAGAGCAGAGATGTGTGCAGATACCTGGGTAAAGGTTTGTTTTTTCATCATTCTAAGGGTTCGTTTTGCATAAATTTTAAATATAATGTTGTCAGTACTGATTTTTTTTTAAACCTATTGATGTAAATGAAATAAAAGATCTTGTGTCAACCAGTGCTTTGTGAGAAACAAAGATTAAGTTCTGAGATGAGCAAATGGCTTTAGAGATCTTTCCTAAGTTTCTTTTAAAATTTAATTACAGAAACCTCATTAATTACTTTTCTATTTAATATTCTATCCTAATTATGCTTTCCTATTTAAGGTCATGGCTTTAATTAGCTAAACTAAAATTTAGCCCACAAAATGTATTTTATATATGCATCTTATGCATAAGTAATTATGCATAAGAAGTTCTGCTAAGAAGATTAAGCTTACACTTTTACCAGATATCCATGTTTGTTCTCTTGGCCTGTTTACTGACCTTCTATTAGAACAGTAGTCAGCAGCTCTCCTCTTTTTAGGGCACAGTACGGGATCGGATTTTTTCCACTTACTAAAATGCGTATGTGATGACAGTCCTTGAAATTATCTTTTCTGAAGCGCTCTGATCTGGATAATGTTGGATACCAGCACAGCTGAAATTTATAAAGACTACTTCAAGACCCTTAAGTCATGTAATATTTGTTGCGAGTTTTGGAAAGCCCAATCTTTGAAGGTAATAGCTTAGTTTGTGCACCTGACAAATTCTGATGTTACACGCATCACTGTGATACGTACCAAACATGGGGTGAAGTAAGCAAGAACGCAAGAAAGCCTCTACTGACATTTGGTTTCACCTGCTGCATAAATAGGCCACTTTGTGCATTCTTCTTAAAATACATAAATAAATCTTGCAGGGAAAAGACACTGAGTTTCATACACAGGATTTAATGGAGACTTCATAATCAAATGTATTTACTAAGCCATTGTTTTTGAATTTCGTCTGCTTTGTCTTATTTTTAGATTAGGGCTCTGGAGTTGGCCAGGGAACTCAAACTGTGCAAAACCCCCACTATTATTAAAATTAGTAAAAATATGTTGGTTGGTGCGTGGCAGGCACCCACCACAATATGCCTCATGTAGGCCACCCCTCTGATCCTGACCCATAAGCTATGAACAGACCTGTCACCTGTCCCACAGCCTAGCGCTGAACTAAACCTCTCCCCTCCCCTCCCGCTCTTCCTAAAGAGCCTGTGTCCATCCGACGTACTGCTCCAATCGCACAAGATATTCCACATTTCTCCTTATTCCCAGTGATGCCCTAGATCTGACATGGCCAACAGACTTCCAGCTCCAGCATCAAAGCTCTAAGAAGTTTTTTTTCCAAAGGGGCTACCACATGGGACAAGTCAACACGCAACCTACAACATAGAAGATACATTGGTATAAAGTTTTTAAATATACAGTTTTCTCAATACACCCACCTAGTGCCCAAATGTCTCAGTTCAATTATCACCCAATTCCAGAAAGCAATCTGTGTCCTTCCTGTCCGTCCTCAAACCCCCCACTTTAAGGCACTTTTTTAAATTAAAAAAAACCCAAACACCTCTGCTCCTACACACGGCATCAAGGATGTTTCACAAAAAAGTTAAAAGCTCAAAACGGTCTAACGAGAAAATGACCCTTATCATAATTTTTGTAACATGTCCTTGTACTTGGTGGGGGGAAATATCACTTGTTGTGTCGGGGAGAGCTACTGTTCTTGTAGAAATTACAGAATGTGCAAAACCCAAGCATGCTATCAGAATTATGACATCCAGTTTCTTCTCTATTAAAAACGAACAAGCAGAACTCTTACTGGGTTGCCACAGCTAAAAGATAAAAACTAAAATTTAAAGGTTTAGGATATCAAGAGGGTAATTTTCCTTAAGAATCTTTTCATTATTGTTTTTACTGAACAGTACTGTTTTTTGGGTTGGATTTAAAGTATTCTTCCACTGCATTTTCCAGCTTCTTGTCCCATGTAGGTTTTCTCCTCAAAGATCTCCATGTTGACTCTCATTCTGCAGTTGTCTGCAAAAATTGTGATAAAATGTTCCAAAGCAGAAGGATAATGTACTCAAGCAGCAAATCGAGCAGACAGCAAATACTGCGACTGAACCAGTGACATAGAACACAGTATGCCAAACACTGATAAATATGTTATCAGAGATTAAAATAAATCAAAGTTTTTTTTAAAATCTGTTGAAGTAGTTCTACCGACCGGTGAAGAAGGTGCAAAGGTGGCTGCCAGAGAAGCCACTACCCAGCTCTGTCTCTTGGGGACCTCACCCAACCCTGAATGTTGGAGGCTGCTGGTCACACAGTGCAATTCTTCACAAGCACGAGGTGAAAAGGCACACACATTAAGACCTGTACAAAGATGTGTATTGATATTTTTTCAGATAATTAAGTAAATTAATTAATACTCCAAATTAAGAAGTGAGCAATCTAAGTACAAAATTAAAAGTGACCACAACAAGATTCGCCACAAATAAACCGATTTATTACTTTTTGGCAAGTCCCATACGGCACGAGCAAGGATCTTTCACTCATTATATTAAAACATTATTTTGCTTTATACAAACTGTAAACATCTTCAACAGGGCAAACTGTTGGTACGGGCATTCCACACCTCTGACATCTTTCCTCCCTTAGTTAATCAAACAAGAATGAAAACCCAACAAACTGAAGAACTTTTCTTTGCAGGGTATCTATAAAATGCAGCATGTGCATTTCATATCACATCAATTCTAAGCAACACAGATAACAGTATATCTGACTAATATTTTTAGTTAAATTTATAGTAGTGTTATGAATAAACACCTTTTCCATAGTGTTGTATCCAATTTTTTGTTTGAAATTAAAAACATTGTTTTATACAATCAAGGCAGTAAAGCAAATTGTACAGTAAACCAGCTGCTATAAATACAGCTGTATTTGCTATACTGTACCAGATAAATAAGGATGTAAAAACTCCTGATCTGGTTAACGTTTTCCTGGCAGGCACCAATCTAACGAAGTCACAATTCAAGTTCTGCTTGTCCAAAACCCCCTGCTATAATGGTCTGACTCTCTTCCCCCGCCCTTTCTCTCAAAGTGCTTTAAATCAGACTCCGGATCCACAAAGTGAACACTTATCTCCTGCTTCTTAAGTAAGAGCAGATTTTTTTTCTTCTAATTTCTAAGTCCCACAAATGTCAATCTGCTGGCTGGCTTTACTGAAGGACTACACGACATGCACTGGTAGCTCATAATCCTCAAACCAGGGCAAAGGTGTTTAAACTTGACATGAAACGCTTTTCTCCAACCAACTCATCAGCACTAAAATGCAGACAAATTATCAAGTTATTGACTAAGGCTTTTAAAAAATAAAAAATAAATAAATCACTTCTATTGTTATAAAACAATTGCATTGCAACTTTGGTTTCAGTACGCTGCTAATTTTGGAGTCACATTTACAGTGACTTAAAGACAAAAATCGATGCTTCTAATGCAAAAAGTCAAGACATTAAAAAAAAAAAAAAAACAACCCAGAAAAACCACACCTTTCAAGTCTCTGAGCAATCAAAATAAACTTAATTCTTCTGCAGATCACCTTTAAAGTTACTGACAAAACCCAAGGTGGTTATTTTTCAACCTGTATGCAACCAGCTGTTTTGAGGATTTTAAAACATCACATTTTAGATCACAAAATGCTTAGATCAGCAGATCCATAAACGATGAGTTCAGACGACTTTCACTACCTGAAGTGAGGACACTGAGGAGCTTTTTGTTTATGACATTTCTGTATCATAGAAATGCACAGATGAAAGGCTATGAGGGATGAACAGCAGAGTTAACTTGCATCAGTGTTATGATGTATAGTCAAGAACAACAATGGTCTTCTTACAGATTCATTACTAGGATCAGCAGCAAGCATTCAGTTCCTACTGTTGACTTCCCCCCCCAAAAAAAAAGTTAAGTCCTCAAACTTTGGTAAAAATCTTAGATTAAAGTCTTTAAAATAAAGTTTGTGCAATTCCTTCAGCCAAGCAAGATATTCAAATACTGGATCCAGCTCTTCTCTGCCCAAATAAAGACGGGGATCCCTACTACAGCGTTAAAGCTAGATCTTGATAAAACTAAAGAAACACTGTAGAGGACATTCCATCAATCAAAATAAAATCAATTATTTTAAATGCCTTAACTCTTCCACGATCATCAAGATCTGCCAGAAATAACGTAACAGGAACCTTCAGGTGGCCTTAATTCTTCAGCAGAAATGCAGATTAACCCAAACATTTACTACTCTGTATTTTCACTGCAGCATGGGATGATGCTCTATTAAAAAAAAATACTTCTGATCTACACAGCTGCCATTTCAGAGAAGATCGTCTAAACATGATTAATACCTACAAGTTCAAAATACTGTTGTGTGGTTTTGGTTTGGTTTTGTTCTAAATCAAGAGCTATTTCTGATTTATAGTCAAATTTTGTATGTCGTCTTTTCATTTTTAATCCATTCCATGTAGTTTTACTTTCCAGTCTGTCTAGGAATTGTCTGTAGCCCAACATATCAAGAAGCAACTGTTATCCGTGTGGATTTCTGAATTTTGTATGCTAGCTGCCGTTTTCTGTAGCAGCATCTGTCAGAATTTGTACAGAATTGTAATGTTCTCCTAATCCATAGGCATGTCTCATATACCTTAAAAAAAAAAAACAGTTATAGAATTAGCATTCATTGTAACTAGAAGTATGTCATGCCAAATATTAACAGCACTGGAAGATAGCTTAAATAAATTCAAGTTTTAGCACAGAAAATATAAAGGTTCATTAAATAGGAGAGTATTAATAAAGACAGTTTTTAATTCTGGTGACTTCCAGGTACATATTGGCATAAACTCTGAAGAGGGAAAGAACCGTTTCCTGCTGCATCTTATTTCATTATAGTGAGTAGTGAAATTTCACTATTATTTTGTAATTATCTAACAGGTAAAATGACCTTGTAGCATTCTATAAAGCAGTGACTGAATCACACTTCAGATTGATTGTCAGCATTTGAAGAACTCTGATTACAATATCTTTAAACTAAATGTGTCAACAACAAACATAATTTCTAAGCTGCAAGATCATTATTCGAGCAACATTTCAACACCAGATATGTAACAGAAAATAAAAGAGCAGGTGAGAATCAAAGCTGAGCCATCTGCTATAGAAATAAGCGCACTAATTTTAAAAAGGGATAAAACTACATACTTACACAAGTATTATTGGTTTGCCTGAATATTCTTCACCAACAACAATGGGAGGGGAATCCATTTGCACAACTTCAATAGGTGTTTGCAAAATGTGCGACAAAGCCCTTAGCTTTAAGGCATAAAAACAATTCAATAATAGGATTAAATCCAACATGGAGAAGAAGACATGGCATTAAGTTTTAGCAGACATGAGTTCAGGCATAACATTTCAAATACTGTTAGAAAATGAACTTCATTAAAATAAGAAAAATTATTTTAACTTTTTAAACTTTAATTGAAAACAGCTTGCCTTAAATTAATCATTGTTTTGACGATACAACACAGGTAACATTGGGCTAGCTTCAGCAACTTGGTAACTACTCTTTCATAAAACAATAAATATGATATACTACAATAAATATGTGTTTTCTCAAGCTCAAGTTCTGACTTACATTACAAAAATCTAGCATTGCTCCGCTATAGTCAGCTTTGCTACCATCTTAAGTCTGCATAATAAAATACTCTCCCCACTCGTACTGTCAGTCTTTCTAATGATATTTAGGACTACTGAATTCATTAACTTGTATGTTGTCAAATACATCAGAACACCAGCACCCCACCAGAAAAGCTACTACTTTGGGAAAACAATTCATAACTATAGGAGAAACTTCTTGATAAACGATTTATGACCACATTCCCATATGCCTTCAGGTATTTTTTCTGAAGAAGCCCTTTTTTGAAGGTGTATTTACCCACTTGAGAATTTCACAAATAAAAATTATCAACACAATACTTACTTCCAGCTGACCACCCCATGCAGCTGTATTTGCTATATCATCACAGTATTTCTCAAATTCCTCTGCGGGGAAAGAAAAGACAACTTTTAGTACTTCTCTTATTTAAGAAGAGAAGTACTTCCGAAAATACAGATTGCACAATGAAGAACTAGAACCTGAAAAGTCCAAACACATTATACAGGAAAATATGTATGTTCACTGAAGAGAAGGAAAACAAAAGAAAAACACTAAAGGCCAAAATAATCCCCATTCCTGTTTCAGAAAAAAAAATTAAGATTGAAGACAGGAAGGAAAACAATTACAGGAATAAAAAGAAGTACAGGTTTTAGTTTTAGACTTTTATTTAGGTTTATTTAAAACTTTTTATTCATGCTTGTTAATAACAAGCCTGAAAAAGCATACAGTTTTCTTCCTGTTAAGTCTTAGAGGGTGTTGCTTTGAAACTCTAAAAGAGAATGGGATAGTAAGTAGCATGCTTAGTTCTTATGTTACCTAGGTGTCAGGTATGGTTTTAATATCTTGTAACTGTATTTAGTTCAACTGTTGGGTTTGGTTTTCCGTGTTTGTTTGTTTTTGTTTTTTTTTTAACTTCCAAATTAGCTGCCTTGGTTTTAACCTCTGAAGTATTTATTCCCAATAGTTCATCTGTTAATAGCCAAACAAACCTTTTGTGGATCATGTTCTACAGAAATCAAGCTTTCAAATTTATAAATTATAACCCTTCGGGCTTCTGAAGCCTATGAATAGATTCTGATAAGGAAGGAACAAATTTTCCGAAGACTGCTCAGAACTGTTTTTCATTCATTCCCCTTATAACAGACTTAAGAGACATAAGAAAACCACGACTCCCTGATGCTCTGCAGAACTTCATTCAGTCTTATCTGGGGGCACATTTAGCGCGGGAAAATTATCTCTGTCAACACGGGAAAGACATCTCCTACTTCACAACAGCCCCCAGTCACCAAATGAAATCCAGAGCAATAACTATTAAATGAATGTAGCAGTAAGTTTTACAAAAAATAAATGTATAAAGTTATTTGCATGATGTTCCGGACACACAGTAAGAAATGAATAAACCATGTATTGCTCAAGTATGAAGTATATAAATTCCATTTAATTGCATTTACTCAGCCTACACCATTGCTTCACACTAAATGACTTTCTATTTTTCAGCCTATTCTGTTTATAAGGGCTTAAAAGGTGTAGTATAAACAGAGAAAATAAAGGGTATAATACAAAAAAGTATCTACACAAACTATTATAAAAAAAGATCTGCTTGAATTTCACACACATTTTTAACAGCTTTCCTATATAAATTGAAAACACCAATATAAAAGTTGACAAAAAATCATCCCTAATTCGGCAGGCAATCTCTTTATAATACAACTTAAATCACATCCCAGAACTTGATTACCATCTAGTAACCAGCAGGTTCTGATTTTTATTTTTTTTTTTAAAAAAAAGTTACATAGATTCAGATGTACCAAGGTTCATAGCAGATCATAATTCTGTGTTCCATAAAACCAACAAAGCAACAAAGTTCAGGAACAAACGTTATAGTGGGTTCCAATTCAGCTCTAACTGAGATGGAGAATGATCAGAAATAGTTAGAACAGCTTCTAAAATCTCTTAAGCTCCAAGTCTTACCTCTGCTATACATGTCTCCAGTATTAGGGTTTGTAAGAAATGGCAGGAAGTCATCAAAGTGACTTTGCATATACTTTGCTGTTTGGTTCCTCAGAGTTGCAACAGTCCAGGAATTCTGGCGATCCTTGAGCTGATCCTCGATAGCTCTGTACATGCAATGGCCATCCGAAGGGATCTGTTTAATCTCCAAGTGCCTTGCTGCCAACAGGGAGGCAAGTTTCTGACTTTCAAGATGTCTAGCACCCGTTAAATTTTCTATCTCAGCTTCAGCTATCCTTTCTTCTCTTTCTTTCTCCAAGGCAGCTTTTTTTTCCTTAGATTAAGCACACATAAAAATTACATCAAATGTTAAAATTTGAAGATGCCTGTACTGTTTTTGGCTTAGTGCTTGATTCTAACTCTTCAAATGTTTTCACAGATATGAATGTACTGAGAAATGTTCTCTCGAATCAGAACTACCAAATCTTAGAGACCTCCTAGTCCGAAACTGCAGCAAATGGTAAGTGAACAATACATCCTAACTGCTTCTGACAACATTATGTGACAGGAGACACCTTAATTATATCAACATGCGAAATAACACTTTACAACACCAACACAAAGGCTATTGACAGTGGTAATTTCTTCAGGATCACCTACTCCACCACATCTGCAAAGAACTCAAGGATGAGAATTCTAATTAAACAACAGAAAATATTACTCTTTCATAACAAGTGTGAGATCCACCAGTTATGCATATGATTGCATAAGGGAGCTTATGTCATGGAACTGAAACTCCCTCAGGCTAGGCACTATACGTCATAAAAGACTGCTCCTAACCTAAAGGACAGATAAGAATGCACACAGGGAATACTAGAGGGGATGCAGGAAAATATAACATTAAAATGACTTCATAGAATGCTTCACAAGTTTATGCTTAAGTTAATAAGGGAATAAGAGTCAAAGTAAGCGAGCAAATAAAAAAGTAGGCAGTAAGAGAATGATCTTTTCTTCTGCACGCTTAAAATTCACCACAAATCAAGACCTGTCTGGTTTAGGCTACCACAATATAGGAAAACTAGACTAGAGAGTTTCTAGTTTGCCTAGACACATTGCGATAAATGAAGAACACCCTTTTATCATGCCTGTTACAAGGCAGTTCTGCAGCAGTGATCATGTAGCAGGGGATGGACTCTGCAATAAAGCATTGCTCCTCTGGCCCGGTATAAACATTCATGCAAGTACAATGAGAATGTTAATCCATCACAATTTAACAGATGAAACTTAACAAGACATAACCCTAATAGCCTTGACACCAGGTACTGTTTCTTAACAACTCAGAAACTCACAAGTATTTTAACATTAACATTCCTTTGTTAAACGTGTGAAGTTCTACTACGTGCATATTTTCCATGTAGCATTTTACATTATTTAAATGCAATTATTTTATTCCTTTATTAATGTTCTTAGTCACATTATTTTAAAATCACTTGCTTTACATCATTTGTTTTTTCTGGGTCCCATCTCCTGACCTATTCAGATTCCCAGCTCATGGCTGAGGGTAAAAAAAGTATAACTATTTATAAAACGCTTACATATCTCTAGGTAGCAGCTTTACAGATTTTCAAGGCACCCAGTAGGTACAGCATCAATAATGAATTAGCCAAGTAATGTCCCCTGCAAAATTGTTTAACTTTGGTTATTACAGTTAAGTTTAAGCGAATATAACTTCAGTCAAATATTTGTAAAATTTTGAAAAGTTGTCATACCCGCCTCTTCTGTGCTTTTGATATTCGAGGATGCTGAATCTGTTGCTCTGCTCCTTCAAGCTCTAAATTTGCAACCCCATCAGCTATCGAATCTGTCTAAAAAGAAAAAATGTCAAAATGTTCTTATTAATATAAATGATATCCTTAAACAGTTCTTCTGTTAAGCATCTCCTTAACAGTTTTAAGTTCTGTTCCTAAGTAATTGCAGGGTGTATTTATGAAATTTAACCACAAAGATCTGTGTATAGCGCAGAACCCGTCACAGCCAGAAGTATTTCACATCCCAAACCACTGTCATGCATTATATTACTTTTTCTGTAGTCTCCACAAAGAGACAGTTATGAACGGCACACCTCAAATTTAGTCTATGAAAGGGAAAGTTTTTCTCACCCTACCAGACAAATGAAGTACCCAAACAGCCATTATCAAGTTCTGTGACAATTAAAAGAAGAGAAGGCTCCGCTTTCCATACCAAAGCATAACCAGCAGTTGGAAAAGACAGGGAGTTGACACTCCTCAAGAAAAATGACAAAGTTAACCCCATAATGGTATGAACTAGATGTCACCTTTGGAAGCATGGACATGTTTCAATCTGAATAAAAAAGTTGAGAAGTGAAAGAAACCACACATCTCAAAACAAAATCCCCTCAATGCAAAGCTATGTCCAGGGCAAGAATTTTAGCTTGAAAAGCCCTCCATCGTAAAATTTTGACACCTCACTTAGCAAAATAAAACAAACTCTTGAAATTAATCTAAGACACAGGTAAACAGAAGCATTATGTTTAATGCTCATGCATTAATCATCTGCTTAAGCATCCAATTAAAAAATACTACAGATGATTGTTGATAGGGTCATAACTCGCAATTGAAAACTTTTTTTTTCTCCACAAGGATTCTCAGCAGATACTTCTCAATCAGGTCTATTTCCCTAAAAAGTCATTCAGAAATGTTTTCACTCTCCATTTTCAAATGAAAGTACATTCTGCTTAAATCTTTGTTAGGTCACTAATCAGAAAACATTTAGTCCAGAAAGCCTGAGGCAGACAGGTTTTTTGTTTGTTTCTTTACAAGATTTGAACAGCCAGAAGGCACCTGCTGTTAGGTAAACGCTTCAGGAGACGTATGAGCATGGAGCATTAGCACCATTCACAGATAACGCTATTGCATCAATTTAGCCATAGGGTCTATTCCCGTTTAGGCAGGAGGAAGTATATGAACAGGCCTACTTGCCCAAACACTCCTTAAATTCAGCCACATGATACAAATGGAGTTCTTTTCAGTACTGGATACACAGAATTAAGTTTATGGATTGCAAAGTCACTATGACAAGAGTTTCCAACACTCTATTTATAAAGTGCTAAAACACAGGTGAATTTTTGTATGTCACACAAGTATCTAGTTTCCTCATTCCTGCAGCTAAATTTGACTAATGTCTAGCCTGTTGAAAATTAAGTGGTTTGCCATCAAAGAACAAACTAGAAGCATTTAAATATGTAGCTGCGTTGCCAACACGGCAGAACAGTAGCATTTAAGAAGACAGTTCTCATCATCACAGAAAGTCTCTTCTTACAAAAAGGTCTTGACAGAATTGCAAGACAAAACACACTGCATCAGTCAAATGCCTACTGATGGCCAACAATACTCTAGTAGTATACATAAAATAATTAGAATAAGAACATAACAGGAACCTAAAAAAAAAAAATTCTTTAAGATGATTGAGCTACTAACATAGTTAAGAGCAAAAACAAAATACTGCTCAACAACAAACAAAACCCCACAGCTAAATGCCCCTTCTAGCAATGCTCACCCATCATAACAGCTGAATGTTTCCAAAGATAAAAAGAGTTACTAACACTGCGAGGAAAAGAAGAAATACTTTTAAGTGTTACTTCATTATAATTTCTAAGAGTTAAAGAAGCCCTAACACAAATTGTACCCGCACAACTTCCACTAAAATTAAAGCACCTACCTTAGTCTGCTCAGGTAAAGCTTCCTTCAACTCCTTTAATTCCTCCTTGTGCTTCTGTTCAAGTTCTGCCTCTAGTTTGGCAACTTCATCAGCCAGCTGTTTTCGTCTCTTCTTATCATTCTTGGGAACAGCATTTTTCATGCTTTGAATTTTTGCTATTAGAGAAGTAGTGGAATAAAACATTAGCTCCAAATACAGATACTCCACAGTCATTGCAGAAAAGAGAACTGCAAGTCATACAGAAAAAAAATTTACAAATATCAACATATCAGTATGTTTTAACAGATTAACTATGAGATTGCCTGTTACAATCACATTTTAAAGCAGCAATATTTTTCTTAAAAGAACGTGAACGTTGTATCCAAAGAACAGAAAAACTTGGGCGAGGTTATCAACACAATAGATCTCAGCCTGTTGCCTTCAAAAAGATTATTTGGGCATTGAGATCCCAAATCCTGTCACAGCAAAGATGTGTAAATTGTTAATCACGCAAGTAGCAGATGAAAAGTAAAAACAGAGATTACTTGTCCTTAAAGTAAAGCTTCTAAAAGCAAAATGGGCATTCAAGAACAAAAACCACAACCCTCAACTTGCTCAAATTCAGTAAATACTTGTAGGCTGTAAGTTAAGGCTCCATTTCTCAAACCACAGAATAGTTTGGTTAGAAAGGATGTCCGGAGGTCACCTCCTCCAACCTCCTACTCAAAGCAGGGCTGAATTCAAAGCTATATCAGGTTATTATTATTATTCTTCAGATGATGGTGCAAAGCCTCCAGCGATGGACATTCTGCAACCTTTCTGAGCAGTTTTTTCCCAATGTTTAACCATTCTTGTTATGAAAATCTATGCTCCTTTTCCTCCCATGAGGATTTTTCTTGTTATCACTTTCAGCCATTATCTCTTGTCCATTCTCTACACTTTACTTTGAAGAGTCTGGCTCCATCCGTTAGGCAGTGGAAACTACAGCCACGTTCCCCATAGTCCTGTCTTCTTCTCCAGGCTGGACAAACACAGCTTCCACGGCCTGTGCATGAACACACCCTACTAGCTCTCATCACTTCTGTATTCACTGTTTCAGAGTCACAGCACCAATTATTTAACATTCTGCTCACTAGTCATCATCTGTACATTTTCCTGTCCTTCACCTTTGACTGAAACAATTGAACTGAAGATTATGGCGATGATAACGGAACTTTTCAAGAGGAGGCAGCAAGAATGCTCACACTGAAAAATTTACATTAAGCATTCAGCTCACAGATCAGTCAGCTGAGCTTGGCAGGCAGAAAAGCAGTTTAGTTCATAAAAATTAACATAATGGGGTTAAAGGAAATCCAGGACTCAAGAGGCACACATAGATACACAAGGAGAGTAAACAGGGGGCAGTGGAGACAAGGATCATCAACTGGAGGAGATGCTGGATTTTCAGACGCTGAAATGCACCTTATGTTAATTCTTACAATAAATGGCTTTGCCATCTGTCAAAGAGTTAATCACTGCACTTATCAGGAATGTATTTTTCAAGTAGGAAAACACGTGCCTATACGTCATCTGCCTCTCCTAATTTGGAAAACTGCAGCCCTGTCTTCTGTATACCACTCCCATCTTTAGGTAGTGAAGGGCTGCAATTGGATACCCCCTATCACATTCTCTAGGTGGAAGAGCCCTCTATTCCTCAGCCTCTAGCAATCAATGTGTCATGTGCTCCACCCACCTAACCATAATCCTTGATTTCTACCCCTCTTTTCAATTTCAACCAAATTTGAGGGAGGAAAAGGCATTTCAAAACAGAAGACTCCTACAGATATAGTGACTCTGCAGCCCAATAGTGTCTCCCATCTTCTTTAACACTCTAACTGATGAAAGGCTGCAGATGGGCTTACTCCATTAGATACCGAAAAAGCCAAACCATGAAAAAAACGTATCAATATACCAGAAAAGAGAAAGGCTTGGCAAAAAGATTACAATCAACTATAAAACTCACCTCAACAGAATCCAGCTAACAGAACTACTTAATTATGTTAACCTACTGTAATTGGGTAGGTAAAATGTGGCTCATGTATAATTCACATGTAGCCCTGTAAAATCACACAGCTCTTCTACTATAGATATATCACTCCGGCTGTACAGAGTCATAGAATGGTTTAAGTTGGAAGGGACCTTAAAAGACCGAGTTCCAATCCCCCTGTCCTGGGCAGGGACACCTCCCACCAGACCAGGTTGCTCCAAGCCCCATCCAGCCTGGCCTTGAACCCCTCCAGGGATGGGGCAGCCACAGCTTCCCTGGGCAACCCGGGCCAGGGTCTCACCACCCTCATGAAGTTAATTTCACATCAGTTCACTTTGAACAAACACCCGCCTGGGCAGTAAGGACCATAATGCAGGCTTTTCAACCTAAAACGCCTTACAAAACCACTCCTTCTCTGCCTTAAAAACAAAGCAGGAAAAAGCGTTAACAAAACGCTGATGGTCTAGCGTTACCTTACAGCTCCCAAGCCCTGTCAGGCTCTCAAGATTACAGCAAGGTGAGCTCCGCGGCCCGCACGCCTGCCCAGCGGGACACCCAGCAGCAAAGCCTGGCAACGACACCTCAGCCGAGACGCAGCATTGTCACTGCCGACGGCCTCCCTCCACCCTCCCCCCGGCTCCCGCCACGGCACAGCGAGAGCTGCTCCCTCCTTTCCCAAGGCACCCCCCGCCCCCCGAGCTTCTCCCGCTGCCCTGAGGGGCTTCCAGCCAGGGGAAGGCCGAGAGCGGGCGGCCGAGGCCTCGCCGCCGCCTCCCCACAGGCGAGGCGGGCGGGACCCTTCCTCCCCCTTGCCCGCCTTTCGCCGGCGCCTCTCACCTTGCAGCTCCCGCTTCTCCTTGCGCTGCCGCTTCACCAGCTGCTGCAGCGGCCCGTCGGCACCCGCCTCATCTTCCCCGGAGCCCTCCATGGGGGAGCCCGCAGCCCCCCCCCCCCCCCCCGGGCGCCGGCGGGACTCCCTCACGCCACCGCGGCGGCGGCGGCGGCGCCGCGTGACCCCCGACCCCGGCGCGAGGCGGACGCTGGGCCCGCGCTTCCGGCAGCACCGCCCCGCCCCTCCCACCGCCAGCCGCCGCCGTGAGGGGACGAGCGGCCCGGCCCTTCCCTTCCCTTCTCACCCCACATCCTCTCCCCTCCGGCTTCCCCTTCCCTTCCCACCCTGCGGAGCTCCTCCGTGTGTGTGCTGCCGGTTGTTCCTCCCCGCCGCCGCCCCGCTGGGCAAGGCGGCCTGTGCTCGCCCCGCCCCCCGCCGTGAGCTCGGGTAGCGGTAGGGAAGGGAAGCGTTTCTCTTACTCCAGGGTGGAGAGGGCAGGAGAAAGGATTGATTGGGTTTTTCAGGAAGTGTAGTGACAGGACAAGGGGTAGCGGTTTTAAACGGGAAGAGGGGAGATTTAGATGAGATACCAGAAAGAAATTCTTTCCTGTGAGGGTGGTGAGGCACTGGAACAGGTTGCCCAGAGAAGCTGTGGCTGCCCCATCCCTGGAGGGGTTCAAGGCCAGGCTGGATGGGGCTTGGAGCAACCTGGTCTGGTGGGAGGTGTCCCTGCCCAGGGCAGGGGGGTTGGAACTCGATGACCTTTAAGGACCCTTCCAACTCTAACCATTCTATGATTCACATGATTTATCACGTTGAGGGAAAAAAATAATAATTACTCAACCTATTAACTTTTGTGCAAAATGCACTGTGCCCTGTGTGTGTAAGTTTGTTTTTGTTTGTTTTTTTTTTTTACCTGAAGTTAAAAAAAATACCCAGAAAGACTCACGATTTTCCAAGTTGAGGTTTGTGTCTCCTCACCACTGTGAAATTGTCTCATAAACGGTTACATTTTTATGACAGTGAAATCCAGACTTCCCGGTTGGAGTCAAATTCCCACCTCAAAAGTGGGAACTACCAAATCCTTGCTGCGTGCTGGTGTGCACCGAGATGCTTTTCTGCCCAGTGCAGACACCAGCATTATTTTGTGGAATGTTCCACTTCATCTGGGCAAAACGTAATTGATAAAACTTTAAAATTTGAATTGGGTTTAAAATTATTCAAATTGAGCAAAACCCTTGGTAGTGGGAACAGTAAGTTTGTGCTTAAATGTTATGGCATTGCTATTACTTTTTTATATTCTTATCAACAGATCCTCTACAAGAAGTGCAATGTAAAGTTCAAAGAAAGGAAATGGATCTAAAGCAGAACCGCGAGCTGATGGATCAAACTCTTTCACTGCACAAAACCATCCAATTTTTAGACACACACCCCCTATAGAATTCTGTTGAAATGTAAATAATTTTCAGATTTGTATATCTGTACCTGGATATATGATATATTTTGCCCTTGCCTCCACTTCATTTTTCCAGCCTGTGGGAATAAAACCACAGACCAGCTAGAAAAAAAAAAAGAGCCTCATCCAAAAGGAATGAAGGGTGGGGTGGCTTTTAGCTAGGAAAATAGGTTAACACTGGAAATTACTAGGGTGGCCCTGTAAATATTTTTGTGTACTACCAGCAAATCCCTGGTAGTATACAGAAATATTTATTTCTAATATTTATTCTACAAGGATAAATCCGGGTTAGATTTGCCTTGGCTAATGTATGTATGTGCTCTATATCAGTTTGTCAATGACGTGTGTTTGTCCCCACATGTAAGTATATATGAATATGCCAACATTTAATATGTGTTCTTAAAATGCTCTATATTGAAAAATTAATAAATACTCTTTTATACCTGCTGCATTTTAGTTTCTTTTAGAACTTTATAAAATTACAGCAAAAACCCACCCTATTGTCTTTTTACAATAACGTGACACTGTAATTAGATGTTCAGACATATGACCTAATCCCATCCTTCAAGCAGGCTGAGTTCTCCTGTGTTTTGGAGGCACTGCAGGCTTAAATATTTCAGAAATAAAAGGGACCAGAGGCTCCTTCCCTCCAACACAACTATCCCCACTCAAAGAAGGTAGAGCCAGGGAGGTCGCTGTAGTGACTACTGGTTTGAGTCCAAACTTCTGCCATACCTTTAGCAGTAATCTGAAAGAGAATACAGAATAAATACCAGCGACCAAATGTGAAGTGCTAAGTGATGAATAAGGTAGGTTGATTAAAGTGATCTTAGAATATGCCAGCTGCATATGAACAACGTATATCTTAATACAATTGAACTCCCACAGGACTGGAGATTTTAGGACATTTTAGAGAACAGTGGCTCCGGGGGCCCTGCCTGTCCCTGCCCACTTGCCCCAGGACCCCTGGCTCCTCAGGGGCCTCTTGACCTGCCAGCTCATCAGGACCATGTACATCACGATCGCGTACATGCGGTTTTTCCCCTCCAAATTCTGCGTGTTTTTCCTCTATGACAACAAAACTCTTAAAGAAAGCCTTACTGCGTATAAGCTCAGCTTGGCTAATTATGATTCCTGGGGACAAAGAGGGGTTTAACAGGCAAGGTCATAATAAAATATAATGCTTAGAAGCTGAAATGAAAAGGAAAAAAAAAAAAGATGACTGAAATCTGAGGTAACTCACCGTGAAGCACTTTATTGAGGATGTGGTAGGTTCACTGTCATGCAAGTCTTTAAATCAAGACTGAATGCCTTCCTGTCTTCCTACGGATGGGCAGTAGCTCAGCTGTAAGTTACAGGCTCCATGCAAGCAACGTTCTCTGACATCTCAGAATTCCAAGTCAGACTGCATTACCATAACAGCCCTTTCTGGTATTAAAATTTATGACTTCATTAATCTGTTTTGTAGGAATCTGAACCTCCCATTGGAATCAACGTTAGCTGTAAAAAGCACTGTACTAAGCGCAGTCTGTGTCTTACACATTGCCAAAACTGAAATTTTCAGAATTAAGGGGCACTTTTGAAATGTGACTGAATATTGCCAGGTTTGTCACTGAAGTCAATGACTGAGGGTTACCTTTGATAACGGCTGACTTGGATGTTGAATTAACCAGCTGTCATGTTCTTTTTGTTTCATATTTCTTTTCTGGGGAGGAAATCATCAATGGCTATTTAAAGTATATTACACTTTGACATGCTTTCTAGTATCTTTCTCCCAGTGGTTTCCCACTGCTCAGTAAGTATGCAGAAAATCAGGATGCTTGTTTGTTCATTGGTATTTTGTAAGTCAGGGTACGACCTCTTGTACTTCTGTCACTCTCTAAGAATCAGACTTCTGTTTCTTCAGTTGCAAAACTAATAAGCTAAGACTGTCTAGCAGACAATTTTCAAGACAACAGTAAAGAACATACAAATCTTCAGCTAAATGATATAAAATGTTGACCAAGCAAAGAAGGTGTCTTACTACTTTTAGATAAGTGTGTATCTATCTCATTTCCCTTCATTATCTCCAAGATGTTTCTTGCTGAGCATTAAAGTGAATTACAGACCGGCTGTAGCCTTACGGAAAACTCTTTTAAAGTGGTTCTGTTGTTTCACTGAGGTTTTGTGCAGAGTTTTCTGATTTATGTACTACATGAGCAGTCAGTCTGGGTCACTTATCTCAGATACTGAAGCAAAAGTAGCTAAACTTTCTTTTACTCATCGTCAAAATCGGCTGGTAGTAAGATTTGCAATTATTCTACATGAATTAAGGAGTATACATGACCTTGCAATGAAGCCTCCATGAGGATCGATATGGCACATTCTATTTAGAATCATAGAATGATTAGAGTTGGAAGGGACCTTAAAGATCATCGAGTTCCAACCCCCTGCCCTGGGCAGGGACACCTCCCACCAGACCAGGTTGCTCAAAGCCCCATCCAGCCTGGCCTTGAACCCCTCCAGGGATGGGGCAGCCACAGCTTCTCTGGGCAACCTGTTCCAGTGTCTCACCACCCTCACAGGAAAAAATTTCTTTCTGGTATCCAATTTGGCACCTAAAATCTCTTAGCGTGGTCTATGTGCTATATATTGTTTTCTGAAAATTCATGTATATCTGTAAACGAACTAGCTGGGCTTTTCCTGATGTTAGTTTAAGTTTGCTGGAAATGGTGCTAACAGATTTTCACAGCAGGAGATCTGCAGCTCAGATCCCTCATCTGTGAAACCGTTTTCTAATAATTTTTCAACACGAATCTGACAAGCCCTCAGGACCTAACGCAAATCAAATTACTTGACAAAATCTGTAGTCAGCCATATTTATCAGTTAAACAAAACAGTGGGGTTTATTTCTGGATTTGACATTTTGGAGCTCACAAAGCCCAGTGTATTTACCTTTTCTATTTGAACCACCAGAAGGTGTAAAAAGAACCTCAGGTCTCTGTTAATGCAAATGGATTGAGGGTCGCTCGTTATTCAGAGTTATCTTACGAAGGCTGGGATGCAGAGACACCCTGGCTGTTACCTGGAGACATCCTTGATTTCTGCGAAGACCGTTACTGAGAAATCTGTTAGTGGCAGCACAATTTTGCCAGCCTCTGTAAATGCAGTGAGCTTTGTAGTGTTTTGCTTTCTTAAATCTCAGCAGCTGGAATGGTGAGATTTCATGAAAACCCAGGGGTCTGGATTTCTAAGCAGTTTTCTCGGCTTTGTGACTGAGAGATGTGACCTATGTTTGACAAAAGGTGCCCTGAATGCATCCTAAGTGCTCAAGAAACAATAAGCGAAAAAGAAAAAGCCCAGCTCCAGCCCTTCACACCGCTTTTGAGTAGAAAAATGTAAAAAAAAAAAAAAAAAGACACTTGGGATTTAATGCATTCAGCAGAGACTGTCAATCAGGTTTCACAGGGGTAGCCCTGAATGTCATCACGTTTTGCTGGTGCAGTCTTGGCAAGAATCTTGGCCAATAATCCACGCTCTGCTAAACCCCTTGAAGCTGCTGTCATTTTCACTATGGTCTTTATTTACTTTCCAGACTGTGGAGTTGCCAACTGTAGCTCGTGTTGTTGCTATAAAGCCATGAAAGAGAGTGTCGCATGCTAAGCAGACTTTTTTTTGCCAGGTAATCTTCCCATATCTTAAGATAAAGAAAGAGAAGAAGAGAGACCTTAGGTACTCCTTAAACTGCTAAAAAGTATAGCAGTTTATAGAATCTCTGAGGCTCTCCAAGTAGCATTCAATAGTAAGCATTCCAGCTAAAATTGCATTTTATTTGTATATAGACTTCAAGACAAATATATGGCTAAAAATTTGTACTGTGATTCATGCAATACAATTTCTCATATCAATGAAATCCAATTACACCGTAGGCCAGACCATTGGTGTCCAGCGTGGTCTGGCGTAAGCTGGTTAATTCTCTCCGTTACCACAACTCAGCCAAAAATATCTGTCCACATCAGACAATCTGCTGATGTACTTGAGCAGGGAACCTACACCTGCGTGCATACTCGACAGCAATGGGGGGGTTCAAGAGTAAACCTGCTGGGTGACAATCCCAAATGTGTCAAATCCCACCTATTATACAGACCCCCACACATTTAGATCTGTAAGTAGGACCTTGATCTACAATGCTGTGCAAAGAACTAGGAGTAAGGTTTTGCCCTACTCATTTCATGTTTGACCACAAAAATGAGGAAGTCACCAAAACAGATCCTTAATTAGCTGTGATATCAGACACACCTTTAGGATGGAGATGGCGGACAGTACGATTACCAGAAAATTTTTATTCTCAGATTCACTTTTTTTTTCCAAGTTGCTTGTCAGCGTGCAGGATTACATCAGCAGCCCTGGCGCTGCTCCAGCTGGGTACAACTGGTCCCACAGGTTGGTGGAGCATGGTCTGGCCAGGGATGAAGCACCCATCATCTTCTAATCCCAGCACTGCCGCTGGGCTGCCGTTACCCTCCCCAGGGCTGAGTACTAGAGCCCACCTCTAGAGGAAGGAAGAGTCCAGAGCTACTATGAAAAAGGCAACAAGGAACTGGAGAAGGCATGTTTGACAAAGGTTGGAGAATATGGGGGACAGACTTTTTAATAGGGCTTGTTGCAATAGGACAACGGGTAATGGTTTTAAAGTAAAAGAGGGTAGATTCAGACTAGATATAAGGAAGAACTGTTTGACAATGAGGGTGGTGAAACACTGGCACAGGTTGCCCAGAGAAGTGGTAGATGCCTTATTCCTGGAAACATTCAAGGTCAGGTTGGATGGGGCTCTAAGGAACCTGATCTAGTTGAAGATGTCCCTACTCATTGCAGGGGGTTGGACTAGATGACCATTAAAGATCCCTTCCAATCCAAGCCATTCTATGATTCTATTCTATGAATTTTAAAATAGGGGATGAACAGTGGGGCTAGGACTAGTCAGAGAAGGAGAAAGGGAATCACTGATCCCTATTACAGACAGGTGGAGCTGGGAGATAGCTCTGGCAGGAAGCAAGGCTGTGAGAGAAAAGTGGGACAAACTGTGTGAGAAGCCAGAGAGAATCAAGGAATCGTGCATGTGGAGGTCAAAAGCAAGAGGTAAACCAGGGTAGGGACCTGGAGTGGAAAAACATGAGCACTGGGGCGGGGAACTGGTTAAAAGAGATTAACAAAACAGATGGACGAACTCCAAAACTCTGCAGTGGAATCCCAAAGCGAGTGGGCCGCACAAATATTCTGACTGACACGCAGAGACATTGCTGCACACACTCCAAAGAAAACTGTCACCCTACGTTCAACATTTGCAAACAAAGAGCTGATTAAATAGTTGATCGAGTTTGGCAACAGATTTTTGTTTGCTCTTGCAGCCTGTTGGAGCAAACACCCTCTACGTGGAATGATTTATGACTGAATTGTGGAGAGGATGAGATGGAGTAAGACAACAAATGATGAGACAATGAGCACAATTTAGTTATTTGAAAAGGTGCGGAACGTATGGAGGATACAGCGCAGGGTAAATGAAGAGAATAGGTCAAAGGACTCATAAAGCTGCACATTACAACTATGGGGCTGCGACTACAAAAGCACTACTTCAAACATTTCCAACCAGTGTCGGTACATAACATCAGCCATCTTTCAGTCCTCCTCTCAAACTGTTTTCGTGAAATTTTATCTCCAGATTTATAGAACCTATTAATAAGCACCTGCGAGAAGTCTCTATACCTGTGCTGTGCATCATGCAGGACCAAAAAAAAGAAAATCCAGCAGTTTCCCCCAAACCAAAGCAATCCATAAACAAAGCTGATGTGTACTTCGATTCCTCTTATCAAACATTTCACAAAAATCCTCTTCCATATTTATAAGAAAGTGATACAGAAACAACTGACGCTATTCCTTCCAGGTCTGGTTTGGGGATTTTTTGGAGTAGGAAAGATGCTTTTAGGGCTTGAATCTGTGGCAGAACTGAATTTTCCATTTCCTTGGAAATCCTAAATTGGTGCCTTTGAACTCTAAAACTTCTCAACTTCCAGTGACTTGCCCTCAAAAGCGTTGGAGAATTGCATTTGTTCTTTTCTGTTGTCTCTTCTAGTAATAATTCCCAGAGATGGTGCCATGTCTGATCACTGTCAGATGCTAAGGACATATCAGAGGACCCAGATATTATAAATTTCATACAGAAGTTTTTGGTTGGGTTTTTTTGTGTGATCTGTAATAGCATACTAAAGACCTCAAATGGTACAACAGGTCATCTGGGAGGGGTTGTGGAAGGAAGGCAAAGCTGGAATTATAACTGCTGCCTGCAGGAAATAACAGTAGTGGAAGCTATCCGTACTGCTATATGCACATTAAATCGGAGCATGATGTAAGGTCTTCCAGCTCTGCAGGGGGAGAGCAAAATATAATTTAAGTGAGTAACCTGACAGCAAGATCACAAGAAAATTAAGTCGTTGGTTCCCAAGGCTGATGTGTACCAATACAACTTTCGCAGAGGTACACTGGAGCAACTAAGCCTCTTGGGTTTTGCCCAGATAAAAAGATCACAGGAATCATGTTTCATGCATTATGTGCTGAATAACAACGTGCAAAGACTCCATATTTATTAGCTCTTCATTTGGAGAACTACTTATAAAGATGCTGCAATAGCATTAAGTAAACTCATTTCATTGCATCTTTTTCAATTGTATGGATCTTAAAACTCATTTGTAGTACCACTAAAGGGATTTTTTTCCATTCAGTTCTTACCTTAGTTGCATCATTTTGCATTCTTTCTCCCTGTTATACATCCTGCATCTTTTCCTGACAATCGTAAGATATGTCAATTGGTAAGAATAAGTAGCTCTTGGCTCTGCTTTGATCTTTCCCAGAAGAATATCAGGTTTTGTACCAAAAAGCTGTAAATTATTCTTCTGCAGAAGATCATAATACTATTGACATGCTTCTCGCGTCTTTTCCATCAATGGGAGAATAATATGTGTTTTCACTTTTCCATTTTCAATCTGTACTGATAAGATCTAGACACACACACAAAAAAAAGCTGTTATTATAGTGGGAAATTCAGCTTTCTAGTAGCTGGAGTCCCTCCAGGCTCCTAATTTGTCTGGTTTCTCATTGCTACTGTGTTTTGCAATTAATTACAATTTCCTCTTTATTGGTGGCTGTGATTAGACTAGCTGTTGCCACCCTTGCATCACATGCTGAGAGATACACAATAGGACTCTGTATCTGTAAAACTAAATTATCTCATTATGAAAAGAATCAGTTAAACAGGTTCTGCAGATACAACCAATATTTAGATGCAAACAGTTTAATTTCTGGGTATCTACAGTAAAATCATCCCTCCCTCAACCTGTTTTCTTTCCCATCCAGTTCTGTGGAGGTTTCCTAATTCACAGAAGTCTTGCAGAACCCTGAGCCACAGCAGAGCCAAGCTCAAGGCACCCGATGCTCTTTAAGAACTCTGTTCGGTGAGACTTCCAACATCTGCACATTCCTTTGGCAGCAACCAGTAGTAAAGCTTATCTTGGCCATCACCAGCATTTTCACTCCCCCAGTCTGATTTCAGATGTTTACTTCCAGATTGCTGGAGACTCAAAGATTGCCAGTTAAATACGGCTAGTCTTGGGCATGTTGGAGCCCGATAGTAACAAACGTAGTTAAGCTTAAAAAGCAGCACCGTGCCACTTCAGTCCACACAATCCATATTGATACGGAACAGTCTTTGCAATATAATTTGCAATATTGTCATGAATCTACTAAGGATTAGATCATCAGCAAAACTGCTAATCATCTGAAACGGAGAGTGAAGCTCACATAAAAATAGTTAGAATAGCCAGCCTTGTCGCTCTCTTGTTCTCCTGGATAAATCATAAACTTCTTTATGTTAATCACTTCATCCACCCCTGAAATGGAACAACTCTTTAATGAACATGTTGCATGAAATGAGTTCTAGTTGAAAGTGAACGTGGCTGCTCATTGAGACTGAAAAGGCAAAAGGAATTCAAATCCGACGATTAATTATCCAAACTGGAGTTTGACCGAGATGCTGCTCTTCTTGTGATACTTGTCATGGGGCAGCTCATGATCAAAAGCTGTCATAATCTTGACTTCAATTTTAAGCTTCCTTCTTGACACTTAGTCTCCACCTGATGCCAGGAGGGTACAGCAGCACAGTTCTTGCTTACAGCAAAGTGTGCCATCCACTGAAGCACCGGAAGTAACTTTAGATCTTTACCTATTTTTCTTGGATGTATCTTATCTAGGTATTGACTAAGCCTGATACTGCTTGGTTTCATAACCATAGACTCGTCAATGTTTCTGGTTAAAAAGTAACTCCAGTAGAAACTGAAAAAAAAATATGCTCAAACACAAGTGTAAAACAACTTTTTCCCCTGCTGTTCCCCTCAAACCCCCACCCTCAGAACTAAAAATCAGAGATCAAATGAAAATCATATAGGATGCCAACATTTAGAAGTGTCTACAAATTTAGAACTATCTAATTATCTCTGTAATTTTCATCCATTCAAGAACAGAAAAGAAAGTAGAGAAAAGGAATTTAAAAGTTATTGAAAAGCTACTAGTACGATACCATTTGACTGACATTGGTAAACAAATGGTATGATTTTACAGAAGGAAGGGATCTAAATACAGGTATTTATTGAGTTGCAACCTCTGACAAAGAATAAAGGAAGGAATCTTGAGTATATGTTGTCTGATTAGGAGGCGATGAATATATTAAATTAAGATTTTTGAATGCAGCCGATGTCTTCAAGATGACTAAGAAAGTGCTTCACAGTTACGGTAATACACTGATACAGAGCTGGGCTGAAAGGCATTTAAAACCCATAAACAATTTTCCTGCCAATCAAGATTACATTTTCCAATGTGAACTGTTTCTGAACTGAGACTGAGAATTCCTCTATTATTCTAAAAATAAGGTTAACTAGAAATAGTACCAAGAGTGTAAAAGAAATGACAGATGTGCAATCAAGAAAAGATGATAACAAGAACAAGCTTTACAAGAATTGCAGTTCCAGTTAGGAATAACAGAAGAGCTCTCCCTTTGTGTAAATGAAGATATCTTTACCATGATAATTTCTGTCTGTCACAATCTACTGTAGTAAAATTAATGCAATCCAGTAAATTGCAGCTTTGTGACTGCAGCCTCTATCCATACATTTGCATGAGCGCTCTGTCGTGGCAGGAATAGACTACACAGGATAAAAAGCAGCCAAAAATAGCCTTGTCTAGTCACTGGCCAAATGCTACCCATCGCTTTTGGGAACACAGGGTGCCGACAAGCAGGGGCTGTCAGTGCAAGGGAGCGTGTCCCTTCCCGCTGAGCTGCTGTGCTGCTCTCCTGCCTCCGTAGCCCTGCAGGTGGGAAGGAGTGGGCTGGAAGAACCGCCACTTTCCGCAACGTTGGCTGCTGTCAACCTCCTCAAGTCATCGCTGAGTAACACGATGTTCTTTGTCTGGGTTTTGCCAGTGGGAGGGTGACTTGTCACACAACCACAAAGGGATGAGTAGTGTTGATGGGGCTAGAGATGAAACTCTGCTGCACATAAACAGGTTCCCATCAAGGTCCTGTGCTCTGTAGACCTACTATCTAATTTCTGCTGCACGAGGAGGAATCAGCCCTTTCCCATGTACAGATAGATATGGAATTGTATGACATTCCCATTTTCATGGTGCTTATATACTTTTGCATGTGAAAGACACTTATTTTAAAAGAAAAAAAAGAAATTTAACATCCCAACATACAAACATTTCCAGCAGTTACGACACTGTTGCTCATATCAACGCCAAGTCACAAACCTATCTCGCGTCAGAAATCTGTGCTAAGCAGATTTCTAAGGACAGAAGTAAGAAGGGTTTTCAAAAGACTTGCCCATCTGCCAAAATACGCTCTCAAATACTATCCTGGATACTGTACCACAGTTACGATATCAGATTATGTTAAATTACCTGAAACCACATATGCAAACCTACAGTCAGTGTTTTTATAACTGGTGCTAATTATTATATCCCATATTTCATACTATACACAGTAATGTAATTACATTTCCCAGACTATGTACAGAGTAAAATTTTATCTTGCTGTAGACTTGATCTTGCAGCACAGGGTAGCTCTGCAAATGAAAATCATTGGAGGATTTTGTGTACACTGTATATGCTGCCCCTATGCACCTCTCCGTATTACAGTTTTAAAAAATAAACCAGATCTTGTGTTACCTTACTGTGCCTCTTTCGAACGTAGCAGATCTGAGAAAATATAAGTATAAGCAGTTTTCCTTCCATTTTTATTCAATATACTTGCCAAGTAGTAGAAGAGAATGTATTTTAGTAACACAGAAAAAGAGACCTTAATACAAAGGCACAGAAAACAATCTCAGAAAGCTTTAGTCGCAATTTACCTTCTCCTTCCCACCATGGCCATAGTCAATATCTGACATCTCTAGAAATTCAGATATTTTAACAATTAGCCACAGACCATAGCCAGATCCTTCAAAAATGATTTGAACTGACAAAAATTCTTCAAACTTATTAGGGCAAATTTGTATCATTCTCTGTTGCTGTCTTATTCAATATCAAAACCAGCAGGAGATGGGCTTTTCATTGTTTTCAGCCATTCTCAAGTAAGATTTTACCACCCAAAGGTTTAAACATAACATACAACTTCAATTTCTGTCTACTTAGATTATTATGCTCTTTGCGTAGCATCTGAAAACTGTGCCAAGGCCATAGCGGGGCGTGGAGCCTGGGCCATGTGCTAGAGAGATGATCCCAGGCTTTTCTCTTCTCTTCCTTTGGCCATTAGGAAAAAACTTGGTTTAGCAACCAGCTCTTTGACTGGTCTTGAGAAAAACTGTATTCCATTTCTTACACTAGGAGTGAGATGTTACATTAATTTGCCTAACCCGTAGTATTATTATTGTTATGCCTGAGTGTTTTTTTTTCTTTTTTATCTTCTAAATGGTCAGGGTATTCCTCTGTGTCTTTGAACAGCTCCTGTCACAATGGATTTATGCTTGCAGTCTCTTAAGCTTTATCACAAAAATAAAAATATAGATAGATAAAAAGATAAAAGATCATTATGGAAAGGTTATTTGTTTTTAAATATAACACCTAAATTTACAAGGTTACCTGAAAAAAAAAGTCAGCAGAACACAAACAGGCTCCCTAAGATACTTTTTGCACTTACTCAAGAGGCAAGATTAATAAAGAGTTGTAATTGTCTACAGTATTGATGCACAAATACCTTTGCACTTGACAGTGAGCTTCAACATTTGCAGTGGTTTGTCTCATACTGAACTTGTCTTATTCTTTATCTAGGGAAAATCAAAAAAATAAAATAACCAATGAGGATGATACTTTCAAAATAACGAAAAACAAGACCTGAGCATTTCCAAGCTTCTCAAAAGATCACACTAAGAATGGGAAATTATTAAAAAGAATAGAAGAAAATATGTTCTACACTGTTCATTTCATCTCTCAATTTAAACCTTGTTAGTAATGGATGTGCAGTCTTTCTCAGCCCTCATTTATTTGGTACAGAAGTTTATATGAAACAACCCAACTTTGGGGCCGGATGGAGAGGTACATGCGTGATTCAGTTCTGTGACACAGATTGAAGACACCTTGAGAAACCTTCTGTAAGGTTGTTCTCAAGAAGTACAGTTGGCTCATTTGCCTGTGGAGTTTTCAGAGCTCCTTAGCAGCACGTTTTCAGTCCACCTGCACCTACAGAGGCATTTTCCATGGAGGCTCGTGGTTGGACCCACGGTCTTTATCATATTCAGCCTGTATTGCTGGGAACCCGCGAGATGCCTTGGCAGTATGAAGAGGCACACGCTGGGTGCGCTGCCAGTCGCCGGTCGAAGAAGCTGAGGGCCAACGAGGGCAAGGGTAGAAAACCAGTGATGTGCCCTGCGCTGTGGCTGGTGCTACGGCACCGACCTCAAGCAGGGATGAGTAGTAACCCCAAACTCCGGGTAGCTCAGTCACAAGCAGGGCTGCTCAGGACAGAGCATCCTACCCACCTGGTAGGCAGATGATGAGGGGCCTGGAGCATCTCTCTTATGAGGAAAGGCTGAGGGACTTAGGTGTTTTTAGTCTAGAGAAGAGAAGGCTGAGGGGGGATCTGATCAATGTTTATAAATACTTAAATGGTGGGTGTAAAGAGGATGGGGCTGGTCTTTTTTCAGTGGTGCCCAGTGACAGGACAAGAGGAAATGGTCACAAACTTGAATATAAGAAGTTCCACCTAAACATGAGGAGGAACTTCACTTTGAGGGTGGCAGAGCCCTGGAACAGGCTGCTCAGGGAGGTGGTGGAGCTCCTTCTCTGGAGACATTCCAAACCCGTCCGGACACGTTTCTGTGCAACCTGCTCCGGGTGGACCTGCTTTGGCAGGGGGTTGGACTAGATGATCTCCAGAGGTCCCTTCCAACCCCATGGGATTCTGTCAAAAGGCGTTTGCATCTAGAGGAAGAAGAGCAGGAAGAAAGTGTCAAGTCCTCACTGCCTAAGTGGTCTTCAGCCTGGCACTACCTGATGTTTGAATTCTTCACTTTATGGGCTGAGTAACATCCAAAGAAGGTTTGTCACCAGCCAAGTGCATCATCTTATTTCCCAGTTCACCTTTTGGTATCCTCTGTTGTTGTTACGAGCTGTAACAACAGCCTTCTTGGAACTTCCTGTGGATACTGCAGCTGATGCCAGCAGATCTACAGCTCTGCACAGGCTGCAATGTTTGAGTTGAAAAGTCCTGCAGACCTTTCGCTACCTTAAATGCATTGACTCAAAATATTGAAAAACAGAGGCAGGTGACAGAACTATTACCTAATTTCTCCTATGTAGACTATTTAGCAGCCTAGGTGACTGAGGCTTAAAGTACTCTGACAAGTCAAGGAACAGGGGATAGAGCAATGTATTTATTTTTTCTTTATCCCAAATGGCTACTTATTTAGATGACACTCATGTTTCCAAGAATAGGTCAGCATGCTGGGATGCTTAATAGCAATAATTCTCAGCCGTATGTGCAGGCTTGAGCTGTCAGAGTGAGTTGTGATATAACTTTCCCTGTGGGCCCCTGGAAGCAATCATAAGGTTTTCAGTCTTCTTCTGAAGCACAGAACAGCAGTTCAGTGGAGAAGGAGGTCCCACAAAGACAATTTGCTGTAATTGCAGTGAGATGGACTGGGTGTTCATGGAACTCACTGCTGCCTAGTTGGCAGCTTTAACAAGATACACAATTTTTTCTGTCTTCCCAAACAAGAAAAATGATAAAGAAACGTGGTTGCTAATGCCAGCTAGGCATCAGGACTTCAAAATGAAAGCCTCCGGCTCTGGATGTGTTGAAAATGGGCAAGATCATGGGCTGAAGATATGTCCTGACTATTAATATTAATGATCTGCTGCTGACCTGGCAAGGTCAGCCTCACGGTACCTCATCAAGACAAAGTAATTGGGAGCACAAAACACCCTGAGCCCTAAAAAAACCTCACAAAAAACAAGCTTCTAAGTATTGCTTTGAGCTTGAGAAAGTTCATTTTAAGCCGACTGAAAGCCGAAAGCCCAATGTAGTTTATACCAAAAAAGCATCTTCCATGTTAGTTACCACATTTTCCAAGGGAAGTGCAGTTTGACATGGCATGACTGCATTTCTTGCGCGATGAAGACAGTTGGCATAACACAACCAGCTGCCTTTTTTTTTCCTTAGGTTGTAACATCAGAGCTCACTCAAATTCGGAGTTTATTTCTGAAATAACAATGTTCAAAACCACAATTTTGTCCCAAATGAGAAAGAATGAGCATTATTTCAAAATTTGCCTCAATATAAGACATTTTTTTTTCTTTTTTGGAAACATAAGCTATGAAAACATTGTGTTTTGCCACCACAATATTGCCACACCTCATTAATTCCATATGATAGTTATTAAAGAATTCCATATTATAGTTGTTAGAGTAGAAAATGATTCATTTAAGTCTTACAGAAATATAACACCTCAGCCTTCATGTAATTTAGTGATTTGATTATTTCTCATAGACTCTCAAATACATCAGTCTGGTTTTGTAGAACGGTTTGATTTCCTAAACATTTTTTTTGGTGAAAAACCGCTCCCGCAGAAAAACTTCCAACAAGAAATACTATTTAATTTGACGAAATGTATTTTTAAAGAAGGAACCCGACCAGCTGGTGGACTCTCAGGCCAGGATCTCACCTTTAGCCAGTTCTTAGGAACATCTGCACGCCTTCTAGGGAAGACGTTTCAAGAAGTGGCTTGGTTCTGGGTAACGGCGCCGTGGGGATGCCGGGTGCCGCTTGGCAGCCATCTCCGCCTGCGTGCCAAGTAACCGCTTATCTTCTGGCGTTACCACAGCCTGGCAATCCCCGACCTACGCACAATGGAAGGCCGGGTGACAAACATCTGTTTTATCTCAATAAAGGCCGAAAAAAATTCATAAGGGAAGGCTGTTTCACCTCTTTGCCAGAGACTTCCAGATGGTGCCCGAGTGGGCTGTCTAGCAGAAGGGAATTAAGTCCTTATGTCCTGGGAGGGCTCAGTGACACTTAGGGGAGAGACTCCCCGGTTGGGCAGCAGATTTGGTAAGGCGGAGATTTATCTCCTCACCCTTTAGAGCGAGTGCCCTGAAGGGTTTTACCACCATTTTCACACACCCCGGTGGGCGCCGACTCAGTCCAGCCCCTCGCCTCATCCTCACACTCCTGCAAAAGGCGACCGGTGGCAGCCGTTAAATCAACTCCGGCACTTCCCCGCGACTGATATTTATAACCGCAGCGTTTCAGAAAAAGAAAAAAAAAAAAAAAAAAAAAAGATTTTAAAAAAGCAGGTTGCTACGTTTCCCCTCCAGCCCCAACCCTCACCGCCCTCCATTCACCGCTCGGCCACCCCTCACCGAGGGGCTGAGGCTCTTCCCGCCCCCCCCGCGCCGGTACCGGCAGAGGGAGGAGGGAGCCCGCCCGGCCCCCCGGGGCAGCGAGGGGCGGACCGGGCCGCGCCTCCCCGCCTCACACCCTCCTCCTCTTCATCCTCCTCCTCCTCCTCCTCCGCCGGCGTTGCGGCTGCCGGCAGGCCGCAGGGAGGCTCCCCGGCCCGGGAGGCCCCGGCGCGGCCCGCCGCAGCGCCGCTCCCCCACCCCGCTCATTAGCCCCGTGACGGGGAGGGGGAGGCAGGCCGGCCCGCCTCGCCCAGCCCCCGTCCCGCTCCCGTTCGCTCCCAGCCCCTTCCTCTCCCCTCCTTCCCCCTCCCCCGGGCGCTGCCGGCCCCGCCGCCGCCGCCTCCTCCTCCTCCTCCTCCTCCCCGCCCCTCCCCGTAGAGCCCGGCAGCGGGAAGGGCCCTCCGCCGCAGCCATGGCTGCCGAGGGGGTGGACGAGCGCTCCCCCCTGCTCTCCGCTCCCGGCTCCGGCAATGTCACCCCGACAGCGCCGCCCTATTTACCGGACAGCAGCCCCCGAGGTAAGGCGGTAGCCTCCCCCGGCGCCGTGCCGGGGGGTGGCCGCTGGCCCGGGAGCGGTGAGGGGGGGCTCGGCGCGGCCCTCGGGGCTCGGGGGGCCGGGCCCTTCCCCCGGTGCCGGGGCAGGGGGAGGACGCGGTGTCCCCGCCCGGTTGCGGCGGGGTTTGGGGATGGGGGGGGGGGGGCTCCGTCCGGCTTTGTCGGGCGTGGGTAACGGGAAGGGTGAGGGGGGATGCCCCGGCTGTGCCCCGGCGGCGGGGGCCGAGCTGGGGAACAACAGGTAAAGGCGGCTGAGGGCCGGGTAGGCCGCTCCGGCGGGAACTCTTCAGAAGGAGACTGAGGGAGGGGGGGCAGGAATTAAAAAAATAAAAAATAAAAAAAATTAAAATGATTGTTTGCAGTGGTAGAACAAGCCCTGACCGGTCTGCTTATTATAACTCGCTCGCATGCCGGAGCTTGCAGGGTAATTGTTGGGAGTTGGGTTTCTCCCCCCCCCCCCATTAATTAAGGAGCAGGATTAAGTAAAAGATGCCTAGTTACAAACAGCCCAACTGGGGGTGTCGGAGCGGAATAAGGTACCCCCATCCCTGTTTTATTTCTGGTGGCCCTGGAAAAGCCTTATCCCGGGTCTGGCACTGGTATGGAAGCCCCGGAGGGTCTCTGTGCAGCCTGGCAGTTGGGAGCCCAAAACCACTAGGATGTCCTTGCAAACACGTTTCAAGGCCATAGCTGGTTTTGGCTGTAGATTGGTTTGGTGGGTTTTTTTTTGTTTTTTGGATTTTTTTAATTTTTTTAAAGCAAGTCGGATGCTGCGGTTACAAATCTGGAATCGTGGCTTAATGATAGATACGGTATTAGCTTTCTTCTACAGACTGAGGCAAATCATCTTGTTGATCAATAATGAATATTTAATAAGCAGGTGAAAAAAACTTTACTTAGAAAATATAAATCAGGAGGTTTACAAAAATACATTAATAGATTCATTTTTTTCCCCCAATTCAACATTTTAGAGCATAAAGCAAGGGGAAGAGAAAGCTGAAGGAATCAAGTCTAAATAAGATTAGCATCGCTCTGCTAGCAGTAGCATTTAAACTGTAAGATTACAGTCCTGATCTCACTGGCTCCAGTGTCTTGGCCCTTTTTTAAGGATTTTTATGTAATTGCATAGTCTTACTACATATGTAACTAGAATGCTATGAGTGAGCGTCTCTCTGTTTTGAATAATACCGAAACCCGTGGAAAGCTAGTCCTCTCTGCCTTGATAGGAAAATGTGTTATTAGTGCTATAGCTGATGTTGGCTGTTCACTTTCATTTGAATTGCACAAACACTGGCCTGAAAAACAGCAGGGGGTTTTGGTGTTTGATTTTTTTTTTTTTTTCCCAATCGAATTGTGTAGGATTGGCATCATCCCTTAAGTTTTGTAGTTTAAAAAAATCCAGTTTAAAGTCACTGGTTTCGTTCTTAGTAATCCTTATCCTGTAACTATGACTTTCGCATACATTTCAATCCGTTTTTAAAATGGTCTTTGTAGATTTCAAAAAAAATAATGAAAACACGTTGGTTTGAAGCCAGGGTAAGACTCATGACCTGGAAACAAGGTGGACCCCAAGTGCTCGTTTCAGTTGGTGGCTGTGTCCTGCTGCACCTTCAGCACCTGCCTTTAACTATTGTTAACTGGTCTGGTGGTGATGTGTGGCGCTGAAGTGGCTTGCTCCCAAAAGTGAGGAGCCCGTAGAGCTTTCTTAAATGTCAGACATCTCTTCACAAGTTGAGGATCTCCTCCTGTTTGATCAATCCGTGAGCAAGCTTACCAGGTAGCACTTCAGAACTGCTCTTCAAGACTTAAAAAAGATAATCTGCAGAACAAAATTTTTTCGGAGCTGTCACGTGTGTCGGGGTAGCTCCAGTTTCCTTGCCCTGTCAGTTATCCTTAGTGAAAGGATCTGCACGAGCTGAACCATGTTTTTAGCTAACAGGCAGTCTGTATCTCTCTCCCTAGCGCAACTCTAGATGTAGGGGGAAGCCGAGTTCTTATGAGGTGATAGGGTTTTGCTTCAAAACCCCTTTCTGCAGAACTTCCTTGCTTAGCATCACCTGACTGGTGTGGAGCTGGAGGCAGAGGAAGGAGGAAGAAGCCCTGTGCACTCCAAACTACCACCTGTGTGAGCATTAATAGATTTATCCCTGTAATTATCTACTGTGCCCAATATGTCATCCTGAGCTTTAAATTAGAGAGGCCATGGTTGGAAAGTAGCCCTCCTCTGCAGCTGAGACCAGACTTTTCACACAGACAAAGGTTGGGACCATTAGCACTGATCCCTATAGTAAGGTGGTTATTCAGTACTTTTGTCATTTGGGGTTTTATTTTTTTTTTTTTTCAGGCTTTCTTAGTGCTTAACATAGTTTTCTCAGTTCTCTGATGTAAATCACTAAATTTTCTTTTTCCCTCACCCACCCCCTCCCAGGTCAGGATAAAAAAAAAATCTTCTTTTAAAAAAAAAAAAAACAACACCACAAACCAAAGCACAAATAAACAAAACAAACTCATTTCTCTTTCAGCCAGGTAAGCTGCAGGTGGTTCCCTGTCATTTCCGCCCTTTGAATGCCAAGGGAGGAAAGCGCGCGAGCACCACAAGGAATTTCCGAGGTTGAATTATGTGGTATTTTCCACAGCATCGCTGTCCTGTGGGGGAGAGGAGGGAATCGTAGGTTAGTCAAGACATACTGCAGGGCAGGGCACTCTGCTAATCTTGCTGAACTAATATACTATTGGATTTTTTTTTTTTTTTTTTTTTTAAGAAGTGATAATAAAGCTGTAACCTTGGTATGTCAGCAGCAGAAAATTCAGTTTCTCATTAAATGTGTCCTGAAACACCTGGTGTGTACCTGAAACTTTCCTACCATCCAGTCACATCCAACATGATGGAGCTTTATGAGCTGTTCTTAGATGTTGTAGTTAGCCTGAAATTAAAACTGTCAAAAAAAAAAAAAGTCTTACCAAAGTACATCTGTTAAAGTGCTTTGATACCTTTTTATTTAAGAAGTAATGAGCAGCCATCTCTGAGACAATGCCTTTATTTTCATTTTCAACCCCGCCCCCTCCGCCCCCCCCAATATACTTTTCTTTAAACTTGATTTTGATGGCTTTTGCTGGTTTATTTTTTGGAGCTCTTCCAAATGCACTTTTTCTTTAAGCATGAAGGTTGCAGTGCCAGAAACCTCCGGCTTTCTGCTCCGTAGCAAATGTTATTTGCTGCAGCACTGCTCTGAGAAGCAGCCATTATTCCCTCGCTATCTGCAGTTTGCTGAGCCAGCAGGACAGGAATACCTGGAAGCCGAGCAGCTCCATTAGTGAGGCTGGAGAAGTGGCTGGTGGTGTCTGTAGGTGCTCACACAAAACACTTTACTTGCTTTCAAAATCCAAAGTCACTTAGGATTTTACAAGTAGGCTGTCGCTTACAAGTAGGGTACAGAATATTATAAATGTCTAGAAGGGTGTAGTTGCCAATTCTTAAAATACTCCAGGCTGGTGGAAAGCTGAAAGGCTGGGGTGTGTGTCTCTTCCCTTCCTAGTATCCTTCAAGGTACTTTTGCTTTTCATTAGTACAGCTGCCCTGTGCCCAGCTGATAAGGTTGAGAAGTCGCGCCTGAAATGGAGAGGACAAAGCCAAGAAGATCTGTAACGTGACTGCTGCTTTTCAGAAAAGCAGCCTCAAAGCTGGGATAGAGCTGTAGGGGTGTCTTGACAGAGAGATTGGTATTGGGCCTGCTGAACGTGCTGGACATTTTATTGTCCCATCCAGAAAGCCCGCCAGCTGCTGGCTGTGGGAGCAGTGGGGCAGCCAGCTTATGGCCAAAACCCCCTGCTGCAGCCTTGACTTGGCCACTTGTGGCTAAGACACTCCTCTTCCCATCATCCGCATCTCAAACCTGGCTTCTGCAGTGATCTAGTAGGCTTGAGGTTGTTTCCAGTTGCCAAAGTGGATGTTTTGGGGGTTGGGGTTTCGTCTTCTGTGTGTTTTGTTTGCTAATACCTTGTAATATCTCCTCTCTTGCATGTGGCAGCCTTGTATTGAAAATAGGATATCACGGTACTGAAAAATGTTGTTGTTCTTCAAAATTTTTGACTGGATGCTGTATTTTCTCAGAATGTGATCCTTCAGAAACAGAAAAAAGTCAGAACACCACTTTTAAGTTACCTGGTATTCCTTAAGGATGTTGCAACCAGTGTATCAAAGACGAAGGAGTGAAGTTCACTTGCTCAAGTAATGGCGCATCAGTTCTGTGTGATGACTTCAGAATTGCATTGCTGCATATAAGTTATTTCTTTTGCGTCTGAAATAATTCAAGTATATTGGATGTAATTCTGAGACCCTCAAGGTGTCCACCTTCCTTCTGCTGCCTCTGTGAGTTAAAATCAAGTACAGGTCCAGATTGTTTGTAGCCCAAGTAGCAAAGGGAGAGCCGAACAGCAGTGCTGCTTCAAAGGTTTGAGATGATTTTTGGACCTGAAGGGCAGGCAGGGTTTCTTATATCCCTCCAGCTTTATGACATTCACTTTAAAACAGAGTGGAGTGATGGGTGCTTACTTACAGACTTTAATACTTGGGCTTGTCAGCTTTGATAGCAGCCCGTGATTTTCCCTCATGACCCCTCCAGCAGAAACTGCTCTGAAAGTAGGTTGATCTCTCACTGCTTCCCACAAGAGTTTGTTAGCTGCTTGGATGTAATTACGAAATCATTTATTGAAGTCCGAGGCTAATCGTTTCAAATTATTAGTATTAAAAAAAAAAAAGTTAACTGTGAACTACTACAGATGCCCATTCCCTGTTTGCTTACCTGAAGAACCCTGAACTACTCAATGAAATAAAAGCTGGTGCTGCTACGTGCCAAATTATTGTGGTAATAAGCTTGTGAGAGGTTGCTGTGTTGAATTGTTTTCATTCCATGGATTCTTAAGCTGAGAAGGCTCCTGAGTGTTTCCTCCCTGATTTGCCATGGGCTCAGGACCAGCGAAACCAAAATCTGGTCTTCCACGAGGGCCTGAGGCCACTGTACTCTCCCTTGTGTTACCCTGTCTTAAGTGGTGCATCCATGATTTGGATCTTGGACAACAGAAATATTTGGAACCCTTGCAAGCAGAAGCTCTGATGGTTCAATTCATCTTTTTTCTTCAAGATAGCATAAATCTGCTGTTGTAGCACTCAAAAAAAGAAGCCATTTACACCACTTCCCATTCAAGACCTGTTTCCTTAACAGAACTTTTCTGTATTCTTACCTGTAGTAGTTGATACCATATAGTAAATAGTTGACTATGTTTCAGTCTCTCCAGATGTTTGCTGGTGATGGTTCTTCTGTCTATGTTGTCTCTTGTTTTATCTTCTGCTTTTTTTTTTCTTTCAGAAGCCAGTATCACGTTGCTACTAATCTGTAATGGGATTGGGTTGGGTTTTTTTTCCTCCCTTTTCTAAAGTCTGTAAAAAGCTGGTTTGAAATTAAAGTTGCATCGGCAAGCCTTTTATCTGATCCACTTTTCTGGGGCGATTTATGGTGTGTTTATGTTGCTGGTATGCTTTATGTACAAATACATAAAGTTGATGTTGGCATACAAAGAAGTTGTGGGGAAGAGGAAAGAAAACTGACGTTTGTCTTATGTTTATGGTAATTATTGACTCAGATTTTTTTTTTTTTATAAATACTTTTTTGTTGTTTTTTTTTGAGGCTGTGACTGTTAGAGACTGTCTTTGCTGACGGTGTTTTAGGATCCCCTGTTTGGTTTTTTAACTGAGATTTCCTGATCTCTTGCAGCAGAGCTTCCTCCTCCATACACTGCCATTGCGAGCCCAGATGCCAGCGGTGTTCCTGTAATAAACTGCCGCGTGTGCCAGTCGCTAATCAATTTGGATGGCAAGCTACACCAACACGTTGTTAAGTGCACAGTTTGCAATGAAGCTACGGTAAAATGGATTATTTTTTTTTTTAACCCTTCTCTTTTTGTGGAGGGAGGTGGGGGGGATGTTGGAGGGCATCCTTGGTAGAGTTGATGTCCTCACTTACAAAGGGTGAGTCCCTTCCCACCATCCTCCAAAGGACCTGTCAGCGTAGCTGGCTGATAGTGTACAAGTTCAAAGGTGGCTGGCACAAGGATGGTCATAAGCAATTAGAATGAATCTTTGTATTGTTGAGGCTGTGCAGGATGTGTCCTTCTGAGGCAGAGGACACAGAGCAAAGGTTTGTTTAAGTAA
>QJSC01026628.1:312804-714200 GCA_003697955.1 Calidris pygmaea | reverse complement strand
TGAAAGGGACCCAGAAACTTGAGTCCCAGCTTGGAGAAAGATGATTTCAGTACCATTTAAAGTAAGATTACAGTTCGGCAATGTCTACGTATTCTCTTAGTGACTGAGAAACAGACTGTGATCCTTTCACTGTTGAATAAAGCTATTGTACCAGGCAAGGAGGCTTTCTTGATGTTTTGACTGTTTTTTAAAAAAATATCACTACTTAAGCTCACATGTTAAAAAATAACTAAAGTCTTGAATTCGTTGCTAAAATATGATTGGTTTTTTCTGTTAGTTTGCGGAATCTCTTTTTGTTCTAGTGAGGAAATCTGCACTTCTTTCTCCGTGCAGAGAGAGAAAACTTCCACTTTTGTCTAGACTTTCAGGTTTCCTCTGTAAGAGGAACTTAATTTCTCTGTTAGCAAGAATTTGCCACTGAAGTTGTTCTGCTTTGTCATACTGTTATGAGGAAAAAAGTGAATTACCATGACTTCTGATGTGTGTTCTCTGGTGGTGTTTTTTTTTGTTTTGTTTAGCCAATCAAAAACCCTCCTTCGGGGAAGAAGTATGTTAGATGTCAATGTAATTGTCTCCTTATCTGTAAGGATACGTCTCGGAAAATAGGCTGCCCAAGACCAAACTGGTAAGAATAAAAAGCTCTAAGTGCCTTGAGATAGTTTTCTTTAAAGCAGTGGTGCTCTTTGCTTTGAGTATTTAAAACTAAAAGAGCTTCAAGCCTGTGCCTCTGTACATTCACAGAGCGTTACTGAACTACTGCAGAGATAGGTTGTGGTAGTCTCAATTTTGAATTTATTTTTTTTTTAAGATTTAGGAAGGAAAAAATTTATTCTTTTGTGCTTAGTTGTAGTCTCAAATGTGTGTTTTCTATTTCAGCTACATTATAAGGGAGAAATGGTATAAAGAGAAGTGGAGAAGAAAATAACTTCTTGTTTCTGGGACTTAACATTCATAATTTCTTGCCAACTTAATTACTGTAAACAGGTTGCTCACTTTGCCTGGTTCCAAGTGGAGTCTTAAGAATGAAACAGGAGAGGGAGCAGTAGGTTGGCTTCAATCCTGTCCTCCCTTCTTTGTTACACTGAGTTTTCGGTCTCCTTTCAGCTCTCAACTTTAATTTACACATTTGTTACAACAGGAATAAGTGCGATTGCCATACTGTGTGTTCTTAACTCTTGGGCTTAGGGTGTTAAAGATCCCACTGGGGTAGGAGTAATTTGATCATGAGATGAAGGCTATATCTACAGCGACTTGAATGAAAGCTCTACAGCACCTAGTGCCCTAGTCACCAGTCTGTTGGCTGTTCTGGTTTTGAAACACGGTTTGAGACTTTGGGTTGTTGTTGGTTTTAAAAAAAAAAAAAAAAACAAACAAAAAAAACCAACCCCAAAAACACTAATGCAGTGTTGGGGAAAACTTCAGAACATTCCAAATATTTTGTCAGAGTGAAAAAATGTTCATGGGATAGTTCAGTTGTAATAGATCATATGATTGGTAACCAGCTGCAGCAGAAACTCCTTCATTTTATTAAAATCATTTCAAAAGCATATATATCAGTGGTTTCCCTAAGATACCCTAATTTTGCTCATCTTCTAGTAAGATAAATATATTGGCTATTTTGAAGGAGAGAGTTGGGAGTGTGCCCTACATAGAAGGTTCCAGATTAAAGGGAGACCATCCAGAATATAAATTTGGTTGTATATGGGGAGAGGTGCATTGCAGTTTAAATAATGTTTCATTTTTCCCTTTAAATTTTTCCTGCTAGGTTCAGTCTGCTTTGAGTTGGTTAATTGGGTACTGTCATTTTGGACAGACAAATTGTATAATTAAACTGGAAACACACTGAAGATAAAAGCAAATACTTACAAACTGGCTTGGTTTTGTTGTTGGTTTTTTTTTTTTTTTTAAAGTAAACTGATTGCATTTAGTCAACCTGGGGTGGTTTTCTTCTTTAATTCACTCCATTTGAATGGAATTTTTACCAGTAGAAATGTGGGTATGCTGCTTACATTGACATGGTTGTTAGTGGTGTGGGAAGGAGAGCCAGGTTATGGAAGAGTCCTTACCCTTTCTACGTGTTTCACGTGGGTACGTACATTCCAGTTCATGGGCTTGCTCAGCCTGGGTATTAAGATTTCATTTTCCTGAGGAGTGTTTCTGCCATATGATGGCAAGTCTTTGATCTCTACAGGGTTCTGGCTTGAATGGCTGATCTTACAGTGAAGGAGAATGTTTTCAAAACCAAAAAGGAAAACACTTTGGAGGGAGACCAAAACTGGGTGCATCATCTGTTTAAAAAGCAGATTATAGTTTAAAAGTGTAAAACGTTTGGTAGTGACTGAGCTAATGGCTCAAACGCATCGTCCTTCTCTTTTGCTAGCTTAATTACGTGTGCATCTAATGTTCTTAACGCAGTAGACGCATCATTACTCTTGGTCCAGTAATGCTGATCCCAGAAGAGCAGCCAGCTCAGCCTGCCTTGCCAGTTCAACCAGACGGCACTCGAGTGGTATGCGGGCACTGTGGAAATACCTTCCTTGTAAGTAAAGCACCAGATCCTCCTTCTCAGCTCGCTGTGCTGTCCCTCAAGCTATTCGTTGTAATCGCTTTTAAGAGCATATTGCCTCACTCTGTGGCATCATTGGGGAACAAAAGCCTCTGTGCTCATGTTGCTGTGGACGTATGGTCTGTATGTTATCTCTACATGTGTTTCAAGAGAACTTTAACAGTCTTTTTGTGCATACACGACTAAAACCCAAAGTCAGTCTTATTGCTTAGCCACGTGAGAGTGTATGGTGCTGGAAAAGGAAGTTATGCTTCCAGGTTCTGCTTAGAATTGCTGCGTGGACTCCTGACAGCTGTTCGTTACAGCACCTGACCATCAGCGAATCTGTCAGTTGTTACACAACTGGAGATCCTGGGTTACATGTGTGGCTGACAGTTGATCTTGTTTTCTGAATTGAAAGGACACAAGAATACTCTTTTTTTTCTGTCAAACCGTTTGCAGCTTTTTACATTGTAGTGACAGGACAAGGGGTAACGGTTTTAAACTGGAAGAGGGGAGATTTAGATGAGATACCAAGAAGAAATTATTTCTTGTGAGGGTGGTGAGGCACTGGAACAGGTTGCCCAGAGAAGCTGTGGCTGCCCCATCCCTGGAGGGGTTCAAGGCCAGGCTGGATGGGGCTGTGAGCAACCTGGTCTGGTGGGAGGTGTCCCTGCCCATGGGAGGGGGGTTGGAACTAGATGACCTTTAAGGTCCCTTCCCACTGTAACCATTCTATGATTCTATAAGGGCTGCCATACTTGAATTTTGATTTAGGAAGGTTCTCTGCAATATGCAAGGAAGTTAGCCTTAGTTTCATCATCTCGTGGTGCTTGAATGTTTATCAGGTTTGTGAGTGATGGGAAATGGCTAAGATAAGTGGTACAGCTGAAGGACCTGCACTGTCACCAGAGTGGTGTTACATTCCTGAAGCAAAGGATCGTAAGATACAGAAAGGTCAGAGAATCACAGAATGGTAGGGGTTGGAGGGACCCTCTGGAAATCATCTAGTCCAACCCCCCTGCCAAAGCAGGTTCACCTGGAGCAGGTTGGACAGGAAGACATCCGGGCAGGTTTTGAGTATCTACAGAGAAGGCGACGCACTCGTATGGAAGGAGAATACTCAAGGGCATTTTGTGAAAATGCGGAGGGGATGGTGCTCCATGTTGGCTTCTATCAGCAGTGAGAGAAGGGTTCACTTGTGATAGGCTCCGTAATGGAATAGACTTGTGCCTTCAAATCTTTACTTCAGATTTATGGATCAGTGTGTGATCCAGGTGTGCTATTGTGGGTTAACTACTACAGCAGATGAGGAATGCAAAGAGCAGCAGATGGCTCTTACACTTTTTTTTTTTTTAAAGGTGAGCTAGGGTTTTGATTATGAATTTACAGGTAATATACTATCTGAGAAACCATTAGAGAGACGTTTGAGAAATATTCTATCTACCAATTCTGCCCATATATTAAGAAAAAAAAAATACTTCTATTATAACTCTTGCTGAAGAAAAGTAGTCTGTAACTGGAGATAGCTGGAGTGGCTGTTGTTTGCTTTTTTGTTTTTCAATGCAAGTCTCTCTGTTACCTTAACTAGTGAGAACATTGTATGCAATATAGAATAATGTAACTAGCAGAAAACTACTGGATCTATGGAAGAAAAAGGCTATCTCAACTATATATTCTAAACCAGGAATTTTATTAAAGGTTGCCTTTTCTTTTAGCATTTTTTTTTTTTTAAGTAGCGTTTTAGAAACAGTTAAGTACTTGCATGAACACTGTAGTTTGATACAGAGTCATAATTTAATTTTGTAATGCAATTATGCTTTTTAGCAGAGCTTTAAAACTGCACAGGCAAAAGCAGTGCTGTAGAACAGTTATAGTATTAAGTTTTAATGGCGTCTCTTAACACAAAAGACTACCACTACTATGTGATTTTAATTTTTTTTTATTAGGGACAGTCAGTGTTATGAAGTAAAATTTTCATTGCTGAGCTATTGGCCTGTCTTTGGGGGATTTCATAAACATGGGAGTTTTGTCTGTGTCCTCTATTCTCTTTCTGTAAGAGGAGCCCAGATTAATTCTGTAGTTTACACTATTAACTTCTTTGGGTGAACGTGAAGGGGGGGGAACCCAAAACCCACAAAGGCTCATTTTGCCCATAACTACCAGATGATGCCCTAAAAGGCTACGTTTTCTTACTTTGCATTTGTGTGTGACTTCAGATGTGATGAGTGCTTTAGGGAACTGCATCGTTTTGAACTTCATAGTCCTGCCTGCCAGTTAAGACGAGTTTACCAGTTTGTGGTACATTGAAAAAAAAAAAACCTCAAAATCATTAGAAGTTTGAAGCTTTTATGCTGAGTTATTAAGAAACAGTTCATTTTTTCTCGCGTTACACAGCTTTCCCACCACTCTTTTGCTTCTACCTTTTCCTGTTATGAATTTTGAGAGTCTGCAAATAAATTTTTTGAGAAAAATCAGGAAATTCCTTAGATTTGAGAGTGAGCAGAAAAGAAAAAAAAAAAAATAGAAGTGCTTTAGCCAGCCTGGAAACTCCACTTCTATGAGGGTATTTCTGTCCTTTGATATCTCTACATTGTAAAGCAAATATGTAATGCTAGATGCATCTTTCAGCAACTCTTCCCAGCATCTTCCTGATCAAGATTTTAGATGAGATATTAGGAAGAAATTCTTTACAGGGAGGGTGGCGAGGCACTGGAACAGGTTGCCCAGAGAAATTTTTGGATGCCCCATCCCTGGAGGGGTTCAAGGCCAGGCTGGATGGGGCTTGGAGCAACCTGGTCTGGTGGGAGGTGTCCCTGCCCAGGGCAGGGGGGTTGGAACTCGATGATCTTTAAGGTCCCTTCCAACCTGAACCATTCTATGATTCTATCTCTTTTACTTTACCTGGCAGTTAAAAAATAAATAAAAATAGACAAACAAAGCTAGAATCCCTGGAGTGGAAAAGTCAAATTGTCAGTTGCTTGTTCTGTGTTAAGACTGTCAACTTGTTCACCACCTTTCTAAGAATGTCTTTTCTTGCCATATGAAAGCATAAGCATGGGCTGTGCTTTCCCTGCCTTTTCACGTGAGGGGTGTTTTTTACAAGTTATTAAAAGCATGCTCCATGCTGTGGAGTGCTTCCAAGTTTCTCTGTCTCAGCTGGGAGAATGACTTAGTACTCAAGTGATCCTGTAGCTGAACTATCACTAGTTATTCACGTTTTGTTCATCAGATTATTTTTTTTTTCCCCTTGGTAACCCAATAGGAGTCTTTTCTGTGTTAAGGTTTGCACTGTTTATAGCAGATTTGGAGTTCAGATAAGCAGTAGAATAGAAAAGGAGGCCAGGATGAGAGTTTTACTGTCCCACTGAATCACAGCCTGACCTGGTTTGGGCTTTTTTTGAGAGCTTCTGGAACTTGGGCTGTGGCTGCGTTACCGTTCCTGCCAGCAGTAAGTCATTCCCCGCAACCCCTCTCCCAGGGCCCTGTGACCCAGATGATTTGTGGCTGTCGAGGCTGAGTTGGCTTCGGAAATGGTGGCAGGCAGGGGGGGATGTCCCTGTCCCCCCGCTGTCAGAGAGACCCTCGAGGACAAGAAGCCAGGAGCAAGCTGTGTGAGCCACAGGCTGTAGGTGAAGCACTGCGGTTTGCCAGTTGTGCCCGGTCAATTTTACATTATTTTTTTTTTAAAACTAATCAAGTATGAAAAATATTCCTTCTAGAATAATTGAATAGAAGGGACTTTAAGTTCTCTGGAAAACTAATAAATGTTTTAATCTGCAGAAGTATTTTGCTCTCCCAAAGGACATGAGGAGAGTGGAGGGAAAGCTTTTTTTGGCAGAAGCAGTTCTATGTAGGGATGTGTTTGTATATATGTCTCTTTTTTTTTCCTCTGTCTTTCATTGAATGCATTGAGAACGATTTGAGGCTCAGAAGGAAAAAAGTTTGACATATTCTTCTAGTAAATCCCTTGATGGATGACTGTCTTTATCCACAGTTGAAACATTTAAGAGCTCTGAAATCTATATCAGTGTTTCAGTACATCGAACCAGGGATTTGGGCTGTTGTTTATTATATTCTTTCAATGGGAAAATTCAGTTTGTGTTGTTGACAGGGAGCAAAATTTCACATAACTGTGACCTCAGGTTTTCTTAACGCCATGAAACAAGATCAGGTACTTTAAATCACTCTGGAATACGAGTGAAAATACTAGCTTTAACCATGTTTTAAACTACTTGTTAAACCCACCAAAACTCCAGGAATTAGAATATGCATGAAAATAACCTTTCCCTAGTGTGCTGCTGTGATCTGAATTCTTGTAGTTTGAATGTTTTGTCACATTTTTGCTTTTTTTCTGCAAATATTTTTGATGTGTACAGAAGGCATCATAACAGTTAGTGCTTCTCTTACTTCCAGGTAACTCTCAATGAAAACAGATTTTCAATGCCTCTTGTTTCTGTCAATTTTCAGAGCCCAAGTGCATTTGAGTTTGTATCCATTACTAATTATGGCTAATAGTCAGAAATATAAAATCAATAAAAGCCTAGAAAGATCATTAATGAGTAGCTTTGGAAATGGAGTTGCCTACCCTGGAATAAAACTAGTGTACAGATGTGAAGTTGAATGACAAATGCATAAAATATAAGTCCTGGATTTAGATTTGCTTCTATTTTTGGAATTGCAGTTTAAAAAGCTGAAAGAACCGCTCTCAAGATGCCAGTCTCCATCCCTGCTACTGACAACTACACCTTACCCCACTTCTGCTGGGTGGAACTAAGTGAAACAGTAGTTTTTGACAGGGCTGCAGGCAAATAGCAAACTCTGGCAGGAATGTGGAAGTAGAATTAATGCTCCTTAAATGCATTGCTCAGCAGATTTCACTTGATTAAGGGATAAAATACAACTATGCTAAATGAGTTTGGCCAAGTCTCTGTAAACAAATCTTAAAGAACAACTGTGTAACTGGTATTGTAACTGGATGCTTCAGAACCAGGCAAAAAATGATGGGTTTCTTCTTCGTGGAGAATTAGCCCCATTAGAAGTAAATAAAACTGAGGGAGACCTTCAAAAGGCAGGAAAATGCACTCTTAAATACTACAGATCAGAATCTTGCTCACAGCAAAACCCGCTCGTGCTGGCAAGGCATTGCAAGCCACATCCTCTTCCTTTGCACATAAAATCATAAATTTCTTTGCAGTGTTTTAAGTGGTGCTGTGCTGTAAGTGGTCCTGTTCTCTGCTCCAGGCAGGGCTCTGATTTTCATTGGTGTTTGTAACACTTAAAACAACACGATTCACTTTGGGGGACCGACTTCTGATTTCTCACAGAGCTAAGGAGGTTCCAAATGGAGGCATTGGTGGTCTGTGCTGTGGCTTCTTCCCATGCTAGTAACTTGCAGTGTGACTTTTACATAAATTAAGAGGGGCTTACGTAGATTTTTACATAAATTAAAAGGGGCTTTTACATAAATTAAGATGGGAGGTGAGAGGAGAATTATATTCCGCCAAGAAACTGTGCTAACTTCCTCCACTTAAGAAAGGCAGCAGGAGGGAGCTGCAATTACAGTATAACAGCTTACGGAGCAAAGAACAATAATCTTATTCCCCTTGTTCAAGGCAAACAAAATTAAGATGCTTGTTTAATACTTCTATTAGCACAGAATGAAATGTAACAAAAGCTGCTGTTTTAAAATGAGTATATGACTCTATCTTCTGGTTGAGGTAGTTCTAGGCATTGGTTCCACCAAGGCTGTTTGCCAGGCAGGCGTTAGGGTGTGCATGGAAGGCTATGACCACACCAGGTACAGTTTATATACCACCTTATTAAAATATCATGTAACTAGCCAATAACTTTCTCTCTATATATAAAACTTACCAAGTCATCTACTTTCTAAAATACTCTTTAGCTAATCTTTCCATGCACACTTAGTTTTTACAAATGATGCAAGGGTTGGGAAAAGACGGGAAATTGCATCTATCTGTAATTGTGCCAAAGAAAAAAGACATTTATTTTGATTCTGGGTATATTCATAGTCATGGAAGGAAGAGAAAAAACTGTATTAATGTTATGTTGCCCATAATACGCGTGTGGATGGAACCACATTACGTCAAGCGAATCCTGGAATACTAAAGCAAGTCATGGGAAATGTTCACATGGAAATCCCAGTCCGATGTTGCCACTGTCAAAAGGGCATCCAGTTTATGGATGAAAGCAAGAAACAAGTCAGAGAAAGCCTGAGAAGCAAAATGTTTTCACAGCGACATGTACCATGAAATACAACAAACGTTTTCTCAGGCCAGTTTTTCAACTTTTTTATTTTTTCTTTCTTTTTACAGTGGATGGAACTGAGGTTTAACACACTAGCAAAATGCCCGCACTGCAAAAAAATGTAAGTTCTCTGAAAGCAAGGTTATGAAAATTAACTGTTAAATAAGTTGCCAGTGTTTATTCCATGAAAGTCTTTGGAGTTAAAATGAGTCTGCTGTGCTGATTGTTTTGCTGTGCTCACCTGAATTTCAAGACTTAAGAGCATGTTATGTGCATGTCAATTCTCCACTCTTGATGCACAAATTAGTAACTTCGACAAATCCAACCTGCATTTATCAGAATTCTCCGATTGAATTGCTAGAGGTAAAAATAAGCTGCTAACAATAGACAGGAATGGGTTGCTAAAATTAACAACTTACATCCTTGAAATTTTACCCCTTCATGCAGTTAATCACGTGTCATACTTAAATGTAGGACTGGAATCAGCTTATTGTAAAAGTTGGGAAGGAAAGAATCTTGCCTTAATTTGAAAGAGGTTTTACTGATTTCATAAACTCAACAATTAACTTGTGTTAAGGATTGTCTTCATGCATTTGCTTGTTTAGCATTTGTGAATTACTGTGGAATAACTTGTCTACTTACTTGCTATTATTTCAGTAAGAAGGAGAAATAGAATACAAGAACTGGAAGAGTTTTTTATGTGTTGGGTTTGGTTTGGGGCTTTTTGAGTATTTGCTTGGCCTTTCTTACCTGAGGTGAGGAATACTCGGTTTGAAGTGTTGTTACAAGCTACGCTGCTAACATGCTTTAAATTTGTGAGGAATCTCAAGCACAGAGTGTGAAGTAAGACTTTCTTGTCGTGCTTATTTAAATATTCCTTTGATAGGCAAGAGTGACTTCCAGTTAAAGGAGCAACTGTGTTTTTCCACTGGGAATGGAGAACCACAGCTGTTTCATGTTGTAGGAAAACGAGCAGGTCCCTTAGGAAGCAGAAGGCTTGGGATAAAGGCTTGCACCGTAGGTGTTGGCATGGCCTGGCCTGCAGCACTGATTGACATCTTTTCCTGGGTTATTTGATACAGAAGTCAGCGTGGTGGCACGTTTAACCTCTGGAGTGTGGCTGATGGGGTGTGGAGGAGCAGTGAGTGTCTTCTAGTTCGTGTAGGTCAAAGTCAGGGTCTTGAGGAGACGCTGCTTTGCAGGGCTGGTTTCACTGACGGTAATTGCTTGTCAGGTTTCTTTTTCAGTCTTTTCAGTTCAGGCTGGTGCTCTGTGGTTTGGTTTGTTGTTTTTTTTTTTAAAGCTAATTGCCACTATATTTTATATTTTATCATGTCACACTTGATAAATGACCTCAGCTTTTCTCTTGGCTCCCCTTAGGTACAAAATTATTTGCTGTTTAAGCTTAAGAAAAACAACAACAGAAAACAAATCAGAAACCCAACCCCAACAACAACAAAATAAAACCCACTCCAGACAACAGTCCAAAAAGTCATACCATGTGATCTTTTGGTCGGTCGTCCTGTGATTTATGTTGCTTGTATTTTAAAATCTGGCTGGAGTGTAAGGATTTCTTCATATTTTTGTCTGTAGTGCAAAACATATAATAAAACTAGAGCATCTCTGAATGGCGAGGGACTCTTTCTCAGGAAGTGCAGTGACAGGACAAGGGGTAATGGTTTTAAACTGGAAGAGGGGAGATTTAGATGAGATACCAGAAAGAAATCCTTTCCTGTGAGGGTGGTGAGGCACTGGAACAGGTTGCCCCGAGAAGCTGTGGCTGCCCCATCCCTGGAGGGGTTCAAGGCCAGGCTGGATGGGGCTTTGAGCAACCTGGTCTGGTGGGAGGTGTCCCTGCCCAGGGCAGGGGGGTTGGAACTTGATGATTTTTAAGGCCCCTTCCAACTCTAACCGTTCTGTGATTCTAATGCAACCCAAACTTTAACAAATAGGCATTTCTGCCCTTGGGCTGAGGATGCGAACTATGGAATATTGTAATTCACTTGGAAGGAGTTGCTTGGTGTCTTCCCGCGTTTGAGACGCGATGGTCAGGAGCTCTGCGCATCCAGCAGCATAAACACTCCTAATGCATGGATTTAGGGCACAGCATGGGCGAGGCAGAGCTGTGAGTCCTGATGGAGGAATAAATGACTGGGGTGACCTGCTGCTGTCTATCAGCCCTTTGTCAGAGGTCGTGGTACCTGTCGCCGAGCAGTCAGAAGGGATGTGGGGGGTTTTATTTCAGTTTATTAATGCAAAACTTCTTTCATTAGTAGCCGACTAGTCAGATGCAAAACCATTCATTCCTTCTGTTGACTCAGTTGATGGTTGTCACTGAAAAAAGGATACTGGAGACAAGCAAACGGCAGGAAGAAAACATCTGAGACTTTCAGATTGTCAAGTAACTTTTATGATTTTGTTTCAAACGTTTTCAAAAGTGCAGTGAATCTCTGCAAACAGCTTGCTTGTGACCACCTATTTGGTTGACGGAGACTAGATCTTAATGTGAGGAATGCCTTGTAAAACTGCAGGGGAAGTTAGGAGTTTTTATACAGAAAAGGTCAATAATGAAACAATGTTCAGTGAAAATAAAGCGATCGTGCCCGGAGTGCATAAACAAAGGAATCTTTCATATCTGGATGTTGGGGGAAACAGGATCTTGGGTTTCTAGTTTGTTTTTAATCCCATCTACCTGTTGCCATTGTGGTCACAAATGTATTATTTTGTGACATACTTTTTTGTTTGTTTGTGTCATTGTCCTGTCCCCCCCTTACCCCTCCCAAGAGTCATTTGTTTTGCAAAATCACTTGGGAAATATAGGAAATTAGTTGTGATGCAGAGAATAAAATCACTTACTGGGTAAATGACCAAATCTCTTTGGAAACAGACTACAAACCTGGTTGTGCCAGTATAGTTGAGGTATTTGCAGAAACCCTACTGGTGCATACTGGTTCTGCCTGACCTAGGCTCTTAGTTGAACGTTATCTCCTGCATTGGGACAACAAATGCAGCTAAGGAGGAAATTATTGCAATATAGTTTTATTTTATAGTGTAGAAGATAACACCTGGGAATGGGGGAGAAACTGTTCCTTCTGCCTGTTTTACTGTTCGTGTTTTAAAACACCAGATGTTTATCAGCCCGTTTCCCAAAAGAGTGAGAGGTTTAAGGAAGGCTTCTGGTATTTTTGTCATTTAATGATGGAAAAGAAGCAGGGACTGAACTGTTTTTTGTCTGCTGCTTTCTTTCCAAAGCTGTATATTAAATAATCTAGAAACTTCAGGATCATGAATTCAGTTACTAGAAAGAGAATTGAATCATACAAGTTTTTATTTCAGAATGCCAAATCTCTCGGATTTTTTCCTTCCGAACCTATTTATTTTTCTTTTTAAGGTCTGACAAAATGATGAACCCGAATGAATTTATAACTTTTGCCCCATAAAGTCTGCAGGGCCTTTAGGGAAGAGCGAGATGTTGGAACCCCATCACTGCTGGGGGGGCTGGTTTCAGCAGTGCTATTCCCCTTCAAAACACTGGTATTTTGATCTTCCTCTTAAAAGCCCTTCTGTCTGAAATCTTGGCAGTAATTCCTATTATTTGGAGCACAAGAGCCCCTGCATTCTTTCCTGTGCTACTCCTTTAATAGCTTCTGTCACTTGTGTCCCTCTTCTAATTGCTACCTGATGCTAAATTGGCTTTGGTGGTTTTTATACCTACTGCTGCTGCCCGAAGGTCTGGCAGGTGCCTTTGCTTCCTCAGCAGCAGCTTAGAAAGAAAGACCCCAGTTTTAATATTTCTGGATGTGCTTGTCAGAGTTGCTGCAGTTGGTAGGTTTTTAGGATCGGGTTTCAGCTTGCTTTAGTCAAAGTTAGTTTGTGGTTTTTATGTGTAATTCGGGGTGGGTAGAAGGAAACGTCGCTATTTGGAGTGGCCCCGTGGCTACTATCACTGTTGGGAGACGAAAAATAAATTATGATTTATTTGGATTGCTAAATATTCCCAGGTCTGTTATGTGACCGTAGAAACTTAATACATTTATTTTATCTTTGTTTTCTGTGGAAAGAAAAAGGCAAGTAAATGAAGACATTCTTTACATTTCCTTTTTGAGATGGTGGTTTCTCCCCCAGCCTTTCTCACTGGACAGGAGGGGACAGAGCTTGAGGGAAGCAGGGATGGGAAATACACAGGGCACCTACAGTATCGTGATTTACAGCTCTGAAAGTGAAGGTCTCATTCCCAAAATGAACTTTGTCTCCGTGTGAAACAACCAGTACAGTAAATATCATGTGGGGTTTAGATGTATTGAACGTGACATTTCTGCCGGCTTATCTTAAGGTATCCAGCTCCGTAATAGAATTAACTTTCTGAGTGCAGAGCCAGGAAATCCTGCGAAGGAGGGAACCTGAGGTCAGTTTGGCAAGTTCGGTGCTCATCATTTCAGCTTCTGGAGAAGTCTCCTCCCTCTCCCCTTCTATAAAGTCTCTGTTTTGTTTGGGTTTTCCCCTTGTGTAACTTGGAGTGAGACAACATATCCCTCTTCTAGAAGGGCTGTCGAAGTATTTAGGGTGGCTTTTGGGGAGTGTGGAGGGGGATGGGGGGTGAGAGTGTGGCAACATACCATTATTTCCCCAATTGCAGTTTGTCCCAGCCCAAATGTGTGTGGTGAGGCTTTTGGTAAGAAGGAACTTTCCTTGGGAAGTTAAGGAGCAGAACAGTTTGGGGACTTCTCCTCCGGCTGGGTTTTCTTGGAGCGTTTCAAAAATTCCTTGTAAAGAAATAATATTGGAGTAAAGCTGCTTAAACCAATCTATTTGAAGGCTTTCTAAGATGAATGCTTAAAAAAAATTCTAGTCACATGCTAAGCATATGAGGCCTATGTGGTTAATTAACTGGAGCCAGAAATTTGATCAGTCATATGACAGATGTACTACTCCAGTAGTTCAGCAGTGCTTTCTTCTGTTACACGTTTCTCTTGAGCATGCTGAACTATCACGAGATGAAAATGACCTTCCCTTGCATCTTTGAACGCAGAGTACAAACATCCCAGCATTTCCGAAGGCATGTTGATCTCCCAGAACGGGATGAAGTATTTAACTAACGGTAGCATAGAATTGTCTAGGTTGGAAAGGACCTTTGAGTCCAACCATCAACCTCACACATGCTTCAGGAAGCTTCAAAACTACCTCTAAGATAGATGGTACGTGGTTTTATGAAAGCACCTCTCTAGTCCTTTCAATGGAGCTATGTGTTGGCTGTGTTTCAGTGGAATTAAATCATGTTTCTACTTTCCTCGTTAGTGTAGCTGTGATGGCAAACGTGTGACTCAAGGTGGTATTTGCTAAACAACGCTGAGCTTCTGAAATAATTTTTCTGACCTGTAGTAAAGAATGTAAGGTTTTATTTGCATTTTATATTGTGTTTGACTGAAGCACTGTAACAATTAGCTGAACGCAGCAGGTAGAGACAAATCTGTCTGTATTGGAGTTCATCGTCCAGACGATGAGTCACAGAACTTCAGGGGATTTATTTACCTTGGTCGTCAACAGTGATTTATGCAGCTCATGTAACTTGTGGTAGAACTCTAAAAGAACATCGGAAAGTAAAAAGAACTTGTCATGTTTTTGAAGTAACTAAAACTGACTTAAACATGTCTAAAGAATTTCAGGCTTTGGAAACGTTGAAATGTTTGTGACTGAAATGGTTTGGGTTTTTTATCTTCAAGACATGGGGTAGAGTTTAGCCACTCAACAGTACTGGGTGAACTATTCCAAGAAATAGGTAGTGCAGGTTGACATTATGTCTCTTAATGACATTTAGGGGTGGCAGAAGTGATTTCCAGTTACTTATATGCGTATGCGAATGTATTTAAAACCATGCATTAGAAGTCTAGAGGGTGTCTAACAACCTACATGGAACCTGCTGAGCCAGCTTGGGTTTTGCAATCCAGAGGTTATTCGAGATGCTTATCTGGGTGGGCCGTGGATGCAGGGGGTGGACACACTGAACTGCAGGTGTGGCACCGCTCCCTTTAGTGTAAGCACTTAGATTTGTAGATACTAGATAATCTTCCCCAATAGCTCCCCTTTGAAACAAACATGTGGACTCTTGTCGTTTACTGCTTGGTATAATTGTAGACTTTGCCTACAACTTTCTAAACTTCAGAAGGTGTGTGTGTATTGCCATTCTCCCCTCTCCCCATTTAGACTGAACAGTTACTTTTTACGTAGTTGGGTTGGTTGGTTTTTCGTTTTAAAATGCCCTTTATTTTCTAACAGTTCTTCTGTTGGAAGTGCCCTGCCACGGAGGCGCTGCTGTGCTTATATTACAATTGGGATGATATGCATCTTCATCGGAGTCGGATTAACTGTGAGTGATGTGCAGTGTGCTGTGAGGGGGCGTGCAGGGCTGTACCTGTACAAAGGAGCTCCCTTCCCTGACCAGCTCTCCCTTCCCCAGCGTTTTGAGGCTGCCTGGTTTTTTATCACCTCTATTAAAACCACTGACTTAATAATCCAAGTTAGCCAGAAAAATGAAATGTTCCTAAAAACCAAATGTTCTGGCACTTTGAGATGATGGTAAATTTGACTCTTCATCTCTCTGAAAACTTCAGTTTTATGAAAAATGGTTTTACTTTACTGTAGGAATACTGGAACATGTTGCTCTTGTTAGGACTCTCAAAACAGCCAGCTTTGCAGAAATGCATGTTGCTGTATAGCCAGGAATTTCAGTTCCACTGCAGTGGAGGCGAAGGGGATTCCAAAAGTCAGAAACACGTATATGCAAGGCTCACTTTGTTGTTACTCTATTACTCAGACAACTCTCTGGCTCACTTGGCTCTGCAGTGTCTGGTACTGGTTACTAGGGCCAATTTTCTACCCATCAGTCCCCAAAAAGTACATGTGAGGAAATACTTGCAGTTAAATTCCTATGTATGATTCTCATTATACCTCTAATTTGCCCTATAACCTGATTCTTTTTTTTAATGTGTGAGCTTAAATGGGTTATGAAGAGTTTCCCAGTTCCCCTAATAAAAACAGTGACAGCCAGGAATAAAAACATTAAAAGACAGATTTCTTTCTTTTTTTTTTTTTTTTTTTTTTCCTAAAACATTCTAACTGAGTTTGAAAATGATGGAAACGTTTCACCATTTGGTGTGCCCAGAGGCTTGTGTAGCCTCCATCCTTGGGAGTCTTTTGGGACCCGGTTGGGTTAAAACCCTGAGCAGCTTGGTCTGACCTTAGAGTTGACCCTGCTTTGGTCGGGAAGTTGGCGCTAGAGACCCCCTGACGTCCCTTCCAAGCTCAATTATCCTATGATTGTGTAAAATTAAGCTAATAAAATACCTGATTTAACCTTATCAGACTAAAAAAGGTGCTAAAATGCTTCTCCTTAGTATAATCTGCTCTTCCCTGAAAAGCAGATAGTGCTGTATGTTTTGACACTTTGTTTTTTTTTCCCTCTTTTTAGGTTGGTACACAGGATTTTGCCAGGCGATTTCACGCAACGTATGTTTCTTGGGCTATCGCTTATCTCTTAGGTTTAATCTGCCTCATTCGAGCCTGCTACTGGGGAGCCATTAAAGTCAGTTATCCAGAGCACAGTTTTGCGTAGAGAAATTGTTAGGTTATAGCGGATGAACATCTAGTAATTCTGGATATTACATCTTGGACACTTTTAAAACCTTTCCTGTAAGGATTCCATTCTGTTCAAAGTAGTTTTAAGACTGGGGGGTCTCTAAGAACAACTGTTCATTGCACTACATAATATGCAAATAGTTTGTTTTGCTGCTAGATTCCCTAGCTCTGAATACTAAAGCTGTGTTTACATGTTCATAATTCTGTCTTTATAGGTGTTGAATTTTATTTCAACAGGCAGTATTAAGTTTTACATTTCCTTTGTTACGTTAAAATCCGTCTGCCATTTTTCTAGATGATCAGTAAGAATTCAAAAGCAAGAGTGTTTATAAGTGTTTCTACAGTAGCTCCACATTTGTACTTAACGTTTTAACTACAATCATATAAAAGTGGCTTGCTTTAAAACCTAAGCAATAAGCATTTTGCTTGAACTGCTTACTGTATCTTTTGCCTAAGATCATAGTGACCTTATTCAGGAAATGGAAGTTATGAGGGTACTCTAAGGACTGACACTGTTACAAGAGAGACATTTGTAAACACTGTAAGCTTTGAGATTTTTTTCAGGTAGAGAGATGCTATTTTGGTAGTCCAATTAAATTTCCATTTATCCAGGATTGGATTTCAGTTAGGATAAATGCTTTCTTTTCAAGGATCCTGGGACTTAGGTGTTTTGGTTTGGTTTTGTTTTGGTTTTTTTTAACTGGCAAATCCTTAAAGCCATGCTCGGATTATGGAACTTAACTCCGGTTATTCGTACAAGTTCCTTTACAGGGTCTAAGGGAAGCATTTCATATGACGTGTTTCACAGTACTTCAGTGTCACGTAGGTGACAATAAGGTGGTGATGGGTTGCCTCTTACTTTCCTCTGATCGTGTCAGATTTTCCCTGTTTGGGAGAGTTACGCACTGGTCACTGCAAAGGGAGACACTGTAAATTCACATTAACTGCTGTAATAAGGAAATAAGCAAACTGTTACTTGGACCATTCCATCAAAGTACATCTCGTCAATTTAGCACTGACTTGCTAAGAGAATACGGAAACAGAAAGCTTTTTCTAATGATGTATTCACAAAGGATTGAGGGACCAGTTCTTGCACTGCCCATCTTTATAGTTTTAAACAAGTTTTTGCTAAATTTGGAAGGAATGTCCTGAGTGATTTAGACAACTGTAGTAATTTAGATGATGGGGTCAGATGGGTAAATTAATGTGGATGTTTCAGGGATACATGTAATTTAAATTATCTATGTTCCTGCTAGGACAAAATGGTATTCAGATATGGATTTTGGAGCACAATAAATGTAAATGATCAAACTGTAAATGATCTGTCTTTGTATGATGCTAAATGTACAAAAGCAGTAGCTCAGGATTACAATGTACCTTTTACAAATAAACTAATAAAGAAATAAAGATTATTATTCAAAAATTAATATATGTTGTTATTTATAGAAAAATACACAAGTGGAAGAATTTCCTAGTTTGATACAGGAACAACAAAGGGATTGCGCAGCAGAGGTGAGCTCTGTGTTTTTGCCAAACGGCAGCCTCGGGAATATGAGAGAGGAAGAACAAATCGCTGTTTTCTTGACTTTTTGGGAAGAGTGGAAAGTAAATAAGGGATGTGACCACTGTTGGGATTATGTGTTCTTTAGCCAGTGGCTTACTGAGGGAATATGGTAATACACTCTCTTCTTTTCCTGATGCTATTACATCCCTTCGCTGTAGGGATTTGCTGGCCTTGTTCGCATCTTCATCTGTTGAATACTCTTTCCAGTTGTCTTACTCTTGAAAATGCTGCCTGCCTGCCGCATCCTGGAATAAAGGCAGCTGGGGCTGTCCAGGAAATCATCCACTGCTTTTGTAACTTCAGTGAGGGTGGGGGGTAGGAAGCCTGGGTATAATGTTATATTAATGAATCAAAGGAATTTTAACTTTTTTGCCCTGTGTTAAGCTGTACTTTATTTCTTATTTTGTGGTTCTCCTTTTTCTTCTCAACCTTTTTGATCAGGAGGGAAGATACGTGGACAAAGTAATTTATTTTTGTCTGAATCCAGATAATAACACAGTATTTGCTACTGCTGCCTTTTGCAAAGTGAATCATTGCAGTTATTTCTGTAAGATATGAAATGTATCGTGTTGTGACATTTCAACCTGTTCTGGGGACATAAGAATTTTAACCATGTAAGAAAATTAATGGTAGAATCTGAAGGGCCTCCATAAAGGACTGGAATAGATCTGACTATTTGTGGAGCAGGCTTGTTTGCAGCCAGTTGCGATGGTCCGTGCGGAACTACATCTCAGTCCATTAAACTTCTCCAAATTTTAGGCTAAAAAAACCCCAATAACATAGTCCTGCCCTGTGCATACTGATCACTAGGAGAATTTTCAGCTTTTATAATCATTCATTTCTTTTGCTGACTTTTAATAGTCTCCTCGATGTATTATTTCTGTGTTAGATGGGGGAAGGAGCTATTTGTGTTCACAGTGAACGGCTTCTGCGCTTTTCAGATCTTATCTTCCTCCTTCCCTACTCTCCTTCCGCTCCTTCCCACCAAAGAGTTTATATACAAACTGAGTGGTGTTGACTAGAAAACGTCAGTCCTTAAACTGTTTTACTTTTCAATTACAAACCTACTGATGAGTGAGTATTTTACTGGGTTTTGTTTGTACCTGTCATACACGTTGGTATGTCATCTTTTAAAAATAAAGACCAGAGGGTAGTGTTTCTGAAAATTAGATTATCAGATCATCTTTGTCACGAGTATAATGTCGAAAGAAGCTAAAGGTTTCAAAGCAGCCCGATAAGAAATTTACCATGAAGTGCGTAGAGAAGATGCTGAAGCAACCGTGGAGTCATTAGTGGTTATTGCTGAGATGGATGATGAGCAATATTTGCTATTTCCTGGTCTTTCAAACAGTGTATGTCTTTACAAACAGAGGGAAGGCCAGGGCAGCAGCTTAATACCAAGCGTTAGAAAATGCCTGTAACTAACGATAAGGACTTGAATAATAAATAGTTGAGTAGCAGCAAGATGATTTGTCATGTCAGATCAATCTAACTGCCTTTTCTGATGGCAAAAATTCTGCACTGAATGCAAAATGCCCTCTAAAAATACCTGTGAAATGTTCTTCCAAGCAAGCTTGAGAAACACATCAGTAAAATTATTCAAAGATAGTGATTACCAAACTGGAAGGATGTGGAAATACATGCCGGGTATTTGAAAAAAATTAATACTTTATTAATGTTAGCGCGCTGTTTACTTCATCTATTTCACACCTAGCTGATAGACACTGAGAGCGAGCTGAAGGACTGGATTAATTTATCCTGTTTTCTGACTTACTTCTTATGTGTGATTCTCATTTACAAAGCCTTTCAAAAAAATTTGTTGTTGAGAAATAGATCAGTGTTGGAGGAGAAAGTATCACTTAACTACTTGCAATAGAAAATTGTAATCTCTCGTTATATTCAGTCCCCCCTCATACCAAAGATTATTTTCTTTACAGGGGAGTTCCAAACCACGTTTGTCTCAGCCATATCGGACTAACTTGTCTCCATTGCTCAGCCTTCCAGTTGTGTCCACCCCTGTCCCCCGGCTCGACAGCAGAGCTGTGCTCCCGGAGGAGTGCTGGGGACTGCACTGTCCACCCACCACTGCTTGAAAAGAACTTTCAAAGTGCCTCCTTAATTCAGATTTCTTTCAGCGATTTTGATGGGTACAGTCTAAGTGCAGCAGACTGCATGAAGGTGAAGGAACAAAAGGCTGGAGGTCACGAAGGGAAGGGGAGAGAGAAACTTAATCCGATTTAAGTTATTTGCAAGATTTTGCTATGGTTATTTGAGCCAATGAGAGAAGAATATCTAGGCTCAGTTTCCTACAGCTTTAACCACAAAAAGAGCTTTTATTTTAGAACAGTAAAGCCACTTGTTAGCCTGATTATCTAGCAACTCATCACATTACACTTCACTGGAATCTGGAGAAGTCTACAAGGGAGGTATCCCTGTATCACTTTCTCTGCTTTTATATTCATCTGTAGGCATTTTCTCTTGGCTGCTTTTGGGGGAAAAAAAAATAATAGGGACATACAGCTAAACAGATTTTGGATCTGGATCTGTACGGCTGCTTTTATTGTTCCTTTCTAACAGATTATCAGCAAGAAGCGTGTTCAGCTAAATCTTGTCAACAAAAGTAACAGATATGACAGTATGGATTGGAAACTGCTGATCCAGGTGACAAGTTGTATGCCACGGCAATGACTTAGTAAAATGATTATCAAATGGGTTTATGAATACTTATTATAAGTAATGGCTAAAGGATAAAACTGGATGAGACGCATGGGGGGCATAAGGAGAGTGGCATATTACAATTTTATCCAGTAACAGTGTGTCTTGTAATGGAAAACCAACAATTTATTTCAAAGTGAATTTAATACTAGCTCTTTTGCATAGCTTTGTATCAATTTGTCATGGCATGTTTATAGTTCCACCTCGCGTAAATTCATGCATGTTCCTTAGTGTTTAAAAAAAAATAAAATTGGGGAAGGGACAAAGAGACTGAGGTTAGGAAAACACCTCTGGGGGCACACCGCTTATTTTTCTTGCAATATTTCCTAGGGAAAATGGTGTGGCTGATAAAATTTCAAGACTGATTTGAGTTAAACTGTGTGAGAAGGAAGTTGCTAGCAGGCTTATGGGTCAATGACTTACAGCATATCACCTTCACAGAAAGATTGGACTGAATTTCTAGTATTTCCAAAAGACAATCTTTAAACTTTCACTGTTGCTTAATTAAGTCTCTTGCCTGTGTATGATACATCTTTCTTGTCATACTTTCAATTTTTTAAAAAATTAGCATAGTTGCCTAAATAAGAAATAGGTAGAGAATTTGATTTTTATATTATTTGCCTTTGAAATTTTGCTTATGCAGTGTTATTGGAGTATTTTGGGTCCTCTCTATTTTTGTAATGTGATTATCATATTGTTCTTTGGATGTTTTTAATTTTGTTTCTGTAACTGATACTGCTGTGTGTAGTATCTGCCAGTTCCTCAAGTTAAACTTTTGAAATACTTCGAATTCTTTCCTATTTAAGGCAAGAACTGAACATAATTTCTAACCATTTGGGAGAGACAGAACCTAAAGCGCTTTGAAGAAACCGATCTTTAATACAGGATTTTTACTGAACATCAATTTGAGAGGTATAACACACCTCCCGAGAAGCTCTGCACCCCGAGCAGGCTGCGTGGCAAGGAACCCCCAGAACGCTGCAGACGAGCCAGCGGAGAGCATGCAGGTTTCCACAGGAGCTCTCTGGCTGTATGTCCTGTACCCCATGAAAATGCAGTCACCCCAGGAGTCTTCCCTTCTCAAAGATCAGACTGAATTTCTAGTATTTCCAAAGGAACATCTTTAAACTGTCATTGTTACTTAATGAAGCCTCTTACCCATGTACAATACATCTTTCTTGTCATACTTTGTTTGTTAAAAAATTGAAAAAATTGATCTTTCTGTGAAAGTAATATGCTTCTCAAATCTGAATTTTTTAAACTGGCATTCTCTGATTATTGTTTTTTTTCATCAAAAATTACTCAGCTTGCTCTAATCAGTGCTGAAGAGGGCTGAAAGAGCCTACAGTGCTATTTGTAGTTTGCGTACCTTTCTTATTTAGGAGTAAGAAAACAGTACTTTACATTCCTTTTAACATAAATGCACACTGTTGTTATTTTGATGGAAAGGTAAATGAACTAGAAAGTGTGCTTTAAAAAATATTTAACTTGCCCAACATTTCCATTCTCTGAACTTTAATTGTCTTTTATTTCTGTTTTGATGCTTATAATGTCAAATGTTAACCATCTCAAGTGTCTCTGGTATATTTTCTGTGCAGTTTCTGTTTAAATAATACTGGTTGTTCAGGAATAAGAGCAGAGGAAAAAATGTTTATTTGTTTATGCTTAAATAAACCCACATAGCCAGAAAATTCCAGCTATCCCTGCCCCGTGCTTTGGAGCAGTTTGGCAGGCTTGGCTGGCATTATGTCAGGCATGGTCTCAACATTCCTATGAAAATGAGCTAAAATATGGCTGAGTTACAAGGCTTAGAAAGATTTCACCTGTGTGTGCTCAATAGATGTTTGTTAGAAGTAGCTAAAAATCTCAGAACATCTGTTTTATACTGGATACATGTTTCCTCTGAACTGGTCAAGTTGGTACCTTCATTCTGGAGGTGCAGGAAATACACAGGTTTGTTCCATAACTCCTCCTTCTACCGAACCTGCAAGAAGAGAAGGACTCTCTCCTCCAGCACTGCGGACCACTTCGTTGGCAACTGGGCAACATGAAGGAATTTAAAAAAAAAAGTAACGAGAAGTTTCAGGATGAAGAAGCCTAGAGGGGGGCAGTGATACAAAACGAAGGCAGAGAACACAATCTGTGAGAGTCAGACCAAGGAACAGGAACAGAGGAAATCACACCATGGGAAATGAGGAAGAAACACCTAATAATTTCTTAACAACGTTAAATTCTATTTAAACCAGCCTTTATATACAGACTGCTACTTTTTTTTTTTTTTTGCATGGGATGCCTTTGGCATCTTACCTAGTCCACAAAGGACTGCAACACATCCCTGAGAAGGCACTTTAGGTACTGCTGATCCTTATCCACCTGACTTCACAGCAAAAAGATGAGAATGGAGGGAACCTGGGCTACAAGCTGGTCTTCTGGGCTTTTTAACGCTGCCACTGTCTGCATCAGTCTATCCTGTATCAGGAAATGGGATCTGGAAGACCTGTAGAAGCAAGACATTCCCCTCTGAGATGAAGAGCACACTTGTGATCCCCTCAAGTTGCCTCCATCAGTGCTGTCTCTTGTGACGGTGGGACCTTGGAGTCCCTGGCAGAAATACGCTGGGATATCCTGCATGGCCCAGGAAATGGAGGAGGCAATATAAACTTTGGAGTTAAATCCACCCCCACAAGAGCAAAAACAACTAAGAAACAAGAAACTACAAAGGCAATCTTGTTTTACATTTTTTAAATTATAAATGAGTAAATGTCACTTACAAAGCTGTCGTATTTAATCTTATATTTAGATTGGCTGAACAGGACACTAGGAAGCTAATGGAGCTAAGCCAGATTACTAAAAATGCATGCACAGTACAAAACAAACAAAATAATCGGAGGCTGCTACAAACAGATTAGGTTTTGCTCAGAAATCTGGCTGCAAAAAACAAAGTTTTCTCATCATCTTTACATATTAATCTGTTAAGTTTGTGTGCAGTTGGCCTCTTTGCTGGCCCTGAGAAAGGTGAAAGGCTCATCGCTGCAAACATCACTGTGTACCTGCTGTCTCGTACAGTGCTGACATGAGAACTGTCCCCAGGTTCATGGATTTCATTCTGATTAGAAAAACACTAGAGCGGTCTCATTTACATATTGCTGAACAGAACAGCTGCTGTACGTTTCCTGAAAAATCGTTAGAATGTGCATTTCTATTCAAAATACTTCCAGTTTTGTTTAAAATGCCCTGTCACTGGTATCAGAGGTGATAGGCAATAGCCTTCACTGACTGCTGGGCTCGCAGCAAATCAACACCTTTTGTGACTGTTACCAGTGAAAAGAAGACGCAACCTTACACATAGGTTTTGCTTTCCAAACTTGGAAATAATAACGTAGCAGGTATTACTGACAATAAAACCTCAGATGTACAAACATACTGTAATTTACTTTGCAAAGGCAGAAATGATGCACTTCTGGTATTTCACCTATGGCAGGAAGCTTAACAGGAATGCTTCTTCCAGATTACCAAAGTTTGAGTGAGAATAAACCTTTTTCCTTCATATCTTTGTTTAAAAGTAAAAAGCAGAAAACATAACCTGTAATATAGTGATTTTAAACCGATGTCATTAAACCAGAACAGAAACACTCAGCACTTCTGTTTCAATTTAGTTTATACCCAAAATTCAGCACTAATGGCTTGGAAAAAAATTAAATATTTTTTTCTTTAGAAAAGCTTGGGATATATCTCATTTTGAGAGACAGTTAAGTGAAAGTTTTCCATAGTTTCCTACCTGATGAGTTATAGAAAGAATATTTGCCTCCTCTTGTTCAGGCTTTGTCAAACAAACAAACAATTGAATTTTCCTCTGCTTTGAGCTTTCAGAAGACAGAGCAGGTCAAGAGCGTGGAGAACTCAATGTCACGCTTCACTGCAGGTGGGAAAAGCAGTGTGCCTGTCTCGCACAGACAGTGTGGCACTGTGGCTGGCAGGAGACTGCCCTTCTCTACACCAGACAAGTAGCCCAGCTGTAACAGTAGCCGGCCATTAGCACAGCGACAGGAGCAAGAATTCCTAGCATTGTCAGAAAAGACATAGCACAATTTATTTCGTGATGCCCAAACCAGCTCCTGTATTTTTAATACAGCATTAAGTGTATTGGACTGTTGCTAATACTGATTTGATTTCTGAGAGTAGGCAGAGGAAGCAGAAAATGATGAAATTTACAATTTAAATGTTTATATTTGTGAAATTTAATTTACTTCCCTACTAGGATTATCTGCTTTTAGTTTCACACTTGTAAGCACAGGCTGGCTGAGCTAGAAAGCTTGAATGGAATTTTCAAGTAACAGCAGATCCTAATCTTGGCTTGAAGGAAAGCCTTGGTGTGAGCTGATTTAATGAGATGTTTATGTGAGCTGACTGAACCCTAAGTTTCCTATTTCATTATTATTTATGGAATCTCTGTCGTTCTTCCAAATCTATAATCTTTCTAAATCGATGAAGAATACATGCTGTAATGAATATAACTATTTCTAACTCTTTGACTAGAATGATAGAACATTTTCTGTTTAGTACCACTACCCATAATATAGTTTCAACAACGGCCATATTGCTAACTTTGCTTGAATTCAAGACATCAAAAGTTAGGATTTATTTATCCTGCAAGAAATGGTATTGCTGATAAGCGACCAACTGATTCCACTGAGTCCTTGGAAGTTGCTTTCCCGGAGCGAGATCAAACCGAACAAGAAACTCCTGACCCAGGGCAGCTTCATGTTCAGAAGGGGGCACCGAGAGCTGTGTTTAACTTTCAAAATACGTGTACGTACCCCTGGCTGGAGGGGGAGGGTCCCGCAGCTCAGGTGATGATTTCTCATTGAACCCCATATCCTCGGAAGAGACTTCTTCAAAGAAGAGCTGGGAAGACTCCCCTCAAATTCTCATCTTCCAAAATGCTTTGGTGCTTAATGGATTAAAAAATAAATAACTATGAAAACAGGTTGTATTTGTTGATTAAACGGCAATTAATATGCTATTAGACTATTCCAGAAAAGTTCAGGTTTCTCATAAACCTTGGTTTTAATTGGCAGCAGCAGTTAAAAAACAGCATGGAAAGCAAAATACTTGCCTAAAAATCTTTTTTATATTTAAAACCTTTACAAAAAATGTCTCTTTTTTGTGCTACCTCTTACATGAACAGAGACTTTCTTTTTGCAAATTCCTTTCACTACACTTCTATGATAAACATTAAGTCTAGATTAAAACTCTTCGTAAAAATATTTATCCCAAAGCATTTATTTTTAAACTTGTAATATAAGCTGCGGTAGAATAATATAAAACAGGGAGATACAACATACTGGTATAAATTTGTTCCAGACCAAGGCCAAGGCATATTATGACTCTAATACATTTAAAGCCCTAGAAAATAAGGTTTATAAATGAAAACAAAGGAATATCTGTTAACTACCTTGTGAGACCAAACGCCTCTGTAAGCATAAGCTCAGAGAAGAAACTGATTAACAAACAGTATTTTCTATTTAGAAATAAGAACTTGATATGATTTTTTTTGATGTTTCCTTTTTTTAGTAATGTGAATCGAAAATCCTTTAGTTTTTGCCAGTTAGGGAGCCACACTCTGTGCTTACTCTCAATGTCAAAGACGTCACCTGTTCATTTTGCAGGCAGTGAGTCTCTTTTCCCAATTCATATACTAAACAAGAGACTTTTGCATATTAGAAAAATCAAATTAGTTTTGGTTCCCGTGGTGATTGTATGACTTCAGTTCCACAACAGGGTTTCTAGGCACTATTTTTCCTTTTGTGTGTTTTTTAAAAATTAATTTTATGTTTGGTTAATGTTGGCAACAATTCTTTTGTTCCCGGCCTACTCTTTTTTCTCACTTGCTGTTTGGTGACCTTTCCTTTTTCCCTGCCTTTGCCAGCATTTAAGAGGCACATGGTAACTTCCAGGGTAAGATCCAGAGCATCTGGGGGAGAAAAACAACCCTCTTGGTCAGAAGAACCTGCTGTCCCAAGTTACGTGAACAGCTGAAATGCGATGGGTCCACTGCTAGAATGAAGTGGCAAGCTGAGATACCTGACAGTAAGTAAACTGGGAGTGTACTGGAGCATAAACCGTACAGTTTCTGGCTTCTGTTAGCAGGGTAATCTCCAGCAGGCGATGCCAAGCCAAGCCCCACAACGCATTAACTCTCTCTTGGTGCACCCCTGTGCAAGTCTTCACTTGCAGAGCAGTGCTCCTGCTGGCAATGGGTTTCTATAGCATGGAGTCCCTGCTCAGGCAGTAGCCATTTCACTAACTCCATCAAACTGCTATTTCTGGCCGAGAAAAGGCAGCCGCCAAGTGCATAGACTAAACCTCCAGTGCGAGACCTCTCTGCTCCTCTTAACTGCTACTTCTCAGATCACTGCAATGCAGTGTCTTGGTTCTCCTGTGCTAATTTGCACAGCAAGAAATCACAGTTCCACGCAGTGGGATGATGTTCTTACGTTTTCACTGCCTTCAGCAGCACACCCAGCAGCCAGCTGACCCCTATCCTCTGGGTAGGCACATGCTCCAGGCTCCGTTTCAGGACAAGACTAAGGCTCATCCCCTGACTCTTCCTTGTCCCACTTCAAGGGGGAATGGGAAGTATGATCTGCAAAGAAGCTGCACTAGTTCTCCCTCTCCTTTTCCACCATTAGAATGTCTGCTGGACATCACATGAAGCAGCAGCTGTCCTGCAGTATATGTACAGGTGCAAAGAAAGGGCTGGAAAGCACATTTGCTGCAAAAAGCTTTTAAAACCCTGATTATGATACGATATGATATGATATGATATGATTGATATGATATGATGTCTTCCCAGAGAACACAGAAATGGAGATAACTCAGTACACAATACAGAAAGATCAATAAGCACTGCAGTTAATACTGACTGTTGTCGTGGAACTTCACTGTTACAAGCTATTAGATATACACTACCACCTAGAAGAACAGTGAACTGACTGATATTCTGGTGATATCCTGGCCCAAACTCAGAAAAAAATGCAAAACCTGCACTAAATTCATTAAGCCGTGATTTCACAATTCTGCTCTCCCAAAGCAAATTAAACTCTTCCAAGATATTATTAGCAACCATTAAATGTGTCTCTTTTCCTGTACATACATAAAAACACAGAAGAGAAATATATGTATGCATTTAAATCTGTCTATTACTATGTGTATGTATACATAGATTATAAAACTTTGTTGTTCTAGATAATGATATCTAGAATTTTTATTGATTGATTCACGCAGGTCCACAACTCTTTCTTACCTTTTTGTGCTTTTGTTAGTACAAAAAAAATAAGCAAACAGCAGAGATCTTGATACTCTCTGACATCTTCCTTCATATACAAAGTTAGTTCATCAAGCCGTTAGCTGCAATCTAGCAGTTTTCCTTCTGTAGGGACCAACTCCCCCATGGCATCTTCTTCCACTATCCAGTGCAGTCACAGCAAAATAAAGCTCTGCATCCGAGATGTGCCCTCCACATGGAAGTTCCTCCAACAGAGGCACAGCTTAGCCTACCAAAACCCAAAAGGGCAACTCTGAGAAGCACATCCAGGCAGTAAGAGCAGATCCTGCTACCAGGGCAAAACCCCAGTGACATAACAGAGCCTACAGGTTCCATGGGAATTTCTGCCTTTCAATCCTCGTGGCAGTAGCTTCTGAAATCCCCTTCAGAAGAAGGACGTGCATGTGGTTTTTCAGAGCCTACAAACTAAGGTTAGTTGAAATTTTGTTGTTCGGTGTTTGCAGTTATTGAGAATATTCAGTTCATACATCCTGAATGCACTGTTCGGTTTAAGTGTGGTAATTAACCTTTGAATTCAGTACTACCATCCTTCAGTGATGAGAGACCAGCAAGGCAGTCCTCCCCCAAAATAATCAATGCTTAATTTTTATATGTCTTTTATGTACTTATTTCATTTTACTTGCCATTCAGTGATGTTTTGGTACTCGTATGGTGCCTTTGATCCTTGTCAAGATTTTTCTCGATGTTCACAGAAGCTGGAAATTTTGAAGAAAAATGATGGGAATCTGTTATAAATAATGATCCCAGAAAATTAATTTTAAACAAAAATACAAAATCCCTCTCAACAGAAACATGCCACTTACACTTGGGAAGCACTAAATACAGCAATGGCTTCCTACTTTTAATTCAACGGTTTCTCTAGTCAAAAAGAAGATTAACACTCATAATAAATTTTCTGAATTCTCAAATCTGTTGAAAAACCAGGATCAATACAGTAAATAGTTCAACTTCAGGAACAGGCAGGGGGTAGAAAAGCTTTTGCATACTTGCCTGGCACTGCTGCCACGGGAGTAGTAACTAGTTTAGCTGAAGTAGCCACTTCTCAAACATACAATTGAAATATCCTGTGTGCACACATGAACATTTACACGTACATTCTTGTCTCTCAGTATTTGTTCTATTGACTGACTAATAAAGCATACAACTTGGAAATAATGCATTTTGCTTTGTGATGAAAAGACTTTGAAAGTGGCTTTAGGGAAAAAAAAAAAAGGCTCCCCAAAAAGTACAGCTAAATAAATCACAATTACATATGCAAATAGGCTGATTACATTTGGCTGCACAACTGAATGACAAATTACACTGAAAATGGCTTTTTAAACTTGCAACTACAAGTCTGCCCCCAGGCTGACCCAAGAGTCCTTTCATTTCAGCACAAAGCCATTACTTTGCTATTAAGTGCCATCCATTACAAAACTAGAATCATGTGCAATTATAATTACACGCTCATTTAGATGTGCAATTGCTCATTTTTACATGTGCAATATTGATATTGTCTTTTCATAAATGTTTTATGCTTCCTGAACCATATCTAGTAAAGGGAGTAAGTGTGACTGTGTGGCTTTCTGCAGCCTACAGCCTTCAGGAGCACAAGCAATACGGAAAAAAAAAAAAAAAAAAAAAAAAGGAAATAATCTAATTAGTTCCCAATTAGAAAAAGCCAGTTGGTTTTGGGGTGTTTTTTTTCTACATAAATGCATTTTGTTCACACAGCAATAAAGTCATAATAAATCTCTCTTGGCTAGACCTGTCATCAGCTCTTTAAATTAATTATTGTATATTACGTATTTGAGAGAACACTAGACTATCATCAAGTAATGTAAGAACATAAACAACAACAAATGAAGTTGGAATTTCCAGGAGGCTGATTACCAGCACCAGGCAAACTGGAAGACAATTGATAAGGTAGAAAAAATGTTAGCGTATGTTTTCATTTCCCACAATCGGAAGCAGGATTCCCTCTAGGCACAAGCAAAGTTGCTTAAGGCAGCAGGTTGCCGGGATCTGTGAAATGGCTGCAGTCCAGGGCTCCCTCTGCCTAAGCCAGACTGCAGGAAAGCTGGCCTCACTGCTGCTGCTGGTACTGCCAACTCATGGGGGGCAGCGTGTGAGGCGATAACTATTCCTGCTGGGACAGTCAGTGCCTCAAAAACCAGCCATTACCAGCCCTAATATTCCCATCTTCCCAGCAGGCCCAGAAGCAACAAGCTTACAAAATACCTGGCACGCTCCATTTCTTTCCTTTCCTATTTCTGCTCCTGGTCTTTCTTCTTCCCTGATATATTAAAAGCAGCTTCCCCATCTACAGCCCCTATGAAATATACAAGAGAGGTTTTTTCACTGCTTAATTCATCCTTAGCATATTTAAATGTGCAAAATACTGGAAGGATATGTAATCCTACATATGTGTATGTGATACCATTCCGATATGCCAACCCCAGAAAGGGCGGTGTTGATCTTGTGTAACTCTGGTTTGCAGCGCCTGGCACGCCTCTTTCAAAAACCACAACAGACCCATGGAAAAACATACCTTTTTCTCGGGTTCCCCATTGACTTTCCTGTCAGTAACTGCTCTGGAGTAACAGTGGGTATTTAATATTTATGTGCACTTACATATTAATAATTAGTGCTGATTTAGCTAAGGGAAGTAGTTGACATGAGGAGGGGAGTAACTGTTTTACATGATAATCTTGCAAGAATAGATGGTGGGTCAGAACAAACACGGTATGTCTGAGCAGAAACTAATTCACTTGGGATAAATTACTTCAAACCCGTCTTTAAATGGGAGCAAGTGGGTTAGCGGGTATGCAGAGGTACTGCATCAGCGTCTGCAAAAAGAAATGCGATGATGCACCATCCACCATCAGTCCAGGAAACTAACTGGATGATGGTCCGTTACCAGAGAAGACTATAGGAGCATGACCTCTATATATTAGCCTCTACTTCAGGGACAGTATTCAACTCTGCATACCTGACTTATGAAAAATAACATTCAGAGGCTGCAGCAAAGAACGACAATGCCTGGTGGAACAAAAAATGTCCTTAGGTGAAACAAACCAGGATTGTACATCTTAACACTGGATATTAATAATTCAATGCCTATTATTTAAGCACTTGCTATTTACATAAATGAGTTACATGATGTTACCCACCTATCCTGAACCTCTGGAGTCAAGAGTTCACAGGTGCTATGAAACATTAAAAAAACAGACAAGCAAATAAACAACAACAAAAAACCAAACAAAAACCAACCAACCAACCAACCCACCAAACCCCTCCAAAAGTTAAAGGATTTTTCATTAACTTTGTAGTTGACTACCTGGAATTGACATCAGGGAATTTTAGTCTGCCCCTTCGGGAGTTAGCAGGGCATATCCATTGTTATTTTTCCTTGTGTGTTGTAAGAAAAAATACATTTATATTTCCAAAACATGCAGGATGCCATCACTTACATACACGAAATGCCAGTGGCTATTCTCTTGTCTGTCGTACCCGTGTAACTGGTCGGTGCAACTGGGCAGGCTGGCAAAGGCTGTTTTCTGGTTCACAAATCATACTTGGCACCTTTCCCAGGACTGTGGATTTTTCTTTTCTTCCTGGATGAGTCTAGCTGTGGAGATCTCAACACCTGTGTTCAAAAGTCACTTACTTTCACCTAATTTCCACTGTAAGGCGCTGATGAGACAGAACGCCATTTTGTGGGACGAAGGAGTAGCTCTACAGATAAATGGGACTTCATCTGTGAGAGAGCTGGGAAATCACATTAAGCAACAACATTAGGGAGGAATAGTATGTGGAAAAGTGCTTTGTGTTCAGCCAATAAATCACCCAAGTGCAAGCCAAGTCCTAAATTGCACTTTTTATGGACACTGTAGGCAGAAATCGAGATCAGAAATCCCCCTCAGGGTGCCTCAGAGTAAGAGCACAAGCCATACTGGCCTTTCCTGGCACACACCCCGGGTTTCCTGCCGTTTCCATGCTGGTGGTGGTCTAACTGCTGTAAGCTAACAAAACACTTTATTTTTTTCTTAAAAAAATAAAAATTAAAAAACACACACAAAAAAACCCACTTTGCAAAAAAAAAAAAACCAACCCACCCCATAACCACAAAGCACTCAGCAAACAGAAATGGCAAAACTTCGAGGGCAAGTGGAAAAAGGTATCAGCCCAAGCTTACTTTACAGACGACCCCACCTTTATTTCCAGCCTCCCTCAGCCCGGACAGACGAGGGAGTTGGCGGTAGCGCCTCGCTTCGCCTTCCCCTCTCGCCTCGGCAGGGCCGGCAAAAACCTCACCCGCGCCTCGTAGGGCACCCCGAAGGGTGAAATCTACACCCCTTCGCTACAAGGCAGCGGGGAGGAGAAGCAGCCCCGCTGAGGGACGCCCCGACGCCCAGAACCCCCTGCCCCTTGGCGGGGCGACCGTTAAACGGCCGCCGCCCCGCGGCACGCGGCTGAGGCCAGCGCCGCCGCGCGAAGGCCGGCCCCGCCCCGCCCGGCGCTGAGGGAGAGCGGGGCCGCCGGAGCCTGTTCGGGGTGCGGGGGGGCGGAGGCGCTGCCGGCGGCTGGGGAAGCGGCCCCGGGAGGCGGTTAGAGGTGGGCTGTGGCGGCCCTCCCTCGGCCCAAAAGCGGGGCGGGAGGGGTGGCGAGAGGCGAGGTGGAGAGGCCGGCGCGGGTTGCTGTGAGGTACCGCGCCGCAGGGATAGGCGGTTTTCTTTTCTTGCGGGTGGCGGTAGGCGTTTGGAGGTGCTCTGAGTGAAATGGCCGTGCTTCCTCGGGGGAAGGGGAGATGGTCAGTTTCTGGTTACTCGTGGGCCTGCTGGGCTCAGGGGGTTTTTCACAGAAAATGTGTTAAATCTCTCTAGGCGTCCAGGAAAGAGTCTCTCCCAAAGAACGTTGTTGATGGGCCCTCGTGAGCCCATCCCTACTGGGAATGTCCCAACTTGTTAAGATGCTCAAAAAAAAAAAAAAAAAGGTCATACAGAAATGCTTATGCTGCAGAGGGCTTGCTTTCTGGTGGGCAGGTGACAACCTGGAGTAACTGCTCAGAGGCAATATGGTCTATATAGGTCTTGGGGTGCGGGAGGTGCCCTGGAAGCAGTTTGTTCCTCAGCTATGAAAACTATTCGTTCTCCCCTTTTCTTGATATTGGTCTGATAGAACACTGTTTTAATCCACAAGGTTGGGGTGGGTAACTTGTTGAGATCTTCTTTAGCCTCTTTCTTCAATTTGAAGGAGGAAATAGAGCTGTAAGAACACAGTACTTCGTTTCACCCCTGCCCAATTCCCCTCTTCCTCTCATGTTCTCATTTGTTTCCTTGGGAGTGTGTGGTTTCTTAAGACATCCTCATGGAAATTGACGCGGGGGGAAGAATGTGTTTTTTTGCTGTCCCCACAAGTCATCGTACTTTTCATCGACAGGAGAAAGCTTTAAAAAATACAGTTTTGCTACATTCTAGAAGCTAGCCAGCCTCTTAAGCAATTTTTCTGGTTTTTAAAAAGTGTGTGCATATCAATTGCCATCAGAGTATGGAGGAAAACTTGCTTTTTAAAAAAATATTCTGATGCAAATATCTCTACTGCATTGCTTTACATGGAAATTTAGAATGTAGTAGAAATATGATTTAAACAAGCATTCCTAATCTGGATAAAGTGAAATACATCATCTATGTCAGTAGTCACAGTTCATTCATCTGCAGGAATTTTCACTGTTGCTTTTGACTACAGCTTTCAAATCTTTTAAGTTGAGAATGTTGGAAAACCAGGGAACCAAACCAGAACTTCTTCCCTAGATTTAGCTCAGCTGTTCTAATTCAGACAGTTATCATTTAGCAATTGGTTTCTACACCTGAATGGATTCAGAGTGGAAAACTGTTACTTGAATATATTAAGTGTTACTGTGTAGTGAATAGATTATTCTATAATGCAAAGACCAATTAAAGGGGGGAGTGATACTGGATCATATTTTAAATAGCCTAACTTCTCTTTTCTTGTTCCATGCTGGAACTGAATAATCTCTATAGTTATAACTCTTGATGCCCATCTACAAGAAGGGCCAGAAGGAGTATCCAGGGAACGACAGGTCTGTCAGTCTGACCTCAGTGCTGGGGAAGGGTATGGAGTGGATCATCTTGAGTGCCATTACGCGGCACATGAAGGACAACCAGGCAATCGGGCCCAATTAGCATGTGTTTATGAAAAGCAGGTCCTACTTGACTAACTGATCTTCTTCTGTGACAAGGTCACCCGCTTAGTGGATGAGCGAAAGGCTGTGGATGTTGTCTACCTGGATGTTAGTGAATCCTTTGGCACAGTTTCCCACAGCGTTCTCCTGGAGAAACTGGCTGCTCATGGCTTGGATGGCCGTACACTTCTCTGGGTAAAAAACTGGCAGGATGGCTGAGCCCAGAGAGTTGTGGTGAATGGAGTTAAATCCAGTTGGTGGGCGGTCACATGTGGTGTGCCCCAGGGCTCAGTACTGGGGCCAGTCTTCTCAAATATCTATCAATGATCTGGATGAGGGGGTCAAGTACACCCTCAGTAAGTTTACAGACAACACCAAGTTGGGTGGAAGTGTTGATATGCTTGAGGGTAGGCTCTACAAAGGGATCTGGATAGACTCTACAAAGGGATCTGGACAGGCTGGATTGGCGGGCCAAGGCCTATGGAATGAGATTCAAGAAGGCCAAGTGCTGGGTCCTGCACTTGGGTCAAAACAACCCCATGCAGTGCTATAAGCTTGGGGCAGAGTGGTTGGAGCTGCCTGGCAGAAAAGGACCTGGGGGTGTTGGTCGACTGTCGGCTGAACATGAGCCAGCACTGTGCCCAGGTGGCCAAGGTGGCCTAAAGCATCCTGGCCTGTGTCGGAAATAGTATGACCAGCAGGACTGGGGAAGTGATTGTCCCCTTGTACTTGGCACTGGTGTGTACCTTGAATACTGTGTTCAGTTTTGGGCCCCTCACAACAAGAAAGACGTTGAGATACTGGAGCGTGTTCAGAGAAGGGCAACGAAACTGGTGAGGGGTTTAGAGCACAAGTCTTACGAAGAGCTGCTGGGGGAACTGGGGCTGTTCAGCCTGGAGACAAGGAGGCTGCGGGGAGACCTTCTCACTCTTTACAACTACCTGAGAGGAGGTTGTAGCAAGGTGGATGTTGGACTCTTCTTCCAAGTAACAAGCAATAGGACAAGAGGAAACGGCCTCACGCTGCGCCAAGGGAGGTTTAGAGTGGATATTTGGAAAAAATTATTCACTGAAAGGGTTGTCCGGGATTGGAAGAGGCTGCCCAGGGAAATGGTGGAGTCACCATCCCTGGAAGTATTTAAAAGACATGCAGGTGTAGTGCTGAGGGTCATGGTTTAGTGGTGGACTTGGAAGTGCTGGGTTAACAGTTGGACTTGATGATCATAAAGGTCTCTTCCAACCAAAATGATTCTATGATTCTAATTAAAACCCCATTGACTTAAATTAACTTTTAGAAAACACCTTAATTTCCATCACGTCCCCATCCCCTTTCTCCAAGTTACATGCATACGTATAAGAAAAAAATCTTTTTGAGAAGTACCTCAATTGGAAGGACAAATCCGGGAGATTTCTGATTCTGTCTTTATGCAAATTGTATCCAGCATATTCTGTCATCTGAGAAAACTTCTGTGTTAAGCCTTTTTCCTGCCCAGATACTAAAAAATAGTATATGGTCTTGTCAAATGCAACTGACGAGTGGTAGATAGACTGCTCGTCTCACTTAGCTGTGAAACAACGCTCTGTACTGATTTCTGCTGCTTTTTTAAAGTGTGATGCTTCGAAATGTTAAAGGAAACTAAAAAGTTTATTGGTAAATCCCTTCAGCCAGCACGACCTGTGCGTCATCTGCCTTCTAAACAAGGTGAGTAGTGTGGCTAAGGTACAGTTCACTTTGCCAAAGCTTGAATTTGCTTTTAAGGAAATAACAAGGATGTGTAGAGTGACTTGAATTTTTTTTTTTAATGTTTTTGTACAAACTACAGCGAGGTATAAATGTCTTGCTGTGTGTTGATCTTGCTGCATCATCTCTGTGATAAAATCTGAATTTAAAATACATTAGATTTATGCAGAACACTTTTTGGTGTTATTCTTCTAACTTGACATCTGAAATTCTCACTTCAGAAAGCTGAATCAGGCTTCTCTATAAAATTCGGATTTCTTGGGTCAGTTGACTCCTGTTATTGAACACATAATTTAACAAATAGATTATTGTTTAGATTTTATTACAAGTACTATATACTGTACCATACAGTTCTTGTCTAGCATTCATATGAGTTTAAAACAAACAAAAAAGCCCAAGAAAAAAAAACATGCAATATTTATGTCGGGTGTGTATATTTTTTTGTTGTTGGGTTTGTTTTTTTTTTTAAATTTCTGTATCCCTTCTAGATACTGCAGTATTACAGCTATTATTATTGTTAAGGTAGAAGTGTTTGGTGGCCAGAGAAGCTGACAGCAGTGATAATGTGGGCAGCAGCTAAGTGACAGGATAACTTCTTACTTTGTTTAAAATTAATGGAAGATATGGAAAAATGGTATTGTGGTGTTTTAGAACTTTTAAGTTGTGAATAAATGCCTGTATAATCTCAGTAATGTTCTTGTCAAGTATCATAAAATAAAAATGTGGAGTCTGTTTATTTAAAATATTTTTTCTTAATTTTTTGTCTTGTCTTCACCGGCATCAGGCATTCCATTAAACTTACAGACTGAATTACCTAGCAACTCTGAAGCACGTTTGCAGAGTAAGGTTGACTGGGTGAGTATTGAATAATTAGTAGATGGCAAAGTTGATGGAGTGTGTTCTAGAGTGCTATAAATTGGAGGTCAGCTGATCCCTTATTTTACCAAGTGAAAAGTAAACTCTGTTTCCAGCTAGGAGTGTCCTTGAATCTGTATATTATAAACCAGCAATGTTAGAAGTATGAGTTGCAGAAATGCCTTTCCCTGGTATTTGCATACACTTGTAGCTGAAAAATAAACCTTATGAGTGAGTTAAGAGTCTTATGAAAGTTTGTGTGGCATTTCTTTTTTCTTCATTGAATTGAAGATGGCTATTTTAAACTTAAAGTACTCATATTCAGTCTTTGCTTATTATGTGTAAAGAGTAGAAATTTAGAAATTTTAGTAGAAACTAGAAATTTTTTTCTTTGTTAGCACATCCACAAATTCATTTGAGGCAGCAAACTTCACAAAAGTAGATAATGACACAGTTCCAGTGCATTCTGTTGTTCTGTTTCATTGACTCTGCTGGACCAGGCAATAAATGGGCCTTAGTATTCAAAAAACCAGAAGCACTGTATTGCTCTATTGCCAGAAGTACTTGCTTTAAGACTTGGTACAATGTGTCTTTCAAACTTGAAATTTGTTGTAGCTGTTTGCTGCAAAACGCAGTTTCTAGTGTTCCAACTGGAATTCTTGATGTTTCATAGTCTGAATTTGATTTTCTGTTGATAATGATTTGAATCAGAGAATGGTAGGGGTTGGAAGGGACTTTTGGAGATATCCAGTCCAGCCTCCCTGCCAAAGCAGGTTCACTTAGAGCAGTCTGGACAGGAACACATCCAGGCTGTTTTGAAAACCTCCAGAGAAGGAGACTCCACAACCTCTCTAGGCAGCCTGTTCCAATGCTCTGTCACCCTTAAAGCAGAGAAGTTTTTCCTCGTGTTGAGATGGAATTTCCTGTGGTCCAGCTTGTGCCCGTTACCTCTTGTCTTGTTGCTGGGCTCCACTGAGAAGAGTCTGGCCCCATCCTCTTGACACCTGCCTTTTAGATATTTATAAGCATTGATAAGATCCCCTCTCAGTCTTCTCCAGGCGAAACAGACCCAGGTTTCTCAGCCTTTCCTCATAAGAGAGGTGCTCCATTCCCTTGATCATCTTTGTAGCCCTCTGCTGGACTCTCTCCAGTAGTTCCCTGTCCTTCTTGAGCTGGGGGGCCCAGAACTGGACACAGTACTCCATATGCAGCCTCACCAGGGCAGAAAGAAGAGGAGGATGACCTTCCTTGACCTACTGGCCACATTCTTTTTGATGCACCCCAGGAGACAATTTGCCGCCTTGGCCACAAGGTCACATTGCTGGCTCATGGTCAACTTGTCCACCAGGACTCCCAGGTCTCTCTCTGCAGAGATGCTTTCTAGCAGGTCAACCCCTGAATGTTCTTCAGAGTGTATTGGAAATTTTTAATTATTTTTTTTTTTTTTTTGTTAGGCCAAGCGTCCTTTCATTTCTTATTTTAGAAGAGGTCTAATAATCCTGTAGTCCATAATTTATTGCATGAAGCTTCTGGAAGCTACCTTTGACTTTTTTAAAAATCAAGATGTTGGCCACCTGTCCTTGATTACAGATAGGGAAATTGACAGTTACACTTGTCTCTTGAGCAATGTGTATTTAGAAGAACAAACTGTTCTCTTTTAGAACAGGCCTGTGGTCAGCAATGTTTTAGTAGTCAGTTTCATCAATGTTTGGCTACATGTAGCTAGATGCTGAATTTTTTTGATGTTAGTATAGCTGTATTTATTTTTTTTTTAACTTTTACTTTGGCATAGGGCATTGAGAAAGCTTTTTAATACTTTTGACTCTCAGCTGTTTCGCGGGTACTACTTCCAAATACCAGCTGATAAATACCCTGTGAACTTGTTGACTTTAATTGGTGGGCAGCATTGGCCTGGAGGTCAGCATAGCAGCTTCACAGAATATTTTTCTAAGCAGGAACATGCAGCAGCTAGTTCTAAAAACCCCGAGACCTGAATCTGAGGATACAAAGTTGTGTATTAACACTCTTTAATGAGTGTTGCCAAACATTCTCTGTGTTTAAAAAATCATCAGCAATGATCTGATAAAGCTGTTATCCGTTTGCTCTCCCCATTCCTAGAATAAGATAAGTATTTCACTTCAAGAACCTGTACTTCAAAATTGCAATTGTATTTCAGGTGCTTTAAATCTTACTGCTTTTTTGTCAAGACAGAAATAGTGCTCTGTATGTACAATCATAAAACTTTAATTATACTTACTCCCTTTCTTCCTCCTCCAGTGTATTTCCTCTTACAGAAGACAAATGATCACTGGATGAAACACACTGTAAAGTGGAAAAAAAAGAACAACTGTTGACATAACACTTAGTATTGCTAAAGGAAAACCAATTGTTTACAATTATTTTATACCAGTCATGGTCTTAGGTAGTGACAATCTTTTAAAGAGGGAATAAATATTCAAGTTGCTATAGATTAGGATACAGGAAATGAAGGTTACTTTTTGGAAAGCTTGGTGAACAGTAAAGATTTTTAAAAGTAAAGCAGACTGTATGTGCCATAATCTTATAAATAGATTAAAAAAATAAAATAGGCTTTAGAAACAATCCCCCTGCCCCCCCAACTCTGACCAGCCAGGTTTTTAAAGCAGTGAAAGAACTGAAGAAGAATCTGGCAGCTGAATTCTCCAAACTGCTTTACTCTAGGATATTTAGTATGCACACTTAAAGCTGCTTAGATTTCTACCAGAAAAAAAGAATCATCATTATGGCACACCAGGAGTGCTAGTCAGTGTTAGGTTCAACTTGGATTACTCTAGAGAACAGTGAGTTATAGTATTAAAATTACTGTCTGAGGAACTTAAAATCTGAAACTTCTAGTCTTAAGTCTTAGAGTAAGTGGAGAAGAGCTAATGTTAGTAGTGAGCACAATGATAGTGCTTGTATTTAAGAGGTTAGCCTTGATTCCAGGGAATTACTGCCAAACTGGTGTTCAGAGTGAAAGTGCCTGAATAGTCACTGTGCCTTAACTGGCTTATTTAAAGCAAAGAATCATTTTTATTTCTTCATGGTATGCAAAGACTTTTCAGAAGGTCCGGAGAGTGTTGAGTCCACTACCTCAGTTCTATGTAAGGTAGACAGAGAGGCTTGTAAAGTCTCCATCAGTATCAGTTTTAATTTACTACTTCTTAACTACCATTTAAAAATGATATTGAGCTTCAGAAATACATGCCCTTATCTAGGGATATTCTTTATAGATGGATTCCGTTCTTTGTAGATGGATTTCAGATAGGAACACGTATCAGAATATTGTTGTGAGTGGTGATACTCAAATGTTAAGTTTTCGACCAAAACCCAGGCATAATAGAACTTTTGATATTATAAAGCAGTTGGCAAGATGATGTGATGGGAGATGGTGCAGGAGAAATGTAAAAATATTGTGGTGACATTGTCTGGCACATGGCTTTAAACTCTGCTTTGTTATGCTTGTCTTTTTCTTGGGAATTAGAATATGTTAAATCCTTTTTTTTGTACTTGGAGAAAGCCTTTGAATAGCTAAGACTTGTGAAGACTAGTTGAACATCACATAGCAGTTAGAATTAGAAGCATGGTTCTCTGTTAACTTCATTCTCTAAAATCCCTAGATTCTTCAGATATTTTTCTCCCATACGTTTTAGGCAAATCAGAAAAAGGTAACTATGTTTCAGCCACAGAAAATGGAAGTGGAGGCAGGGTGGGTAATGTACTGGAAATATTTTACCATTTCACAATTTGTCTTAGCACACCATGAAAGCTGATGGTGCAGTTACAGTACAAAGTATTAACTGATATCTCTGCCTAGAAAATAGTCTCTTCTGCTTTTGACAAATGCTTCACAAAATTTTCAGTTCTTTCTGCCCCCTCCCCCCGCAAAAATTTGTTTGAGAATGAGATTAAAATTCCTCAGCCCAACCTGTGGAGCCTTTTGGAAGCCAAGATAAATAGTTGAGGATAAACTTCTTTCCTACTTTCCAAAACACTCACTTCAAGGTTGTGGCAGCTGGAAGGAACTCCGCATTATACTGTAGATGTTGGGTCTTGATATTTATGAAACCTTTTGCTAAGTGAGAGAATCCAAGTCTCTCTTTTGGTCTTAGGGAGAGTCCTTCCTGCTTTTATTGTTCCCCAGTGTGGCATCTTCTGGCTGTGTTCTGGGTGAGATGAGAGAAAGGGAGGAGATAATTATGCTCATTTTCAAAACTAGAAATCGCACTGTGAAATTCTGTCTAAAAAAATTTGCTGTCTCAAATGTGCTTACCTATACTGTTTTGTAGATCGTTGAACTATTCCTTTATAGTATGTAATAAAGAGTAACAAACATTCTACAGGTTCAAATTAAACTTCTCAGGCATTTTACATTACCAGTATTCCTATTTACAGTTTTCTGCAGTTATTTTGTAAGATCATCTTTCAAGTTAGAGATGCATTAACTGTTATAAATAGCTACAGTTCTGACTACAGTTTAATTTGTGCAAGAGTGTTTCTTTTCAGACTGTTCTTAAATTCTAAAGAAGATGGTGATTCAGTTGCAAGGAGTAGAAAAATTGAACAGAATCCATTTTTCTTCATGCACAGAAATTATTAATTGTCCAAAATCTTGGTGACTGGTGAAAGCAAAATTGATTACTGAAACTGTGCTACAACTGTTATTTTTAACTAAGAAACCCAGAAACATACATCCTTGTTTCAATGTGCTTAAAGGAAACAAGCTTCATAACTTAATTTTGTGAACTATATCAGAAAATGTTTAACTCTTTCCTCCCTGTTTTAGTTATCTGAAATGACTGAAGTGAAGATTCTAACTCAAACTGTGATGCCCTGTCAACCAAAGCAACATGAATCAGAAGCAAAAAAAGGTAAAATACTGCATGGAGATCTGTGCCGGAATTGTATTTTCTGACATACAAAACCTTCCTGTTTTTCACATAACACTCTAGAGAAAGTATACAGCTTGGCCCATACCTGACTTGCTTGCATATAAGGGGGTACCTGTCTTGTGCTTTGTTTTTGTTTTAAAAAAAACCCTCAGCCAACCAAAAAGAACACCAACAAAACAAAGTAAAAACAAGCCCTGAGCATAAAAGAATTCTTCACACAAAATCCTGGTTTTCTATAAATTGCTTCTGTGTGTAGAAGTACAGGTTTGAGTTGCATCCTTTAGCCTGTTGCAGTCATAGCATGCTATCTTTAAGATTACTGTGTGCAACCAATTTAACAATTCAGTAGTTTGGCTTTCTTTTCCTACTCTTACTACAGTTGTTCTGAAATACTAATTTTCTGATGTTTAGAAATCACTTAATTTCTTTTATGATTAGTCCTGTACAGTTTGTTCTTGTGTCAACACTCTCCTTAAGGATTACTCCTTTTGCTTTTCTTTCCGTATGTCTGTTACTCCGTACTCATAAAGCATAATAGTATTTTTGTCATGGTTTGGAAGTTTAAACAAGCCAAACTTCTACTCCTTATTTCACTAAAGCATAATCTCAGATTCCAAACATATTCTCACAGTCCTCCTCTGCACTGCTTCCTGCCTGCTTCTTCATTCTTAAACATGTCACAGGAACTGTGGCAGTGATGAAGATTAAGTCATCAGTTCACTGAGACAATTTTTTCTGTTAATGACTTCCTTTAATCGGACATCTTAAATCTCCATCGGTAATCTCTAATCCTTAAGTAATCTCTGGAGACTTGGTTTGTTCTGTTGCTCTCAGTACTCAAGAACTGAAAGAATTCTTTCAAGTTTCATTGAGCCTTTCCTATTTTTCCTCAGTCTGAGGTTACCGTCACCCAGGCTCTTGAGAAGTAATTCTATGCTGTTGTGTGTTACTGACCTGAAAGTAAGTCTTCCATGTATAGCCTTTTAGGCTCAAGTTCATTTCTTTGATTCTTGATCTTGATAAATAGAATAACGTTCTATTCTTTGGATCTAGTTTGTTGTCAGGCTTGTCAAGTTCTATCTGTTTGGTGGTGGCTTTCTGATCTCTGATCCATTCTCGTTGATTCTGCTTGTGGCGTGTAGAGGTTATTGTTTTCTACAAGATTTTCAATGCCTTCTTATCAGATCCTGGTCTCTTGTATATGCTATCGCTTTTGACCTTTTTTTAGTGGTTGATTGCTCTGTGATGCCTTCCTGGCTTTACTCCACATTTGTCCATAATGTCAGACTTTTTCCAGCGCTTGTTTTCAAAGGGCTTTTGTTTGTTTGATGATTATTGTAATCCTTTCCCTCAGAGTAACACAACTTCAGAGGTCATGTTGTTCAGCTACTGCCTATAAATAAGACTTTTTTTTTTTTCCCGTCTTCGTCTCCTGCATCACACTGTGAAATTTCCACTGGAACTCCATTTTTATCTCCACCTGTAAATGAAGTTGTAGACAATAATTGCCATTTGATACCTGTTCAGTGGTAATATGCCCTCAATTACCTGTCTCTAAAGTTCTTAAGTGCTTTTTACTGCTATCTCAGTCACTTCCTTTCTTTCTCTTAGAATCATAGGCTAGTTTTCACTGGAAGGGACCTATAAAGGTCATCTAGTCCAACCCTCCTGCAATGAACAGGGAAGTCTTCAACTGGACCAGGTTGCTCAAAGCCCCGTCCAACCTGATCTTTAATGTTTCCAGGGAAGGGGCATCTACCATGTCTCTGGGCAACCTGTTCCAGTGTTTCACCACTCATCATAAAAAATTTCTTGCTTATATCTAGTCTGAATCTACCCTCTTTAAAACCATTACCTGTTGTCCTATCACAACAGGCCCTGTAAAAAAGTTTGTCCCCATCTTTCTTACAAGCGCCCTTTAAGTACTGGAAGGTCTCCCCAGAGCTTTCTCTTCTCCAGGCTGAATAACCCCAACTCTCTCAGCCCATCCTCACAGGAGTAGTGCTCCAGCCCTCTGATTGTTTTTGTGGCCCTCCTCTGGACTCACTCCAACAGGTCCATGTCTTTCCTGTGCTGACTCCAGAGCTGGACACAGTACTCCAGGTGGGGTCTCACCAGAGTGGAGTGGAGGGGCAGAATCACCTCCCTCAACCTGCTGACCACTCTTCTTTTGATGCCAATTTAGAAAGAGGGATGTTGTGGGGGACCGTGTCAAAGGGCTTCGTATGTTTTTAAACAAGAGGGGAAAAAAAGCAAGCTGTAAGTTTTCCAGTACGCTCATGTTCTTTAAACAATTCTTTTTAAAGTTGTACTCATGCCTTCACGTAAGTTCAGCAGTTATTCCAGTCACTTGTGGCCAAAGGCAGGAAAAAATCCCTTTCATCATTGACTTCGTGGCCTCTCTTGTCAACAGCCTGAAAAGCAAAAACTGTAGTCAATCAAGTGACTGCATAACAGTCTTACAAGATGCCCATTATTCCTAAAGGAACAAAATTCTTTGTCACCAAGGACCAGAGATAAAGTTTGTCCCTTCTTTTCCTTATTCCTTTCCTCTTGTTTCTGCTCTTGTTTGAGAATATTAGCTTAAAATACAGACATGGGTAGACATATCTGAGGCTATGCTAGAGTAGAGATAGCGGTACAAACTCAAATAATAACATGCACATTCTAAGCAAAGCCCCTGACTCTTGTTGATTCAATGTAAAACCCTCAAAACTATTTAACTGGTATTAATCTGTTTGCCAGTTTCATGCAGCAGATCTCATAATTGCTTTTAGCTGTTGAAAAACATCAACTTAATAGCTCTAAGAGAGGAGACACTCAGTTTTGTTATCTGTCCCATTGAAATGTGTGCCACTTTGGTGTGAGTTATAAACAGATTTTCTTCCAGGGCTTCAAGACCTGTTTGAGGTGTTTCTGTTAATTAGAACAAGATATGGTATAATACTGTCTACAGTACCATACTGTTGGATTCACCTTTTTGTGTTCTTTTGTATTAAAACAACCAACCCTTGTTAGCTTGGAATAGCCCTCCATATTTATTAAGTCAATTTGATAGGTTTAAAGTGAAATGCTCTGTAATTTACTACAAGTTGTCCTCATGCAAGGTCAGACTTAAATTACTGCTGGTTTTAATATTGATTTTTATATTCCACATACAACATTTCCACCCTTCTCTAAGAAATCAAATCAGTTCTCTGAATTCCCAACCTTAATGCCTTAAACAACAATGTTGAATTTAATAATTTTGTATATTCACAGAAAGGATCAAATACAGCAGAGATTTCCTTCTGAAACTTTCGAGTGTTTCTCTCTCTCAGAAGAAGCCAGAGTTTCTTCCTGATCACCCAGTTGTACTTGAAAAGCCAGTAAGTAAAAGCATTTTTTGTACTAAGTGAAGTTATCAAAACAGTCATGGAGGTTTTGACAACCCATGTGACAGGAAACATTTTTCTTCAGACTAGCCTGCCAAATGGATAAAACCTTCAGAAGCCAGATTGTGCAGTTTGGCTCTGTGACTTTTGTACAAAACTTCCCCAGTCGGTATTTGGCATCTTAACCATGGCAAGTACAATCCAAAGGAAAATGGTTTTTCTCTGTTTTCAGGAAGAAGATCAGGCATGTTTCCAAATTGAAAGTTGGATTGTTTTTTGTTTGTGGGTCTTTTTTTTTTTTCTCTCCTAAGCATGCTTTTGGTCGCTCTTAATGAATTTTCCCAGAATCATTTAGTTCGGAAGGGACCTCTTGAGCTCACTTAGTCCACGCCCCCTGCTCAAGCAGAGTCAGATAGAGCAGGTTGCCCAGGATTGTGTCCAGTCAAGGTTTGAGTATCTCCACAGGCAGAGATTTAACAACCACTCTGTAGAAAGATTGCACAGCCTGTTGCGGTGCTTCCCCGTCACAGTGAAAATACAGTTGGTTTGGGGAGGCTGTGAAAGCTGGGTCTCTTCCCTCAGATCTTCATGAATGTTCCCATTAGTTGAAAAGAAAAAAAATAAATCAAAAAATCTTCCTCAGAGCCGTCATCGTTTCTAGAAGGGTGAGAGAGATACAATCTAATTTTAAGGACAACCTGTAGCAGAGCTGATGTGATAGTGAGAAATTATCTGGATGTTGCTGTTCCTGAGATCTCAACAGTAAGTGCTGAGGTGGATTTCTGTGCGCTCTTGCTTGTGGCGTCTGATAACAGGTCGCCTAAGGACAGTACTCTTTTGGTAGAACAGTAATGGAAATTATAGTAGGATGTTTGTATCCTGATTTGTTCAGGACTTGTTTTCGGTGGGGGGTGCAAAACCATGTAATTTGCTTAAACACTGAACGGTAAGCGATGTTCAGTTGTTCCGTTATCTGTCCTCTTTCCTCTGCACTTTAGTTTCCTTTGTGCAGCACATTTGGTAGTTACATGGGAAAATTTCGTTCCATTTTTCTTCATAGAAACCAGAGGGATCGATGGGATGCATGAGTAAATTAAATGAACGGTGCGTATAAGGGGCGGGAGGAGGCCTCCAAATAAATTCCTAATGAGGAACAGACAGTCCTACAACATGTCAGTGACCTTGTATTTAGGAGGAGGTGGTTGTCAACAGTTTGCTGCTCAATTGAGCATTCGGGCGGTTCTTGCCCGTCTTAAGACTTCCCTAATTCTCAATTTTTGAAGTCACTGCTGAAGTATATGCCCGTCTCTGAGTGAAAGCCGTATTTTCACATGGAGAAAGCTTCCTAGAGTGACGTGTACAAGGGAGGTACTGTTACAGTCAGAGGGCTGTGGGTCACGTTTGTCCCAGAAGATGTCTGGGTTTTTTGAGATGTGGGGATCAGGCCCACCTATACAGAGCTCATCGTTTGAACTGAACTGATGTTACCGTGGTGAGAAGGTCTGCTGGGAAGACTTCACATTAAGTTTCTCTGATTAATGAATGTAGAACTGTTTGTGTTAATAAAAAAAAATACCAAATTGTTAAATGCACGTGGAATAGAAAAGAGTTAAAAGCAGACCCACAAAAACTTGTTTTAAATGATCTCTTATAACTGAAGTAATTTGAGGGTTTGTTTGTCTTACAGGAAAAGAGCAACCCTTTCATGGACATATGCAAGAAATGACAGGTTGTTTGGAAGATGACAAATCCATCAATGAAGGAGCTACCTTTGATCTAGATCTTTATGATTTTTGAAGTTGCTTGGGTGCCTACAGATGCAAGTAGGACCCTCCGAAACTTATGGAAATGCCCGTTTCTTCCAGCAATTGCCTCAATGCTTTAAAAGTCAAACCTTTAATTTGTAATGCCTGAGATGGTAGTACAATTACAGTGAAAATAAACAATTTTACATTTTGCTGTGACAGACCTTTGTCCTTGAGTTGTTTGTGTTATATAGCCATATAGTTTGACCATAAATTCTGAGCCAATACTTGAGTGGGTTTTTTTGCTCGCTCTCACCTTTTTTCCTTAGCAGTTATAATGGAACAAAGAAAACTGGCTGTGTCAATTCTCAGATGGTCTAGGGTATGTACTTTTCTAGCTTGTATCTGCCCCCTGTTCCCCCCCAAAAAAACCCGCCACCAACCCACAACTCAAACAACCAAACCTTCACTTGTTTCCTCGCTTCATTTGAAACCTCCATCTTGACACAAGAGATTCCTCAATGCTTTGTGGGCACGTACCTTATTTTAAGGTAGGAAGTCTCTTGTAACTAACAGTTTCACTGAAATGGGAAATCTTCTCTCCTCATGGATCAGAGCAGGAGAAATGTCTACGCATCCCAGTCCTTGAAGTTCTTTGTAAAGACTTGTCCAGTGTTTTTGACTTAGAAATGTGTACGGAATAGGCAAAATTGAGGAACAAGACAGATTTTAATCACATCTAATATGACTAAATGGGTGTACCAATACATAGTTAATTGTGTAACTTTTTTTTTTTCATAAATTAGAATAGTATTTAATTGTGAAGTAGTTTGGGTATTTCCTGAATGTATCCTTCAGTTGACAAGCATCAATAATAGTTATTTTGTACGAATATTGTTACCTTGAAAACCCATATTCAGACCTACAATGATGTCATTTGGGGACTGAAGGCAATGTTTTAACCTCTGTCACAAATGATAATGGAAGCAAACGACAATGTGTCAAATAGTGATTGCAATGGTGCAGAAAACTTACCAGTTGCATTTGATAGACACTAAATTTCTTTCCCTGAACTACACAACTGAATTTGTTTGAATGCAGTTCCTTCTATGTTTAGCAGTAGTTGGGCAATTAAATTAAGCTTCCAAGTGTATTCTATTCCCATGTTGTTTGCAAGTAATGTTACAAAGAATTGAAATATTTTTTTTGCTGGTTTTCTAATGACTGGGAGATTTTTAGAGTGAGTCCTAGGGATTTTTTTCCCCGTCATGTGGTGAAGGTAATTTCTGCGTGTAGGTCTCAAAACTATTTAAGTGAAATTTCTAAAACTTGTGTGTCATTCACCAAAGTAGTTTTTACTAGCAAATACACAAAGGGGAATAACTTAGAAGGACATATGACCTACTAGAAAATTCTCCCCTTTCTACCACCTAATTGACATGAAATTCTAAAGCAGGTTATTTTAAGAAGAATTTTAATATACCTTATTCAGTGAAAAGGAAAAATGTCTTAAGCCTCGGTGTGTCAGTTTTCCCTTGAGTATTTACCCTGCAGCAGTGTCACGTGTCACTGTGTTTCCTTCCTTGGTAGACCAGTGATGACAAAAGAAAACATGCCGGGCACCAGACTGACATCTTGTCCTAAGAAAAAAGCCAGGCAGATCTTTAGGAATGCGAGTGGTTTTGCTTTGCTGAAGACAAGAAACCTTTAAGCTCTTCACTGATCTGTCATGTGTGAGTGTAGTATCTCTCTCTGGGTGCCTTTTTAAGAATGAAGAGATGTGTAGTTGGATCATGTCAATATGGAAAGCTTTGGACTTCAGCATTGAAAGCATTTCACTTTTGCTGATTTAAAGGTGAAATTTGTCTCTGACATGGGGACCTAAATTTAGGTGTGTAGGTACCACTTTCTGACATCCCCGTTTGCTTAGAGAACCTGAGCTCCAGTGGAGGGGGTTGATTCAGTTGCCTAAAGGTAGGCACCTGGTGCCATCTGAGGCACATAGGGCATCTGCAGCAGCTGCCTGGGGCTGGCGTGAATGACACACAACCTATCGGTAATTCACTGCTTGTTTGTAGGCGAAAGTCCCCACTTGTAGTTACATACGGCAATGAGCTGCTTGAGTTGAAATGAAAATAGAGAAATCCTACAGTGAAGATTGTTTTAATTGAATACAACGGTTTAGGGGACGGTTTGTCACTTTGGACTGCTAGATGAGTGGAGAGTGGTCATTTAGCGTGTAGAGCTTGTCAACCTGCCACGGAGGTGTGAGGTTTCCATAGTCACTTGCCTTTCATTCCTGGGCTGGGGGACCCACCTACCGCTCAGATGCAGGGGACAACAGCAAGACTTCTTGGGGAAGAAAGTGTTTCTACTTGCAGGTTTTTGTCTATTTACGCTCTGGCAGCGATTTCTCTAAGGAGTTTTCAGTGAGCTGAAAATTAAAATATTTTCCAAGTGTTTAGGACATAGGGTTGAAAGCAAATTGGTTGTGAAATGTTAAGTCTGCATTTCCTCTTGCGAGGGTAGGGGCTAGAGGCTCTGAAGGGACAACGGCACTGCCTTGTCATGGGCAGAGAGTTTTCCGTGTGAGTGAAGTTCTGTATTGACACAAAAAATTGTGCCTATGTTTATTCTCCGAATTACTGACTAAACAGCTTCTCTGAAGCCTGAGATGCTTATGAAAACACGTGTTCCTGTTCATACCTGTTTCTTCTGTAAAAGGAGAAAACAGCAGCATTAAGTAACAATTGTTTATTAACATAAGACTAAAACTTTTCACAAATATTTAGTCATACCAATCAAGATGCACTTTTCTGTGACAGTTTGGACTGAATATACTGAACATACAACAATAAACAGTTCAGCTTAGTTGTCTTGTTCCAGCTTTTAGAATGCATCATTTCACTGGAGAAGGGAAGATAATAAATGTGCAGGTTCCCATATTTTAAAATGGAAAATACCATATCCACGACAATAAACAGGATCACGTCATCAATTCTTAACCCAGCACACCTGTACTCTGCAGTGCGAACGTTGTGGTAATGAAAGACAAGGCCACATTAACATCACTGGGGACCACAGCTTCTAGTTGTTATTGAGGACCCACCACGATGCTGAAAGACAGGATAATTTGTTTACTCATTTCTTAATGTAAAGGGTATTTCTTTCTCTACTTCTTGTCAAAATCCTAAACAAAATAGCTACAATGTATATAAAGAAATGTTCATTTATATATGAAGGTAATACTGCTTTATTTTAACACTGCATGCTTTCAAGGATGAGACCTCTCCAGGCAGGGGAAGAATACTTAAAATACTGGGAGAGTTGAATATAACTGGGGGAGGAAGGAAGGTATCTTCAGCACAAGAATTTATATCTTTTTGGTAACAACCAAGGAAGCATGAATGTGTCGATCGTGACTGTATCTGAGATGCCAAGGCCCCTTGGCAGAGGGGTGTTCTAGGCTCAGGATATTTTGCGCTACACAATTTGGGGATTAAATTCCTTAACGCAGCTTGCTTCTGTGAACATGTCCACAAATCTTTCCATTTATGGCCTTTTTCTGCCAAATGTTATTCTTGAAGAAGAATGTTGAGAAGGTACTTAGGAATCCTACCTGAATTTGGCCTAGTAGTCCCTGATGCATCAGTGGATTTATGAATTTTGGCCAAAAAAAATGCCAGTTTAAGAGTTTATTTCATGGACTACAGTGTTGTAAGCGTTCAGCGCTTTTCCCTTAGCTTTTGTTTTCTTCACCAAAAGGTTGTCTATTGTCCTCAGGTCCGGATCTTATATAAAGATTAGGCGTTCACTGAAGATGAACTGAGTGGTTCATGCCACCCTGGTAGATTGCCCAGAAGGGATTTGGTGGGCTAACAGGTGGGCAAGTGATTATAAGAGGTTTTGGTTCCTGTTAACTGATGGTAAATGCGTTTGCTTTAGGATGATACTGGATCCAACAGTCTTGAAATCCCATCTCTTCCTGCATCATTCTTATCCAGGTAAGTGTATCCCTATTAACTTTACTTAATCAGCTGAGTGAAGATTCTTGGGTTGTAATCTTTGAATCAGATTCCCATTACCATTTACAATTGTTTCAGTTCTCAGTTAACCAGATGTGTAAAAAAAACCTGCAGATACATCTGAGCTAGGGTAAATTTGTTTTTAAAACAGAGCCTAGCTACGGGCTAGGTACAGACAGGTTGGGGTTTTGTTTCCTGATTTTGCAGTGGTATCACTTTACGGTGTCTTAAAATTCCTCCAGGAAGCAGGCTGGTGGCACTGAAGCCATCATTTTTTTTACTTCATGAGCATTTTCTCTCTTTCACATACAAATATGATTTGTACAGATCAAGCGCACAAAGTACTTGACATGAAATGAAAGTTCAAATGTCTGCACGGATCTCTAAATAATAGATAATCTGTAAAATTGTAAAAATACCTGGAACGGCATTACTTCCCGTTGCCCCCTCCCCAGTGAGAAATGCTGTTTCCATGGCAACTGTCTGCCAGGATAGAGCTCTGCAGACTGAAATCCCTCTTAGCAGGCAGAGTCGATGCTTTAATGAGCACTTTGAATCCAGTTTCAGGCCCTTCTATATTTAAGCATTTCTATACGGTGTTTACATTTCATTGTATGTTAATTGTACTTCAGCTGTGAACACTCCTGGGTCATACCCAGCCGAGCTCTTGGGCACAAAGAAGTTTGGGAAAAGGCCGCGTTGTTTCCTACAGCCAAGTTTGTATTAAATCCAGCAATTTACCCAATAAGATACACGATTTGAAGGGATTCTTGGTTCATTAAGTGCAATCTCCTGATACTGCAGGAATCCCTGGCATATAATTGTGTTTTCGGATCAGGCTCATGAGGTCTGAAAACCTGTTGCTGGTTTCTTTTAAGGAGAAACACCAGGTATAGGACTATGTAATTCCTTTTTTCCTAATAGATGGGGGTTTATTATTTTAAATTTAGTCTCAGACATAGGGGAAGATAGGGTTTCATTGTAATAGATCTGTGTTGCCCGAGATAAAAATGTTGCTGTCCTCTCTCTGAAAATAAGGGGCCGATGCTTGCTTTGCTTCATCCTGCACTGTCTCTTTTAACTATCGTTTCTCTGAGAAGGAAGATGTTGCACGCTCATCGGTTTGTATTACAAATAGTAATTTGGAATCATTAACACCTTGCATTTTCAAAGTAGTTTGGTTTTTTATCCATTTTAACATAGCAGAAAATATGTACAATAAATTGGTTAATAACTAGCAATTATTAGTAAGACATGTGTCAGTCAATGTAAATATGATTAAGTTGAAGTCTTTGTTAACAAGCAATTTTTTGCCTGAAAATCTTAAACAGGGTGTATTTTACTAATCAGAAATAGTATTGTTTATTGCAGATATTTTCTTAAATAGTGTATACTGGTGTAACTTTCCAGTATGTAAAATAAAGCATTGAGTGTTTTATTTGTGCTGATGCACTTTACATTTCTGTGCTTAAAATAAAAACATTTGGAGTCTCTTTTTCCTTCATACTTTCCCAAAGAAAGTCTGACTTAAGGGTGATATTTTGCAGTGGTCCTACATATGGAACACACTAATATGGCAGAACTCTTCACATGCAGTAAACAAAAAGAACTTGAAAAATTGGTGTTTACCAGGGACTAGCATTGTTGTGACAAGCTCTGGAGTTTCCAAGAAGTCCACGTTACTTCTTTGGAATGTCTTGCTGTAATTCATTTGAAGGTGGCTAAATAGTTGTAAAAAAAAAGAAACAAACGAAAATAAGAATCAAGTTTTTTAAAAGGGCTAAACATTTTTATGAGCATCAGAAGTTTTACAATTAGTGCCATAACAGAGATTTTGTGCTTCAAAACTTAGAAAATGATGGCAGTGGGAGAGGAGAGCAGATAAGCTGTGAAGTTCTTGCATGTTATTTTAAACACGTTTTTTTCTTCTGTCTGGCTTAACTGTTACCCTGATGCTCATCTCCCGGTTGTGACCCAGTACAGCAGTTCTTGTTCCAAGTGTCTTGACATGTTACCAGTGTTCTCGAGTCTTTCTGGAAGTAAACTCTGAAGTGGGGCTTTGTTCAAAATGAAAGAAACTCAGCTTCAAGAAACTTCTCCGTCTTCCTTCAGAATGGTTTCTGTCTACAGATTTAGGATTGTGGGGTTTGTTTGGGCTTCTTTTAATAGTAGAAGTAGTTAAGGAAAATCTTTTTCTCTCTACTCAATTTCTTATCCATCTGTCTGCTGCAGGCTAGAACTCGGCTGGTAGGATTTTAATCGCTATAACTTCTATTTTGGGCCCAAAATGGACATTCTGGGAATCTGTCGGATGGGGTTTTGTGATGTGGATTTGGGAAGCTTCGGGAGAGCTCCCCAGGACTGCTGGCAAGCTCGGGTGCGTCGCTGGATGGCGCACCTCCCACCTCATTCCTTGCTTTCACTGTCATTGTTGAAGTGTGGTAATGTTGCTGCTTCCCTGTTCTTTTGTCTCTGATCAGCTCCCGTACATCTGATGCCATACCTTCCTCTGCTCGCTTTCAGGCATTTTCTGTTCTCTTTGAACCAGTTGTGTCTTTCTGACATTTTTATTTATATCTTTCAGTATGTTTTAGTCTTTAGGAATTGAAGGATTGTTCTGAGGTGTTAACTGTTAGGTATTTAGCAAGGGATGGATTAGCAGTATTTAAAGTAATTTATATTCACTCCTTCTACTCATCTGCTCTCTAACCTTCAAAACTTTCTGTAGGACAAAAAAAAAACCCCAAACACCCCCACGAAAAAAACCCTTACCTATTCCAGGCATTGCTGTTCTCCCAGAACTCATAAACAATGAAGCGGGAATCACTTGGAAGCTTCTGTATGGAAACACTAAGGATTGAAGGATAGAACTAATTTAATCAACCATGACAAAGTAACTGGACACACACATCTTATTCCAAATTTTTTATAAGTATGAACCAAATGCAGTGATTTTTGGAAAAACAAACAAATTAAACCCCCCAAATAATAAATTTAACAAACAAGTGATTTGGGGAAATATACTGGAAATATATTGTGAATTATCTGAGGTTTTTTTTTTTTTAAACTCATGGAGTATTTTCATGTCTTTTTATTTATTAATATTTTATCTTGACTCTTGAGAAACTGATTTGTCATATTGCTCCAATAGCGTAATTTATCTGAAATGCTAAGCAGTAATGCAGAAAACTAACCCAACTGCTGTGGTTCAGGGAAAATCAGCTAATACAGCGCATTGCACATAGAGAACAGTTCAAGTTTGGAGAGTACCTTGTGCCGATTCATTGAAGAATTACACTGTGAGAAGTCATCCTTTTGTAGGAGAGTGCATCGAAGTAGCAGTGACATAGAGTTTACGTGCTTTGGAAGCAAATAGCAATGGAGTGTAAAGACAGACAGGCTGATGTCTGCTGCAGATATGCTTTAACAAAATACTTTTTGGTATTATTTACTTGTCTCCTTAAGTCATTCAGCTAACAATTTATCATGGGTGAAAAATGACCCATGGAATATCTGCTGATCCTCTGCACAGAGTCATCCCACTTATTGTCGTGAATATAACGGCTTTCTAGCATGTAGGGTACTTAGGCATTTGGGTACTCAAATTGCTGTTTCGATGTATAGCACAAAAAATATATAGATGTATTTCTCTGAGTATCCAAGTGTGAAATTGCTGATCTTACAACTGACGTGCTTGAAAACTAGTCTCAGGTTATATTTCATGCTGTAATAAGAAATTTCATATGTTTTCTGTTTTTTTGTTTTCTAGCTGTATGCAAATGTACATTGTAAAATAGCAAAAATATCAAGAACTGTTGGAAAAAACGTCAGTCATAAACAGCTGCAGTGAAAAACAACCGGTAGGTGGCATTACAGACTCACCAAATGCCTGTAAACTTGGGAAAGAAGGTAATTTTTTGCCATCATTTGTTAAATTGCATTCTGAAGTCACATAAGCTCTCCCCCCTGGCATGTCTAAAGTCACTACAGTGTTTGGCTGAATGTTTGGTTTTGGAAGGGGGCTGAGGGGCTTCTCTTCCTTTTTTTTTTTTTTTTCCATATCTCGGCCCGCAAGAGAATTTTATTTTCCTCATCAGTCTGCCTTTACAAGGGTTCCCTGCTAAAAGGCTTCTCTCTTCCTCTTCTAGCTTAACTTATATTTACTGGTCTGTGTGAACACTACCAATATGATCACCATTAAGTGTGACGATCTCATAACAACAAGGCTCAGAAGTTAGGGATGTGGTCGGCAGCCTTTGAAGATATAGGAAGATCCTGTATCGGGTACACATTATAAAAATATTTATTTCATGATAGGCTGTAGTGTGTATGGCAGTAACTTTCTCAAGTATGTTAAATGAAGAAATTCAATACAGTGGCGAGTCACTAAAACTTATTCTTAACTCAGTTCTAATTATTTAATTCTGTTTTACTGAAAATTTTGCATTTTAATTTTTCCCATTCTTTATGGGAATGACTGCCTAAAGGGAAGATTTTGAAAGCTTCCAAACAGAGAACTGGCCAACAAGTTGATAAGTTGCTCCCTTGCCAGGTGAGCACAAATGAAGGATGGTAAATGAGTTTTCCAATGAAGAGTGTCAGCCAGCCTAGGAGCATCCAGAAGCCGTGAGCTGATGACCTGCAGAGCCAACAAGTCTTAAAAGATTGTTTAGCATCTTTGGGATAACCTGCATTGTTATTTTGAGATACTCCTTAAAGTCTGCCCATGCACTTTGACATCTCTTTCTGATTTTAGTTGTCTTTGAAAAGCCTTGTCTTACACACATAACCAGCCAGGAAAGAAGCTGCTGCAGGTTCTCTCTTTGTAAATAATCCACCTCCACCCTGAGGATATTAAAGAAATCAGACTACATTCCTTCCTTCAGCCCAGGGGCAATAACATAGTACTTACTGCAAGCAACCACCCTGAGAAGAAGCGGATTCCACGTACTGCTTCAAAGCAAGCCGGAATTCCTCGACTTCTTCTTCTATCACAGACATTTGACGTTGAACAATCATTATGTGCTGATATAAAAACATTACAATATTACTGGCATATCATCCTCTGAATTCCTTAAACTCTGAAAAGCCTATCATAAAACAATAAAAATCACAATCATCAACACCTCCCACTCCCTGAAAAAAAAACAAACCCACAACCTTTTAAGTTTGTGGCCCTTCTTTTAGTGCTTTGGTGTGGGGAAGTAGAAACACCTGAATGTGGCTTTTATATCTTGTCAGGCTGAGGCACAGAGTGGAAACACCCAAAATTAGTGGTGACCTTAGAGAACCTGAGAGTCGTCTGAAACCTGGCTGAGTCTTTTTGGAAGAGCGCAAAGGAAATGTTTATCTTTGGAATATTCAACAACAAAATGTGTTTCCTTGGATTAATCTTTATGCAAGGAGGGGTGAGGTTTGAGATCGCATCCAGTGCAGATTGCAGGGATTTGCTGTGTTACTTTCGTTGAGGTGCTTTTGTAGTCTTTTGCCTCTCAGAGCTCTGACTCGCACCCGAATGAGAGCCCTAAAGTAGCTTGTGTTAAATGATGCACAGAGAGGGTTTTTTTTTATTTCCACCTTTCTGCAAAAAATGAACAATCTTTATAAACAGGATTTTCTAAATACTTGGCAGTACAGAAATGCTATTTATCCTGAATTATTATGGTTATCATTTAGTTAATGTAAGTAGTTTACATATTGATTCATCCATTGAAGCTTGTCAATTTTACTAATGAAATATATAAAGAAATACCATGTGCTTCTTAATTAATACAACTTCCTCTCTTGTGCGGCTTTTTGACTTGTTTCTTCCTTGATTATTGATACTCTTATCTCATGGATTATCCCTCCATTATAAGCAGCCTGTCTAGCAATATTGTAAAATCTCATTTAAAACAAGAAAAAAATCTAATGCAACTACTGTGATCTAATAAGGAATTTGATGGATCATCTATTTTGGCTGTTTTTTCCTGTGTATGTGATTTGTATTGTGTTAGGTTCAAAGCCTAGAGTTTAGGAATGCTAGTGTATTTGAAAACTGATCTTGGGACACGAACTTAACTAAAAGTAAGTTTATTTATGGTTATGGTTTTGGTTTTCTAAGTTGTAATATCAATTACTGCTTAAGAATAGATGCTCCCCCATCTTTCCTGGTATGGCTTCCTATAGAGTTTTGGGAGGGAGGAAGAGAGGGAAGGGGACTGGTTGGCTGTACAACCATGATTTAAAGCGTGCACGCAGCATTAGGCAGTAGGGAGCTGAGAAGCTGTCACCCCATAAACGCTGCTGCCAAATTCAGTAAATCATATAAATGTCACCTCTAGCTTATGTGAGCTGAGGTTTTGGCTCACTGTATCCTTTGAAAACAATGGAAAAATTAATATAAAAGTTTCTCCAAAAGTAACAGTTTCTCCCACATATTCTAAGTGTTGCTGTGTTGCACAATGTATTCTGCTGACTGTAATGGATTCTTATCACTGGGAAAAGGGAGGATGGTGATTATTTTTTTATTATTTTTTAACAAAAGAGGTCGAGTGAGATTGATGTCTCAATAGCTGGCATAGAAAATCAAATGTCAAAAGTCATTATCTTAAAAAGCACTTACAGATTTTGCATTTTCTTCCAAAACTTCCTCTTCAAATGGCTCAAGCTTTAGGTCCTTTCAGGCAGTTGAAAAGAAAATAGAAATATAAGAGGCAATACTACAGCTGTATTCTGTTCTTACCTATCTGAAAAGCTATTCCCATAGTTAGATTCTGTTGTATCTCCAGAAGTTATAATTAAATCACTTCTTTATTAGCTGCAAGTCAAACACAAGCATTGTTTGCAGAATCTTGCACGTTTCAGTTTCCACCCTCACAGGAAAGAATTTCTTTCTGGTATCTAATCTAAATCTCCTCTCTTTCAATTTAAAACCATTACCCCTTGTCCTATCGCTACACTTGCTGACAGAGTCCCTCCCCATCTCTGCTGTAGCCCCTTCAGGTACTGGAAGGCTGCTATAAGGTCTCCCCGGAGCCTTCTCTTCTCCAGGCTGAACAACCCCAGCTCTCTCAGCCTGTCTTCATAGAAGTGCTCCATCCCCCTTGAAATGAACTGTCAGCTATCGTAAAACTTTATAGAGACAGAAGTTCTCGGGGTGGGAGGTGAGGGAGCATAGTTACAAGGGACTGTTTTCTAGGATTGAAAAAGATCCCAGTCAGGTGTCTGAGCTGCTGCGCGCTTCTGGGGGCAGACTGGGCAGCAGCCCACAGATGCATCTGTGAGGCAGCAAGCAGGATGGTTGCCTAACACGCAAACTGGATGCACGCTTCGTGAGTCAGTGATTGTCGTGGCTTCAGCCGAATTTACCAAAACCAGACCGACAGACGGCCCTTCCCCTTTCCCCCCAAAAAGAGAGGAGAAGGAAGAGATAAGGAGATTTAGAAGTTTAGAATGAACTGAACTAGTTTAATGAAGAATTAATATTAAAATCAAAAAGAAGAAAATAATGAAATAGATCCAATATATAGAAAACCGTCTCAAGCTCCCAGGATGACAGTCCCGTCACCAGCAGGCACTGGGGAAGTCCCAGACTGGACTCAGTGACGGATGGGAACTGGATTCCAGCTCTGGAGTCAGGAACACACGGATGGGGATCAAAGGCAGATGGACAGACAGAGTCCTCTTCGGACATCAGCCATCGAAGAAAAAGCCTTGACCCTTTGATCCCTCAGCTTTTACACTGAGCATGGGGCAGATGGGATGGAATACCATGTTGGTCAGGTTTGGGTCACCTCTCCTGTCCCCTCCCCACAGATGTGATCCCTCTACGTTTTTCCGTTCCCGACCCTCTAAGGGGGCAAATAATGAATTTGCCTGACCTCGGCTGTTATAGCAATAAGTATAAGCAAGGGCCTCCCTGCACACCATTCCTTGCCATGTGACAGAAACATTGGTCTTATAGCTCTGAGAAGGAGCAGTTTTCTCCACAATACGCCGTTAATTTCAGAGAGTTAGAAGAGGCCTAGCTAAGATGTAAAATTACAGAACAGAAAATTGGTTCTGTTATGCTTCAAACCAGGATATTGATTCATGCGAACACCATCTAGAAACGCACACCGAATTATCACTTAAATGCCAGTGCCCTCTAACCCAGTGCCGTATGGATATGCCGAAAAACACCCGTGTGCCTGAAAAAGGACGGATCGATTTGCAATAAGCAGCTGAAGCAAAATGCACTCCTTGTTAGGGGTGCTTCGCTCCTAGTTGCAAACAATTCTTGTGTAACAAAGACTGGAAAAAATTATTCTGTTTGCAGCTGGGTGAGGATTGATTAACCTCAGGCAGCAGGCATTTTGCTGCACAAATCCTGTTTACTCGCTGCAAAGGCACCAAGAGGTGCGCAGGTAGAATTCCAATGAAGAGGGGACCTGCAGAGCGAGGCAGGAGGGACGTGGGGTGCGCTCAGTAACTGCTGTGCAGCTGCCCCTCGCCTGCAGAACCTGCAGAGAAAGGCATGAAAGGAGGGAAACACCCGGCTTTAATAGCTCATTTGTCATTGCAGAAGCCTCAGATAAAAACCCTGAGGGAAAATGCATATTCTGTACTTTTCAGTGCAAATTTTTTCTCGGGATAAGTATGGAAAAAGAGAGGAAAGGAATGACTCGAGTTGTACTGCAAGCTTTCTCTCATGGTAACAAGGAAAGGGTATTTTCTTCAGGCAGCTTGCTGTGACCTTGGAGCGTGTGAGCACTGGCACATAGTCCTCATCAGTGGTGAAAGAGCGCTCAGGTATCGGTCCTACCTCACCTCAGCTGAGAAGTGGTGGCTTCTGAAATTGCCTCTTAGTGTGATTGTGTGATCCTCCTGATCTGCTTCAGGGCAAAGTCAAAAAAGAAGAGCTTTAGCAGCTGCTGAAAGCTGAAATGCAACACTTGTTTGGATGTGGTGGGCTAACCTGGAACATCATCTGAGCTAAAAATGATTAAGTTACTGCTGTGAGATGGCATACATAGCAGCCTCATACCAGGTGGGAACAAGGATGACTTGATCACCCCTTGATGTTTCTAATTCATTTCAGTCTGAAGTCCATGGTCATTCAAGAGATCAGCTTTGCTTTTTCTTGAATTTGCCTTTTCTTGATTTGGGTTTGGAACAGAGTAGATAGACTGACAGTCTCCTCCTAAGAAGCACTGACATCCTCTTTGCAATACATGCCTGTCCGAATCAGGACCCAGACACTGTTTTGCAAGATGCTGTTGAAACACGGATCACAGGGAGCTCTTCCTACCATAATGAAATGTAAGATCTAAGAAAATTAGGATAAGAGGGAATGTAGTTAATACAAAAGTTTTTTTCTCATAGTTTTTTTGATACATCTCAGGATACTTTATAGGACCAGGAGTTTCATGGTTTCTAAGTTGCTATGCCATGCGTGGTTTTTTTAGTTCACAGGGGCCAGAAGTGCCGAGAGAAGAACAATAAAAGGAGGTGGTCCTGGAGAAGCTGCAGAAATGGTGAACTTGTCATGTCTCACGGTTAGACCTGGCCATGAGATATAAAGTCAAGCAGATGCAAAGTTAGGTAAAGGTGGGTATAGTCTGTCTATTGGCAAAAGTAGGTTTGTCTAATTGCTATATTTTATTAATTTAATTTTATATTGATAAGGAGGTAATTATGGAAGGTCTTTTGCCCTGCCACTGTTTCCCTTTGGCACTGAGCTCCTTTTCAAACTGAGGATCTCTGTCATTTATCTGTAGCAGATTTTGTCATTTTATAACATCCTTGTTGTAAATTTATTTACTACAAAATAGGTGGCTGCTTTCTGTAATGCTTACATTGCATTACTGCCGTTTCTTTTTCTTTTTTAATAACATTCACTTAAATGTTAAGTTTTCTTTAACTCCTTTTTGCATCAGTCCGTGTCGGGAGGTCGCTGTGGAGCTGCTGCTTCCCAAGCAGAGCTGGGAGTAAAGCTGGACCAAAAGTGAGAGTTACATTTCATGACGGACTTTGACATTTCAAAATCCAATTTGTAGCTATTCAGAAAAAATCAAGTTGCTACTAAAATGTCATTAGTGGCAACTACTGTGTAATTGCTTCTATCATGCAGAAAATACCTCTGGGAGGAAGCTGGTGTGTGCAGGCAGATGAGTATGCCCTGGCGAGAGGCTTAATGGACTGAGCAGACCATGAGGAGCTGCTGAGCATAGCAAGGAACAGAGTGGCAGAAGCTACAGACGGTGCCACAAGGAATGGCCAAATTTCACAGCTGAGTAAGGAGAAGCGATGCGAGAGACTGTCAGACCTCAGGGGTAACCGAAGGGACTACTGGGCTCTCTTTTGGGAGCAGAGTCTTGCAAGACCAGCAGCGCGGGGGCTGACCGCATTGGTAATGCAGCTGATCAGTAATAAGGCTGAGAGAACAGAAAGACCTCTCCAACTGGGACCAAAGTGAAAAAGGAATTAGGGGTGTTTTGTTCATTTGGAAGGGAGCAATGGCAGAGCAAGGTCAGCATGCCTGTCTTGCTGAGCCCTGTGTCGGAGCACCACTGTTTATTCTGTCTTCTCGTTAAATCCCTTACTTTAATATTTTCTGGATATATAATTTGCTCAAGTTAGGCTAGCGGGTGAGTAGGAGCCACTTATCTGCCAGAACCCAAGGTCTGATTTGATGCTTAGGTAAGGGGCATGGATCCAGCCACAAATACTAGATGGACTTGAAGCCTATGATAACGTTCACAGGGGAATGTCCATCCTGATCAGCTGGAAGGAAGGCAGAGGATCAGGCTGTTGTGTGTTCGTGGTTCGTGTTTCTGTGAGTACTGCCCGTCTGTTTGTGGGTGCTGGTGAAGGCACCCATGCTGGTGTGCGTGGATCCATGTCCTTGGAGGACATGCACAGCCTTACCACTGGTGAGTGCTGACCTCCTGCAGGGATGGGCAGCATCCTTAGCATCAGGACTGGAGCAACTCCTGAGTCCAAGAGCCCTTCAACCGAAAACCTTGCTTCTCCTGGACCATGAGGAAGAAATACCCCAGGTCATAAGATCCACTGAATTCAGGCCACCTCCTTAGCACCTATCTGACATCATTGTCTGTTCTTCAATAGGGACACTTTAGAGAATAACACAGGAATTTATAACCTTACTTTTTCTTTTACTTTTCTTTCTTCTCCCCCATGCAAAAAACCAGTCACCATACACAGACACAAACCAACTTTTACCACCCAGTGTAGCAATAAATCTGAATGAAAACAAAATAAATAGACATTTTCCCTACAGGCAGATGTTGCTCTGGTTTTCACAAGCCCTGGGAAGCGTTGGTATCATTGGATCAGACGGGTCATTTGTCAGGCTCCCGGAGGGCTGTGCTTTGCCGTGGGAACCGCAGGCGGTCTCAGGGCTCTGGGGGCCAGAGCTCCCAGGTGGGGTGGTGGGATTTGCGTCAGCTTTTGGTTGAACTGTATTTATCAGGGAAGTGTTTTGATCTTTATAAGTTAGTATCCTCTGACGGGGATGGAAGAAAGAAAACTTTCTGTCAAGCTTTATTGGGAAAGTTTGGAGAGGAAGAGAAAAAAATTAGATCCTAAAAAGAGATGTTCCCCAAAACAAGCATAACTAAATACAATAACATCCTCCAGTCACAGAGTAATGTCACATTTCAGTTCTTCATGAAAAGTTGGACCTGTGGTGATGGGGAGTGTGGGAAAACCATGTAAGGCTTTCATGAAAGTAAAAGATGAAAGGAATATGTAGATATTTAATGAGTATTAGCTCTCTTAGGTGGTGTTGAAGTTTCCCTCATTGATTGGAAAGACTGTGACTGGGACATTGAAAGCATTTGTGGTTTGAGGATTGCGTTACTGAGAGCAAGAGAACAAACAGGTGAGAAGAAATACATACCTTCTTTTCCAGCCTGTCAATCAGCTTTTGGAGTCTGTTTATCTGGGTCATCCACTGGCTGTCTTCTTCAGTCCAACCTTTGGAAAATATAAATAATGGACATTTATAAAATGTTACTAAATGCTGGAACATAGTGTATTAATTTATTTTATAATAAAATGCTTATCTTAGCTTGCAATTTATTTTGCTTATCAAAGATTGTGCTGCAACTTGTTCAATGTTCATTTAGATGAAACTAAAGGTAAGCATGATTTTGACTATATGAATTATTTTATTTCTTTTCAAGATAGAATAGAAATCCAATATATAATGAAAACTATATTCTAGATGAATGCCAGTGTTTTTGAAATCGTGCTGATACCTGAAGAAAGGAACGTTCTCCTCTACAGGTGGAGCCAACTCATAACCTGAGCACCCTCCGCGCAAAATGCAAAATCATCTTGGCAGGGTGAGTGAACTAAAGTTTTCTCTGTCTTAATATTTTTCTTAGTTTGCCATTTCTTTACATGAAACTTTCTATAAAAGTAAGAGTCAGCTCTTCTGCTGCATAGCAAGCCTCTCTCTGGGATTTCTTTCAAATACCTCCCACGGAGGGACCATGTGCTGTGTCTTTTCTGCAGTGCACCCTCAAGAGCACTGTTGAAGGTGAAGGAAATGCAGTCAAGATTGTCTTAAATGTCTTGGCATGGCCAATACAACTCAGGTGAAAGGATCTTTCTTTCTCCTGCAGAGAGATAGCAGACCTGCTGTAGGGCCCTGACTGCCAGGACATTGCCATGGTTGGCCTGTTGGTGCTCCCAGGGTTCCTGACACAGTGCTTCCAGGATTATTCTAAGGTTCCTTCCCAATAAAAAATGCATTTTTTATTGGGAACAGCAGAAAAGAGTTAAGCAGGGGTACATGTGCAGCTAAATGATTTAAGTTTCTGGCATGGTATGTTGAGAGTTCTGAAGGAGCCTCCTAACATCACAGAATTTCTTGTATGCATTAGGAATAGGGGGCTTTCTCTTTGTTTAGCTGCAACAGCTGATTTTTACTTACACTCGTTGGGGTTTTCAGTTTTGTTCAGTCATCTGCAGTATGGTGTCTTAAGGGTTTTCTTGTGTTCTTCCATTAACTATGGATATAATCTTGCAGTGGACCCTGAAGCTGATTTAATAACATTAACTGAATGTTGCCACCTTTCCAACCAAACCGTGCCCCTGGGTGCTTGACGAATTGCAGAAATATTACTATTAGGACTGATTCTTCCTACACTAGATTCTTCTACAGTGAGATTACACTTTTGAGATGTGTAATATATGTTTGTGGAGACTGCAAATTTTGAACACTTCAAGACTGATTATCTTTCATCATAATAGCTTTCCTATGTTTAGCATTTCAGCAGCAAAGGGAAGAGTAAAGACACTGGTTGTTAATTGTGTCTTGTCTCATTATATGGATAGGACATCCCCCTTTTAGAAGACTTCCTAGCTCTCCATCTCTACTGCAGTCATACTTGTGACTTTATAATGACCTGATATCATATAGCAAAGGTGAAGCTAGAAAATGTTGTTCTACAAAGGCACAAGCATCTCTGAGCCTCTCTAAAGTCTTGAAAATTTTGCTTTTGCTAAAGTCTCAAGAAAATTGTCTTTCAGATGGAACAGATAATACTCAAGGAAACAAATACTAGTATTATGAGAGCAGTTCCTAGAGCCACCCACCGTGTGAATGTGTACATAAGTGAGTGCTTTCAGGAGACAGGAAAGTTGTTTATCAGAAACTGAAGATTTTTAACACATGCTCTTGATGTGCACATTCATTAACCTGCTCATTTTCCAGCTGAGAGTTCTTGCAGCACTTGGACTATGTTTTGATCAAACAAAGAAATCCTAATGCTGGCAATGAATGACACAGGTGATACATAGGTAGTATGGCTTTACCGGAACAGATACAAAGGCTAAAGACATGCTGGCTTGAAAGCTGAGTGTGTGTACACACCTACAGTGTTACTGTGCGTGTGGGCAGCAGGTAGTAAGGAGGAAAATGAAGTGCCAGGACAAATGCAAATCTTGTCTACCAAAGTACATTAGAATAGCTGTGGAGAAAGTTGTTAGCTCTTTAAAATTACGGAATCATGGGATCATGAAATTGTCAGAGTTCAAAGAGACCTTCTAGAGATCATCCAGTCCAACTCCCCTACTAAAGCAGGATTGCCCAGAGCACATCACTCATGACAGCATCCAGGTGGGTCTTGAAAATCTCCAGAGAAGGGGATTCCACACCCTCCCTGGGCACCCTGTTCCAGAGCTCTGTCACCCTCACTGCAAAGAAGTTCTTCCTCAGATTTGAGTGGAACTTCCCATGTTCCAGCTTGTGGCCTTTGCCCCTCATCCTATCGTATTACATTAATAGAGTAAGTAGATTTGGTAGAGCATTCATGTTTAGGTTTCTTCTTAACTCTGTGAACTAGGAGCACAGTGACAAGGTTATGTGACTGTCCTTGTTATGAACACCAGTAGACCACAGGGAGGGACCAAATATCATCCTGCATCATTGTGCTGAATGAACACCATCATTCAGTGAGCGGCAGAAAGTGAGTCATGAATGTGAGTGACAGAAGGGTCTTCAAAAGAGGGTTAAAAAGGAAGAGGAAAGCATGTGGCTCCAAGTGGTGAGATCTGCATGACCGGTCAAGAAGTGAGCTTGACCCATCGCGTACTTTGGTGTTTCAGTCATCTGCATGCCCTGATTCTGAGAGACATATCTAAGCCTGGAGATGCCTTCATTGCAGCCTCATGCTTAATGTCAATGCTTCCAAAGAATCCTGTTTCCTGAAGTACCCTCTTGCTTTTTCCGTAGCAAAAATGATGTTTCAGATTTTTTGGTATCATAAATTAAATGTTCGTTTTCTTTCCAGTTTCCTTTCTGTTTCTTGTTTGTTGCCCTCAGCTGGGATTTAAGTCATGACAGAGACCTTGGTTCTGTATGAGTTACAGCCTTCACCTTTTCATTCTTGTTTGCAGGCTACAAATGTTACCTAAGAAATGTTGAATCAAGCCACAGCCCGAAAACAATATCACTGTTTGCCCCATAATTATGTATTCATTTTTTATCAGTTCAGATGTATAGCTAAATGTTATCCTTACAGCTTGAGCTAATACTTTCTATATTAAATTGAAGATTGATTTCTGTCAGTAAAGTACTTGAGAGAGTTACCATGTCTAAATGAAATTTTTGAGAGGAAGATACATGTACATTTTTTCTCTGTGTGTGTATTCAGGTGTTTCAAATACATTTAAAATGTAAAATACCATACCTGTGTTAAAATGAGGGCTACTTGGCAACAGACTGTTCTTCTGAAGCCTTCGAGCTGAGCGTTTTCCTGGCCATTGAACGGAGAGCACTTCTGGTTTTGTTGGGCCTTGTCTGCACAGAAACACAGGAGACTTCATAAGGTAAAACATGTGGGAGAAATCTCCTTTCTCTGCTCTCACAAAATGCACTTGCTCGTTCCCTTTTGAATTAGAAAAGGAGAAGTATCTATTAAGACCATGGAATTATTTTCCAGATTTTCACTATTCATAATCAGCCAGTGAAGCAACAAACAAAGAGACAGTCAACGGTCTTAGTAATTTCAGAGCTCTTCACATCGCAGTGGTCTGGCTTCTGCATTTGATATTAAATAGTTGATGGATTTCAAAAGAAGTCAAAGGAGCAGGGCCTAGGATGTAACAAAATGCTCTTCCTACATGCAGCCCACCACAGGATCAGATTGGAACCTGCTTGGATGCAACTTCAGGAAAACTATCAGTGAGTTCATACATGGAATAAAAAGTGTATCCGTATTTCTCCCATGTTATGGTTTGAGAAAACCTACAACAATCTTTTGTCGCTTAATTATTCTACCACCTGATGACCCCTCCCCACCCGGAAAGGGGAATTGGGGAACACAAAGAAACACAAGGGTTGAAATATAAATAGATTTAATAGAATAAGACTAAATAATTAACAATAATACTAAAGAACCAGTATTAATCCCGATACTGATATACGATATACAGGAACTACACTCAGCCCCTTCTCTCAGCAGGAAGCCGTGCGCTCCCAGCAGGGACAGCAAATGGCGGACACTGCCAGCGCAATGGCTTCAGGAGGAAGGGAAGGCCTCAGGGCTCCGGCACCGGGGCAAGGNCCGCCATCAAGGGAGAGAGAGCTACGCAGCAAACTTTTCTAATTTATATTGAATGTGACGTTCATGGTATGAAATAATCCCGTTGGCCAGCCTGGGTCAAACGCCCAGGCCTTGCTCCTCCTTGACCCTGCACCTGGCAAGGCTCGAAAACACTAAGACCTTGAATCCCACAGAGCCTGGATAGCTATAAAGTAAATATTTTCACAAATTCAGACACTAGAGTCTTCTAAAAGTGCACTTTTCCCCAGCACTAGAAGAAAAGTTAGTCCTGTGTCTCTCAACCCAGGACATCCCATTACTCCTTTCCTCAGGTTGCTGAGTGGAATGTAAAATGGCGCTGGAGGTTCATGGTGACCCCTCTCCTCACTCCCCTCACTGCGGCTGGGCACAAATTTTGCTCACCTCTCCTGCCGGCTCTGCTCCTCCGTGGTTTCCATGGCACACTCCAGGGAGCTCTGGAGGGACTGAAGCTGGTTCAGTGTTTCCTTCAAGAGGAAGCGAGTCACAAACTGCTCCAAATTAGAAGCTTCCTGATAGTCCTAAAAATTACATTAAAAAAAAAAATAAAAAGGTAAGGATTTGCCTACCTTGTTAGAAATATGTGAGGGAAGATTCAGACTTAATTCATCACGGAAGAAGCTTGGATATTTTGGTGCTTTTGCATGCATAGGCAACCTTTATGTTTCTGGACAAATTTTATATACGCTCTGAATTTCCAGGTATAGACACTGATCCTGCCCAAGCTGAGAGAGGCCTAGATACACAGTTGTACAACATAGTTTCTACCCAAAAAACTCCTTTTCCTGGTATTTCTTAACTCCAGTTGATGGCAGTACCACATTGCTTTTTAAGTATGGAAAAGCCAAAATATGATTGACAACTCTAGCAGTGAAAAAACACTTATTTTGCCCACTGACCTGCCTTTGACAGTAATTATGGGGACAGCCTTTGAGCAGGAAATACTTCCTGGGAAAACTCCACCAGCAGTTTGTCTGAAGGACTGCCTGTGCCAGAGATAGTGCCTCCTGAATTTAACAGTCTTTGACTGATTTTTATCCTTTTTCTTTGTTTCATCAATTTATAGAAACCATATATCTATCTATTTCATAATTACGTGAAATGCAGCTAAGCATTCTTTGAGTCGGAGCTTGGCTATTAGTATACTTTGCACCTATATTTAGCGGTCATTAATGTTTCTTTGTGTGACTACATTTCCAACATATTTGATGTATTCAAAAATATTTATGCCTATTTTGCTTAGATGATTTCAGAAACAAATTCTTACTTCTGCTCTCTCCCTTGCCCAATGAGTCATATTTCCATGGATGGGGTCAAATTTGATGTTTCCAGCAAGCCCAGATCTGCAGAACTCAGTTCTGCAAACAGTGATATGCAGGTAAGTGCTGTGTGAGGGGGTGACCTATACAATAAAACACCCCCTTTTTTGTTTTCTCCTTAATAATGTAATCAAGAGGATAGAGCAGACTCGTAGAGCCTCTGCTTACTGTGTAGAACTCCCATCAGGAGCAGAGAAGGAAAATGGACTTCAATCACCTAAACTCAGAATTAAATTGTTGGCTCTTGCTTTGGTGAAAGCATGCTGATATTCTTTTTTTGTATGCCCTATGTCTGTTTATGTGTGCAAAAAAATCTGTTCAGCTGATCTTGAAAGCTTTCTGGTACAATTCCATCTAAAATAGTTTCATAGAATATGAGGGGCATTGAATGAAAGATTTCTCTAGTCACCCCGTCTGAAGATAGGTGATGGTCTGTTATCTCTGAGCTTTAAAAAAACTTGTCATTTAAATGGCGTTGCCTCCTACTCTAGCTGAGAACTTATTTGAATGTTTTTGGCAATGCTCTTGGGTTTTTCTTAAGCTCTTCTCTGTTCTTCCCAATGAGAATTACAGCTGAAATACATTTTGACTTTTAGACTTCTTTTTTCACATATGTGTTTGCAATCAGAATACAAATATGAGATGTTTAAATGTAAAATAAAAGATTGTAAGATAATAGCTTTAAAAGCACTTTGCGCTCAGATGAGAGCAATCTATTCACAATATATGTTATTAAGTTAGTTCTTGTTGGAAGACTTCTGCTACAGAAATCTCAGGTGTTAAACCATCTGTGAATCATCAGAGTCGCTTCTGTAGTCAGGAGCTTCATGGCTTTCTGTATTTACTTCTGTATTCAGATTAATCAGGTGTGAGCCACTTCTCCAACAAATAATTTCATATTTATAAATTTTTAAAATAATCATGAGAGATTTGTCTACCTTTTAAGTGAATACCTGGGTCTCACACCAGTCCTGTAAATAATATTTATTGCAACTGTTATGATTACTACATCTTATTATGCAACAGGAATGCTAATATTTTTTCCTCTTCTAAGTTTTCTCTTGTAACTGATTTAAAACTTTGGTTCACCTGACACACATAATTTAATTTCTAACAATTTTGATTCTACATTTTGTGTTAGAACAACATATGTGAATCTGTGTGGTATGGGCAGCTAAATAAAACCCTGAAGTAGAAATCCAATATATGTTTTAATTTTTCAGCTTTCACCAGTGCAGTTGGAAACAAGTGAACAAAACATGACAAAACTGACCATTTCTTGTAAGTTTTTAAATACCAAAGAAATCTCACAGGAGATGACATAATCAAAGTTTTTTAAAATACCTCACTGCCTGAGGCTGGCTGCTTTTTGACTCTTGCCGAAATGCTTTCCTGCATCTGAGAATTATGAGGGTATGTTTTTTTCACCAGAACTACTCCAGGTTCGTGCATTGCACTAGGATCTAGTCTTGTTTCTTCCCGTTCTGTTGCCCCTTAAGTTCAATATTTAAAGGCTTCTCCATGGAAGAGGTCCTTGTGATCTTTAAATCTGGCTTGGAGTTACCTTATCTGGTACATAGAGCTTTTTTGTAAAGGTTGGCTAGGGAAGCGAGATGCTAACATCATCCATAGGAGTCTAGAATTATCAAAGACTCTTTCCTTATGTATATTTTATGCAAGTATTGGTGTTTACAACTCTATGCAGAACTACTCGACTCAATGCACCCAGCTGGGCAAATGGCTACTCAATATTTTTCTTTAAATAACGGCTCTGAGGCCAGCAATTCTGAGCTGACAGCAACGTTGGATAACTTCGACTCCTTCCCACTGAAAAATTACTACTCCTACCTGCCCTTCTAAAATTCTTCTTAAATTATGGAAGAAGGTATTCAGCATATATAAATTGTCAGCATTATTATAATTTAAGTCATGGAAGGAAAAAGATTGTCTGTTACAATTCAACATCAATTCCAGGTTTTGGCAATGAGGAATTACCAGTCATGCTTTGTCACTGTTTCACCACCTTACTTCCTACAGAAAAGTGCTTTCATTTGCATTTTACTAAAGGCATACTGGTCCAAGATTTCACTAGAAGAAAGAAAATGTTAATTCTGAATTAAGAAAATTGTGTATCAATTTATTAAGTCTATTATTTAGGTAGAATCATCTTAACTGGCATGCCCAGCATTTGTATTGTCAGTACCCTGCACCATCAATTAATAATGGGACCCACTGGTGGTGTGTGTACCTAAACTAGAAAAATGGCCTGTTCCTTGAATTTCATTAGCGGTAAATTACTGTTCATTAGCATATACATTATACTGCACAGCAGTTTGGGCAGTCCGGATGAAATAAGTCTGTGTTAACATACCGTTCTGCTTGTTAGTTTGACTGGTTGTGAGTGAATGAGGGTAATTTTCCACATTTTCCTCATCAACAGACAACTGCAACCTTTGTAAGCAGCGAAGATTTGAGTTTCCATTAATGCAATTGAAAATACACATAATTAGCTAATTCCCTGTGGAAAAGGTCACTGTGGTCTTTAAAACTGGCTTATGGCTCTCTTAATAGGTGCAGAAGAGGTTTTATAAAAGTGGAGGAGGCAGGGCTTGGGTATTGCTTAAGAGAGTCCACATCTCAGGGCTACCACAGGTTCAGCGGCTCTCTTGATCCTCTCAAGCCCTGGTGCTAGCCTCCATCCTCTCCCCTTGGGAGACCTGACGCCACCTTGATCTATTTATCAAAATAATTTCATAAAAAAATATTTGCGTTAATCTTTACAGAAAACATCCCCAAGGCAACAGAAAAGAATTTATTATTGAGTAAAACTCATTAAGGAATAACCTATTTAAATTTCCTTTGACAGAGCTGTGTTTGGCTATGGTTCATGCCAGCAGGGAGCAGGGATGTGTATAGTGCCATTGCTCCTAGGAGAAGGTTGTAAGAATACAAGGAAAACATCAAAGCTGCTGGTGGTTGTGATAGGTATCGACAGGAGAATGGCTAGGTTAAATGTTTCTTTTTCTGCCGTGAAGCTATTTCTATGTACTTTTATGTTTAAAGATATGGATATTAACTTAAGGTTATGTTTGGGGGGTTTTGGGGTTGGTTTTATTGTTTGTTTGTTTTTGTTGGGATTTTTTTTTTTTTTTTTACTTTCTGAGTATTTAACACATCTCCTCTGCTACCAGCAAAATTCCAGTGCTGTCTCTTTCTGACCCTGTAGGTATAAGATCAAAGAAGTTCCCAAGAGTTTTCATTACTCTGATAAGGAGCTCAGAAGAGAGGAAAGGGGTGAATCTCTGGAATATCCTTGCCCGACTGCTCAGAATTCATCACTTGCAGCTTTTGAAATTTATCTGTGCTTGACTTGACTGCACTAATAGTCACCATCTTGAATAAATTTTAAAGATAGAAAATCCAATGCAATGAAATCCCAAAATTTCACTTAATAATATCCCTAGACATTAGCTGATTAGTCATAGAGATCTCTCCACCCTGTAGCAGGGTGCAAGTGGTGTTGTATTTCGCACTGTCACCAGCATTCCTCTCTTTAGATAAGTTTACAGCAGAGAACTGAAGAACAGTTCAGTACATGGATTTATGCAAAAAAGGATCCAGACTCCTATTGTAACCACTGGGAGGTCTGTCTCATCAAAAATTAGGGAATGAAATAAAACCCAACCAACCCATGGTCAAGTCATCCACGGTTAAACACAAAACAATTTCTGGAGGATCCTTTTTTGAAATTTACAGATTGCATTTAATCAGTTTTATAGGTATTTTAGCTAGAAAAATAGACTATGAGAAACAACTACTCCTGCAAATAGGAACAGTTCTTAAAAGCCTAGTGCAGCTGGAGCTTAGCTAACAAGTTCATTTATTACTCTGGTATTTTGATGTTGCTACTTTTTATCTTTTTGTCGCGTTCTGATTACTCAAAAAGGATTGGTTGAAAAATTCCCACCAAAGTTTTTACTTGATAAAGCTTTGAAATTTAAACAACACAAAAATGCATTGGAGGCATGTGCTTTACTCAGCTTTTTTCTGTTTTTTACTGAAAAACTTTTAACAGTTCTTCAGAGTTCAGTCAAGGCAGTCCAGTCTCTAGGACTTCAACAATTGCTTTAGAATCCTCATTTCGTAGATCTAATGTTGAACACTGTTAATATTTTAGAGGGGTATGTGTGGTCTGGTATTAGAGCTGAATGAAATGCCTGTGAGAAATGGAGGGGGGAGCGGCAGCGTACTTGTGATTTCTTTGAAATTACAGTATCTGTGAAATTTTGAAATTGTTGCTTGGCTTTTTTTTTTTTTTCTTAGAATGAAAAACTGAACTATTTTTTGATTAAAAGAATCTTCTTTTGTTCTTCTTTCGGCCCAACAATTTTTTTTCCTCCATTCAGCTTTTATTCTTGAGGCTGGGAACTGGCAGAGCAGGGCATGTAATGCCAAATCTGTAGGCAGCTACATCTTTTATTGTTTTTTTTTCTGGCTCTGTCTTTCCCTTTGTCTCCTCTGTGAAAAGCATGAATTTACAGAAAATCTTTCAATCGTCATTCCCCTATACAGTGTTAACTTTTAGCATCCATGCAAGTGGTGCCTAGCTACTGAAGGTACCTGAAGATAGCTGGTAGGATGTGAAAATACACCATTAATGCAAGAAAGACAAATCCCGAGTCCGCAGTTTGCTTGACAAGCTGGAGGACAAATATTCTGAGAGGATGTTTTCTGATGTGGAATTCAGAAAATACTCTTCCTGAAACTTCATCTGTGATCTTTCAATCAGCATATTACATCTTCTCAATGATTATGACAACCAAAACCCCTAGTCACTGTAATGGGAGGAGATAACAATACATCTCCAATTAAAGTGCAATAGAGTTAACTGTCATTAAAAGACAGCCGGAAGCAATCAAATATACAGGAAGAATTTATTGTGTGCACTTAAGAAATACATTAGATTGCAGTGTTTTTGTCAGTTGACCTACAGTATTAAAAATAATCATTGCCTGCTGCAGTATGTACCACTGCTGCTTTTTATGTCTTGAACAAATATCTGTCTGCCCTCAGTGTTTTTGGAATCTTCACCCTGAGCAGATTTATATTTCTTTATAAGGAATTATAAAATTAATAACTCCTTTTTTGTTCTGGCTTTTCATTTCCAGTAGAATCTGGATATTTTGTCTGCTTTAAATATCAAGAAGGGAGAGGGCTATGGTACTTTAGGCTGGTGCTGACCTGAAAAGCACTTAGTGATGAATGCAAGGAACAAACAAACTGGATCCAAAGCCAAGTGCATGAAAATTAATAACCAGGATAAATTGAGTAATACCTGCCTTAAATTATTCTTTGTCAGCAGCTACTCATTACATTCGTTCTACAAAAGGTGCATTTGTAAAATGTAATTTCAAAGACAGCAAAACTAGATTCTGTGGAAACTGTTAATAAATTCTAATCACGTGCAAAAAGTGGTGCCAGCCAATTTAACACAGATTTTGAAAAAGCAAAACAAACAAAAAGCAATTTAAAAATTAATTTTTGCTCAAACAGAAGGTTAGTTGTGGAACTCCTTTGTCAACATATGGTTGTCTAGCACTTTTTTTCCATCATTTTGGTTTGCAATATAATTTATATAATCGCTACTTTTACTATTACTCAAATATGCAATTAAAAAAATCTAGGTATTCTGGTTTAGAAGGGGTATCAACCCTCCGGAGTGCAGTGATTTGCATAATTACTATAAATGCACCATCAGTAGCTAAATTGCATGTCCCTGTGATACTCCTTCGCCTCCTATAATCTTCTTTCTTACTTTGACTGGTTCCTATTTTTAGACCATTCAAGAAGTTTTCCAGTAATAACCAGGCTGCATTGACTTCGCTTAGGTTCAGGGTTTTTTTAACAAAGCAGAAAAGTGAATGATTTCATAGGAGCAAAGGATTAGACATCTGTGTCAGTCACCGAATCCAGCATCTTGCACTCCCCTTTCTATATTTTTGCAAGCAGCATGTAATAAACTGTTAGGGTTTTTTTTTTTTTTCCCCCCCAAATCCTTGAAAAGCCATTCCAGAACTTGATTGCTCTAGTGAGTAAGAATTATCTTTCATTTCCTTCTTCAGCTTAATAATGGCTGATTTATGTTTTGCATATTTAAATGCAGGGTATAAACGACTCGTGGTTACTGCTGCTTAAGTGGTGTTTGCTACGTCACCCAGTCTGGTCCCCAGCTATCACAGATCATTTGGTGTCCTTCATAAAACAGTTGCAAAGGAGGGAAGACAGTCCCTCCTAAGCAAAGACCATGAGACTTTAGAGTCTGAAAAGGTGAAATTTTGTAGTGTCCCATCCCTCATTTCCTACGCCTCCCTGCCATTCCTTTCCATGGAAGTTTGCAGTGAAGTTTTCCACGAAGTTTTGTCTCCGAAGAACTGTACCTCTGTATTTACAGGAGGCGTGTGTACTCAGAGGTCATCCTTCTCTTGATTCAACTTTGACAAAGCACACATTAACTGTTCTAGCCAAACCACTTGCCAGCTTTCATCTATGGAAGAAAGATCTTGCTGTAATTTAGAGGAAGAAAAGAGATGTAAAGAAATTGAATGAGGACAAAGAAAGAAAGACGATGAAAAGAAGATACAGAGGAACAGATTAAGGGGGGATCTTCAATATTTGTTTAAACAATTTCCTACTGTGTTGACAGTCCTTCTTGGTTATTTTGATGTTCACTTTACTTTTAGATTTAAATTTCTTCTTTTGCTGTTCATAAATGTTCATTGGAAATCTCAGAGCTATTAAAATACCTTAACTAGAGTTTGGGGCCATACAGAGACCCAACTGGTTTGCAGCTGCTGCCCGAGAAGGATGTCTCCTTTTGCCCGTGGGTCTCCCAGAAGTCCTGTGTGCTATTGGTCAGGCCTGTGCAGACATCTTGGACATCCTTGAATAACCCAGGTTTTCTAAAATGCCACTAGGTGCCTCTATTTGAACCCCTGAATACTTCTATATGGTCAATTCCATTTCATATGAAAATGACATTTTTGGTGATTAAATGAGCTTTTGCTAGTTTACGGACTACAGAATAACTCACCACCGCCAGCAGGTTGCATTTGCAATAAACTATAGCACTATCAGAAATAAAAAAGATAGAGCAAGACTTGTTCTTACTGAATAGCTGACAAATAGCAACAATTTTATGGCTTGATAACTTATGGGAGACACGTTCTTTGGTCTGCAAGTTTTTGATTTTCAGTATTCATGAGTCAATAGAACCAAAATGTCAAGCACCTTAAAAAAACTGGCCTATTTTTATCCACCTAGATCGTTACACAGTGGCAAATAGTATTTTCTGTGCTGCGGGTTGCAGTTTCTCTTCATTATATTTGTATGTGACTGGAAGCTATGGAATGGAATAAAAATGCAGCTTGCTGAAAGTGTTATGTTTATTTGGCTAATAAAAAGGTTAAGATTAAATATTTTAATTAAATATGGCTCTGTGTTTTGTTATAAAAGATGCCAGGAAAAAAAAAAAAAAAGCTTAAAGGAACAAGTCTTCCAATGCTTTTTTAAAGGTTTGCTGGCTTTAATTTTTAATGTTTACCATATATGAGATGAAGAGGAAACAAGATAGACAGAACTATCCCAGCTTGTACTTTGATCAGGAAAGTGACAACCTGGCAGGTACAAGAAAAACAGCTTGTAAACCAATGATTAGTGTGTCCTAACCACTCCTCTATGAGCAACTCACGCAGACTCTCCACCCGAAGGAGAGAAATGATCAAATATCAAATGCCACAAGCCCCTCTAAAAATCCTCAGATATGTGTTTCCCTTCCTTCTGTAAGGATAAATAAAACACAAGAGACCAGCACCAAAACAAACAAACAAAAAAAGCACAACCAAAACCAAAGGAGATCCCCCAGCATCCTCTGGTAGGATGCTTTTTATATTAAATGTACGTTGATGGCAAATGCAACTCAGGCTTTTCACTGCTGAAAGATGTTCCTTTCTGTCTCTATTTCTCTAAATTTTTAGCTTTGCACCTTTCTGTCAAACAATGGAGCACGAACCGTTCCTACACCAACAAGGGCTTCCTGTCTTCCCATCTGATACACTACCCTGTAACTTTATCTTCGTAAAAGAGTCTGAAATTGGGATTTTGCTCCCCTCACATATATCGTACAGCATCGAGACGTGGGAAAACACCCTACTTGTTTGAAGGAGACCATTAAAAGGGTAAGGTGCTACTTAGTTTGTTTTGGCCGGAGTGATCTGACCTCAGGACAGTGAAAGGAAGTCTGATTTCAAAGTTTCTTGAAAGTGGTAAAAGACTGGAACTTTTTGTCCCCTGGATGACTTTATATTTTTATTTTCAGATAGCACAGGACTTGAAGACTGGAGAAAAGCTTAGTTCAAGAAAGGTATGCTTTCAAACCGCAGAGGGCAGTAAAATACACAGAAACTGTGCTGCAATTGCCTTGCAGGAGTCTTGCTAATTGCCTTGCTAATCTGTTGGGTTAAAAATACCTACACATGGAAATAATTTGGAGTGACGGGGACAATTTGGTTGATCTAGATTTAAACTTAGGAGTCCACAGCCAAGCCAAACCCCAGTTGCTCTTGCTGAGAGATCTTTCTGACTAAAGGCTGAACGGGTTGGGAATATTTGTAAACAAACCCAAAGGTATTTGTTCATTAATGTTTGTGATTTTCAAAAAAAAAACCATAAACAAGACAACATGAAGTGTCAATTCTATTTCATGTGCAAAAGCTACTTGGTGCACGCTTGTGTACTAGGTTTATGGATATGAATCAAATAATGCCACACACTTTGGTGTTACCAAACTTAGATTAACATATGCCAAATAGTAAAGGAAAGTACACGAAACACTACATTTTAGGGGTTTTTAATTTCTAGTTCTGTTTATATGTGGAATAACTAGGGTTTATAGATTAGAGGTTTACATTTTTTCAGACATGTTCATCCACTGTTCAGCTTTTCATTGAAGACAGACACATATTTGTTCTCTGGGTTTTCCTTGGAAACTGAAGCCGAAGAGTTTTTTCTAGGGCTCCAACCCCTCAGCTGCCTCTCATGCAAAGGAGCTACTGAGTACGGGCAACATGAATTGGTACGAAAGGAGGAATTTTCTATAGGAAGGACTGAGTGGTGACAGTTTATCTGACTCTCAACTGGATAAATAAAATCAAGAAGTACCAACTTTCTCCTTTCTCCCCACCCCCCGACTGGTATTTAAGACTGAACAAGCTGCCTACCTGAAGTGGCATGCTCTCTGGGGAAGTTTAGCAGAGACTAATAGAGGTGCTGAGCTTTCTCAAATCCACGAAAAGTCAGAGGGGATGGAAAGCTCACAGCCATCCCGAGAACTGGGTCTGTAATCAGCCCCATGCTCTGCAGAGTGGAGTTCAGGTTCAGTCTCAGCAGTTTGTTTTGGTTTGGTTTTTTTTTTTTTCAGATGGGTTCTTCAAGCAGACAAATGAAACACTTATTAACATTCCAGATTTTCTTATCCATTTTCTAGTCCGGCCAAAGTTTACTTATTACAACTCTGATCAGTCTCCTGAGTCTCCTCCTCTGTAATTAACTTGTGAATTCTTAAATGCTGTGTTCTGTTTACTTCCAGTAGTTATCAGATGACATGTCCTGACCTTTAGCAGTAGTTTATACACATGGCTAATATTTTTTTTTTAATTATGCATGGCTAGAATAAACTAATCTGTTGCTTTTCAGTGTCCAGCCCAATGAGGCAGTGAGTCAGTGCACACTCCATTCATTAGGAGTGGAAGATGCACAGCATGAACAGAGAGACATTCTGCTTACTGGCTCAAGCTCTAAATAAATAAGCTATACTTTCAGCTTTTTATTTTGGCGGTTCATGTAAAATGTATGAATACTGCACTCTTGCAAACACCTGAGTGCCAAAGATAACAGCTTCATTAGAGAAGCACAGTTTTCTCCTCACTGATTGACTGAAAAAACATTTTTTTTTTCCCTCTTGTGGGATCTCATTGAAAATTTGGGGCTGAAATTTCTGCTGTTGACTGCTCGCTTTCCAGTGAATAGCCTTGGTGTGGACCTGGGGTTGGGTTTGGAGGATCTAGGTTCGCTTCCTTCCCTGGTTTGTACTTTCCCTCACCCATCGAAGCTGTTCCACCTTGCACAGAATATTAAACTGTTCAGCTGGGGAAAAGGAGCATATTATCCAATGTCTTAATGCACTTTTGATCAGACATTGAGGTATGAACGAGGAGGTCTGAACATGTGAACAGGTATGAGGATAATGAATTGAGTGCCAAGTGAATCGGCCGCCAAGCATGTCCTACTGCATGGCTGCACCCCCTGCAAGATGGATGGATAGATGTAGAAACTGAGCTTCTCCTCCTGGGAAATGTCTCCTCCCTCTGGAGTTAATGACCACTTGCTGCCCTGGTGGGCAACAGCCCTAACACCTCCTCTTTGCTGGATCTGTGAGCCCTGCTTTTGTTTCAAATGCCTGAAATGGAAATGAAATCTTGTTCTTGGTCAGGATGTTTCACTCAACCCAAATTTCTATGTTTTCTGTTGTTACTATCAGAAATACTTTCAAGTGATTTACACTGGCCAGTTATATTCTGGGACTAAGTATCCGGGACACACAGACACTGCCCACAGGATGGTTTTATAATCATAAAAGTACTGGAGTTCAGCTCCAGGGAACATGGGGAGAGATATTACAGCCCTTTTAAACCTTTTTAAACTATCCTGGAATCTACATTTAACCGTAACATAAATACGACTCCTCAGCATGTCTCCAGATGACCCTTGCCTAATTTAATGGTAGGCATCAATATAGTTTAAGTCATTAGTATCTTTTACTAACATGTTTTCTACTTTAAAAATATGGGTTAATTTTTCAAATTCAGATTATTTTCAAATGTTGAAATGCTGATAATACTTCCCCATATTTGGCATGGGACATGGAACCCTCTCTTGGGACGACAATTCTTCAGATCATGCACAAAGACAATTTTGGCCATATCCAAACTGTAACACTTTGCAGACAGAGCTTTACAGCTTTGATACTCAACCATTTTGACAAACTTTTTCCTACCAGACTTTTTCTACAAACATATATATGTGGAAGAACTTAAATATGAATTAGTAATTCTATCTAGATGAAAAATATTTACATGTTCAAATAAACAAAATACACGATGTAAAGAAAATGTCACCATTTTTACTTACTTTCTTTGTTTTGTCCATTGCCTTCAGTACAGTTATGTTTAAGTCTTCCAAGACAGACAGAACATTTTCATACTCTCCTAAGTGCTGGGAAAAATATTCTAAAAGAAGAAGAAAACCCATGTCACCTACTCATGACCTGAAAAATCAATATTTCGTTAAATATCAATTTTATCAAATTTGAATTCAGTTGTAGTATTATTAGACATCTAAATATATAAAATGAACAAGAGTTACAATAAAAGAGATGATTTTATTTTTAAATTCTGTATTCTTTCCCTCAAAATCATTCCCTTTAAAATATCAAAATCACTGTTTCAAAGCATTTTCTTTCACTAAATGAGTTGCCAAATTGATAAAAATTTAAAATATCATTTTGAGAGCTGAAACAGACGTATTTTCAAAATGCCTGCATTTTCTTCCTAAACTGGATTTTCAGTCTAATAGTGTACTTTACAGTTACTAGTAGGAAATGAAGTTTTCATGTGCATGTACTAAATCTGATTACATTGATACAAAAATGAATAATTCTGGTAAAGCCCGTGTAGGAGATAAGATCAAGCAGGGGCTGTTGTGAGTCAGGGTCAGCTGAGACCAGTTGTTTCTCTCTGAGAGATGAAGAGACCATGAGTTGGCCAGATAAGCTTCTAGTCCCAGGTACTGTGATTGTATTTTCAACAAGTACGATGCCTGCAAAATACTTTGAGCAGAAATCAGGGAAATAACATAATTTGTGGGATGTCCTTGCATGGCTGCTTAAAGCAAAGGACGTTTTAACAGAAAGAGCTGATGTAAAATCAGGGGGCATAATTCAATCAGATGGATTGCCACGAGAGGAGGAGGAGGCAAACCCGGGAAATTGTGACCCGAGTTCCCATTTGGTCAATGCAGCAAGATACAACAGAGGGAGGCACAGGAAGGAAAAAGGGTGGGAAATAAAGACAGACAATTACGTTAAAGCTAGAGGCTGTGTTAGACAAGGCATTTAGACATCAGGTCACACAGAGGAACATGAAAAACAACATCTTAATGGCAGACAAGAAGAACAAGATTAGATAGGAACTTTTTGAAATAATAAATAGCAATACTTTGAGGCTTTTAGGAGGTCAGTGTGAGCTTCTCAGGGGAGTTGAGAAAGCATAAGGTTTCAGGAGCACTGCGACATCGCTTGGTGTTGCTGAGAGGTTGAACGAAATGATTAAGAATGAAGTTGTATTGTGAATTAGTATCCTGGAAGCAAAGCTTCATTTCTGAGCGAGAACTGAGATAACTCAGGAAGAGCTGTATGATCACTAGCTTAGACACGTGTCAAGTAAACTCAGTATCAGATTCACAGATGAGAAATACCCTAGTGGCAACCAAGTTCTGATCAAAACAGTCAGTAAACAGAAGCGGTGCTGGGCTGAGACCCCTCTCAGCTCTCTGACCAGCCTGAGGAAGCTAGTGAGATCAGGTGTGAAGCAAACCTATAACCCTTCAGGGCAACATCAACAGCACTAAAACCCTTGTGGAATGAAATCCCCTTGGCCAGGTTTATGTAATTTTGGCCAGATTCTCAACCAGCAGAAGTCATCACAGCCTGATCCACGTCAGCTGAGTCTCTCATCACATATTTATAAGCCACAGGCTGAGGGAGCCTCTTGGTTGAGTCATCCTGTGGGTAAGTGTTCTGGTCTTCAACTTGATAGTATTTTCAGCTTTTAAAGGTCTTCTACATCACTGACCCCTGGAAAATTCATTAGGCTACCACCTTTCTCTCAGAAATAGGCTGGTTTTGTCAAACATCAATGTTTTTTTGACATTTTGTGGGAGGACTTGCAGAAGTTTTCTGTGAGTTGTGTTCTGCTGGAAGCAGGACTCCTAGATCAGGTGCTGTAGGGTCAGCTGGAGAGCAAACAGGGATTTGGGGAAATGACTCAGAACAGGGCATAGAAATGGGTGACTGGGCCAAACTTTAGGCCTTGTAGGAGCTGGTTTTTTTTTTTGTGATGAAGGATAAGAGAAGTTGTCAAACTTCTGTTCTTACTGGATCAAGTTAGAGCAAAATAATAAACTTTCTCCTTCAGTGGAATACTAAAATGACAATCTCTTTCAAAATTGCCAAAAGACTCATACCTTTGAAAGTGATCAACTAGCTAGAACAAAACATCTCACCTGAAAAGGGAATAAGATAAAAGTTATCTGTCTATCTTTATATCAGAACAGAACTTGACGCTCAGAGAATGTGAAGTGTTGATTAGGAAAAACCTTTTCAAAGTAATTTCTTCATGTAATGGATGACAAGAGTCTAAAAAGATTATAAGCCATCTGCATTGTCCCAGGAGTTCTTTCAGTGGAAATTATTTTCTGTTTGAGCTACAAAGATTAAACAGAAAAAAAAAAAAACATATCACATGGTATGTTTGCTTGTACAGGGATGCCGCAGGCATAGATTATGTTCTTGCCTGAAAAGGAACTTACCGCAGAGCTCTTCTGTGTCAAGATTGCTGGAAAGATAAGAGGATAGAAGGTTAGTGAGCTTAGTAATGTTTTATGTTGGATTGGTAAATAGTAGAGCTCAAAGGTCAGCCTGTCTGGGAGAAGAAGCCTCCCTGCCTGGGCTGTAGCAGTAGATGTGAGTACTTGGCCCTTGCTGACCTGGCTCTGCCGCTTGAGGGAGGTTTGTCTGACGCCAAAGGCTGTAGCTCGCTGCAGGCACAGCTTCCCTTCCGAATCATCTTCCCACTGGCACCTTCCTACTTGTCAACAACCCTCTTTGAAGTTCCTCACCTAGCCTTTGTGCATCCTGGTGCACAGCTGCTGCTCCTCAGTCTTTACGTGTTTGGTCCTAGTGCTGGCAGAAATCCATCTAAACAGCAGAAATTGTGTTGTTTTGTGTTTTTTTTTTTCCCCACCTTCCTGCCTGCATCCCTCTTCTGTGGCTGCCATGCTGGATAGCATGGCTCAGAGAGCTCAGTTCTCCATGCTAAACGAGCAGAAAAACCAACAGATTACTCCTGTTTGCAGTCTTCACATTATCTTTTTATATTATTATGTATATAATATGTATTATTATATAAATACATAAATGTGCACATGTATTCCGAGTAATGTGCTCTAGGCAATCCTGCTTTAGCAGGGGAGTTGGACTAGATGATCTCTAGAGGTCCCTTCCAACTCTGTCAAATCTGTGAATTCAAACCTGTTCATTTCAAACAGATTTCATTTTGATCAACTCTTAAGTAATGTTTTCTCTCTGAGGCTTTAACAGGCAAAAGATAAACCATTTGACCTACAGCTCAATTCTGAAAGCTGGCATATTGACTTTCCTCCAAGGAGGAAAAGAAACTGATTATTAAAGAAACTTAAGAGCACAAATGTCCTTTTGAATATTGCTGAAGGGTGAATATTGAATGACTGATTGCACTCAAGGTTTTTTTCACTTATCTTTTAAACGGACCTTTTTATTGACCTTTTAATAAAATGATGATACAGTATTATCTTGAAATCAATTTCACCAATTCTAACTTCGACACGTCAGGCTTTTATTTCATAGGGGAGAGAAATAGAGAGAAATGGCAGGATCTTTGGTTGTCACAAACTTGAATGCTCAGGGCTATAAAAACTTCTGAACACTTTTAATGGATGATGTATGTGAGATTTTCCCCACAACTTTTATTAACTAAAGGTGACCTGATCTGTATTTGAACGGGCCAAGTTGGATGGCTGCAAATGGGTCTTGCATCTGATTTTTCTAACCACCTTGGTGACAGGTGCAATGACTTTCATAGTCTGTAAGAATCAGAGCCGAAGCTGAGAAACTTAACTCTTAATTCAACAAACGACGTGATGGGAAAAAGCGTCTGTGACTCCTAAGGCTGTTCACCACAGATCACTATGGCATTAACTATAGGACGTGTCTGACCAACCCCTTTGCAGTTCACAGTTATTTCTGGAACAGTCCAGGCGTTCACTCCCTGAATGCAAACAGAAACCTCAAAAGCAGGAAAATTGCCTGGGTCAAAAAGCAGTGACAGAATATGGTGATATTAAATGACAGGAGTTTGCTCTCATAAAATGCCTACTTTCTGTTCATTGTCCCCACATTTTCTGCCCTGTCGTCTGCCCAAATGTCTTCTCTTTGTAAAAGACATTTCTGCATTTCTTAATGTACAGCTTGATAACTGTATTTAAAACAGCCTTTCACATTGTTAGCCAGTCAAATTCACGCTCTTTGGGAATCTCATATTAATATCCATTCTGGTCCTTGTTCTTCTGCACCATCCTCGGTGGTGTGGTGGTGATATAGTCAGGGAGTGGCTCAGAGGCTTTGCTGTCGTCAGAACATTGCTCTTAGTCCCATTGGCAGCAGCGATGCAGCTGCAAATGGACTATGAGCAAAAATGGGAGAGTGTTTAGGTGCTGAATTCATTTTCAGTTAGCAATGGGCACCTGAATAATGAGAAAATTATTGTCCAAAGTGATTTGTGTGGCAGCTTTCAGGAAGCCTGTGACAGAACACGGAATTGACATAAAGAGCAGGGATTTCAGTCTATCATACTCATATTGTTTCCTTCTCTATTATAAAAACCATCTGAGGCTCCATTGTTCTTGGCATCCTATTTGAAGGGGATGCTCTTCTAGGCAGGGAAACTATAATTTTGTGTCAGTAATTATTTCATTCTCTCAGAAATAATAGCATGCTTCAAGCAGCATTCGTGAACAAACCTAGAAATTCTTTTTCTATACGCAAACCATTTTGAGCTCCCTGCTGGATGCTACGGAAGCAACTAAAGAAGTTTGGAATATATTTAATAGTACAGGAATGAGGTGCATACCCGAGGGCTGTTTCTGCAACTCAATACTCAGGTTTATGGTGGGCACCTGTTCATCATTTCAGTGGGTACGTATGCCAAGGATTCTTCTACTTAGGCCTATAATCTGGCAATGCTGAACATGTTATTTGCAATATTTGCTGGATGACTCACATCCAGGCACTCAGGACTCACTCCATGCCTGATAAGGACCCAAACCACAGCGTGCAGCCAAATGCATTCCTGTCATGTAAGCATCATCATTTTTTTTAAACTTCTGCTCTCAGTTTGCTTTCTGACGACTAAGTGCAGTCCTTTTGCGCGTCTGATTTCATGTCTAAAACGTTCCTTCCCTGATAACATCAGCCATTGTCAAAGAGCTATTATAAATAGTGCGTTGAGCAGTCCTGATCACGGCAAAGCCGATCATCCCCGTTGCTCGGTGACAGAAACATAAGCAAATCCACTTGGATGAACTGTGGCAAAAGTGCCTACTTGTGGTACTGCTGGAAGTGGCCTCAAAACGTAGGAGTGCAAAGCAGTTGTGCTCATGCTCTAATTCTGCCCACCACATTCAGCTGTGGACGGGGGCCACCCAGGGAGGAAGAAAGGTTAAAGCTCCTCCACCCATCCACAGCCCCATCCACTGACCTGACACGTACAGTTTTCTGGGGTGAAAGGCACCTCTCAGCAGAGGTACCAGCAGAAGGTCTGTGTATATTCCGTGGACCACAAGAAGAGGCAATGACATACAGGAATTATATACAAAGAACAGACTCTGTCATCTAAAGCAGTTATTTTATTGAAGAATCCAATACTATATGAAAGACTTAATGAAGTAACTTAATTTAGGAGATTCAGACTATCATAGCTGGAGAAAGATAATGCTTTCTTCTTCAATCTCTCCTCATTCTCAGATATGAGAAGGATTTATTTCAGAGGCTTGAACCAACTCTTTTTTGGGTCCCATTTGCATGTCTCTTTGCTAAATTTGGTTTTAGGGAGGAAAGTCTGAGGCTGGTATCTCTGATTGTTAAGTAGAAGCATATAATTTGTGACTGAAAGGAATTAAGTGTTACTTAGACTGTGCCAGGGTCACCGAATAGTCACCCATGAACAATCTCAACCAAAAAGCTGAAAGCTCAAGAAGAAAGCCTGCACACCATCCCACTTCCAGTCAGCAAAACAAGATAAGTGCTCCCGCACTACAGAGGGTGTCGTGCAAAGGAGTCTTATGTGTGCACTCCCATTTTAAGGAAATCCTGCTTCACAGCTCCTTTGCAACGGTGAAGACCTTTTCCCTCAGATTTGTTCAGGGTTTCTTATCAGTGGAGGCAAAGCTGCCTTTTGCCATCAGTAGGATGCAGAGCTGGGACAAGCCCAGGAGTTGGCCTCTTCCCACAGAAAAGGCGGAGGAGGAAGAAGGGGCAAAAGTGGGACAGAGCTCCTGGAATGTTCCCTGGGAAACCAAACTTCCCGCTGCCCTGAGGACACTGCTGCTCTTCAACCCCGAGCCTGGCTGGGCTGTGTACCCTCTGGCCTTTCAAAGGCAGCACCCAGCTTGGCTTTTTGGGCTCCGATACAGGTAGTGGGATCATGGCTATTTTAATGTTTAATTATTTGCGGCACTAAATAATTGCCTACTTGGCATATTCTTAGCTCCAGGCTAAGTGATAACTTCAGAACTGTCATTGGTGCTCTCCATCTGGCAGGACTACAGGAGGCAATAAAGGTTGGTTATAATTTTTTTTTTTCAGTGATTAACAACTCATCTGAAAAAAAACCCCAACCCTAGCCCTTTGCATTAGGCACCCATTCACAGGGACTCAATGATCTTTTAGCAGACTCTGAATCACACCAACCTAAACGAGGAGATGAGAGGTAACATCATGGTGCCTCTTTTGCCTCAAGGACCAAATTTCAGAGTTTTTGCCTTGTAGAAGATGATAAAGTTTCAACTTCTGTTTTTTCCCCCAAATGATTTTTTTTTCTTAAACTGAGATTAAGTTACTTATTGTTACATGAAATAAAATGCTTATTTTGATTTATTAAACTCCTTAGAAATGCACATGTTGATAGAGATGCCAAACTGCTGTGGTTCTTTGGGAGACTCAGATTATGGAAGGGACTAGGCTCTCAAAGTTCACCTGCTATTAAGCAACGAACTCACTGCTGGGAAGCCAATGTTATCTTCTGAAGAACTGAACTGAAATGAAACATTCGAGGTCAGCTTCACTTAGGTCAATGCAATTGAAACTACTTATTACCATTTGACTTTCCCAGTGTGAGTGATTCTCATTTTTTTCTGCAGAAAGATGAATTTCCCATTAAAAATAACCATTCATATGGAAAATTTCCAAGCAACTCTATTTGCAGCTTGTCTGTCTGACCAGAGGATCCACCAGCATCAAGACTGTGTAAATCATTCTCAGTGAACTTGTTTTGTTCAGTCATTAAATGCTGAACTGTATAATCAGCTCATTCTGACCCGTATCTTGCCTTTTCCTCTATACTTAATTTTCAAACTGATTTCTGTAGCTATTGTCTTGAAAAGTCTGAGTTAAAGCCAATAGCTGCAATTACGTCTCCTAAGTAGTAGCAAACACACCTTTTTGATGTTAGTGCTGCACCATGTGCCTGTATTTCTTATTTAATCTAAAAGATCTAGTTTTAAAAAATGGTCAAAACCCAATGTATTATTTTCCTCCTCCAATTTTTTGCTTTCAATAACACATCTTTAGAAAAAACGATTTTCACTCATCTACAGTTCACCTAATTAAAGAACCTGTCTGTATCTCATGCTGGTTTTAGTAAATCTTTTATTTTCCCCCTCATTCTACTTAGAAGTTCATTATTTTTTTTTGTGCACTTAAATTGAACCATGATAAATCAGCAATAGCGTGAGACTAAAATATGCCTTCCAACTGAAATAAAAGCAAATATCCAAGGCACAGGTAATTACTATCCTTAGACTACAATCAAATTGCTGAGGATTTGTCATAATTAGCTGTAGAACCAGAGTCTTGAAGGAAGAACTGTGGTCCCATATAACATGCATTTCATTTTAGTTTCAGGGCACGGTACTGGGTTGCCACAATGGCAAGCATAATGCTAACCCACTTCTTGCTCTCAGACATCAAACTGGCATCCTTTTGGAGTTTACTGAGAGGGCAGATGATCTCAGCATTTCTCTTTTGACCCAAGGGAGGAGCTAGGGCTCTGCTAATGAAGACCTGGGCAGGTGGGAGGGATGTGGATTCACTTTGGGGCTCAGAGTCCTGAGTGTAGATGTCCGTATGTATACTGGATGTCCAACCTCCCTTGCCTGGCAAATGAGCCCCAATGTATTCAATGGAGTTGGGGGATTTTCAGTGGACCAGCTAGCAGGAGTCTGAGTAATTGGATATAGCACAGGAATCTAGTGTGGTTTCAGATGCCCTAGCATTTCTCCCATGACCCATGTCCCAGCTGCTTCTCCTGTGCCATCCTGTCCACCTTGGGCTGGTTTTTCAGATGAGAGTATCTTAAAGGCCTTACACCTAGGCAACACAGCTGAAGCCTGGATGAGCAGTATTACTTCTCAGGTGACTTCATGGGCCATAAGGGAGCTTTAGACACACTGCTGATATATACACATGCAAGAATAGGCATCTTTCCATAGTGCCAAGTCCCATCCCTACATGTGCAGGATGTGCAGCATGACAAACTCTCCCAAATGGTCAGCATAACCTCAGAGCTGCAGGTGGCCAAGACTGTCAGGTCCTCACCAAGCTCATCTCTGGCTTGTGCATAGTTTAACTTGTGCCACACACAAAGGCTTAATGGGATACCTGCCTTTGGGAGACTGCTGGTACCCCAGGTCTACCTCAATAGTACTAGCATCCCTCCTACCCAGTAACTAAGGTCCTGGCTGAGGACTTCATTTTACCAGTGAGAAAAGCGAGAAAAACAAGTCTGATTCCCCACTGACTCATCTGAGTCAATAATCGGTGAAGCATATATCACACTATCTCTCCGGCAGTGCTGCAGACTGAATCCCCCCGAGGTCCTCTGCGTATCTCTTAATTTGTAACTTTGCCAAATCTTCTCATTATCTCCTGACACCTTTTCCCTGAGGATGCCATTATGCAAAAACAATTTCCATGGAAGTTATAAGGGGGAAGGAGGGAAGGATAAGAGTGAAAGGGAGGTTTACATTTGCAGCGACTGCTTAAAGCCTATTTGCTAAACCATTAACCATGTCAAGGATTCTTGCTCTGCTGAAGCATGGGCTTGTCAGAGTTGACACTGAAATTAAACAGGGGCAGACTTACCAAGGAAATGAGCTGTAAAAGCATTCACCCCATAAGCCACAAATTTCAAACTTCCTGCGTACTTCTCTCCATGTATAAAAAGAGCTGTGCTGCTGATACTTTACTTTCAGTGCAATTACTCGGGCACTAACACATGCAAGCAAACCCGCTATATTTCCACCGAACTACCTCCCCTGAAGCTGAATTGTGCTGCATGCAAGCTGTTTAGCCTTCAGTAAGGGCAGATGTGAAGTGCAGGTAATGCAATCAATTAATTGTTTAGAGAACGGTAACCCCACAAGTTGAGGCTTTCTGACCTGGGATAATTGGGAGTTTAAATACTCCAGCAGTATTACAACCCCCAAGCAGCTGCACTGAACATATGCACACACTGGATTTAGAAACCAGATGAGAGCTCATAGAAATGTTAAGATATAAACTAGGCAGTAGGAATGATGTTCACATTGTTAAAGTACTGAAAATATCAAGTTTACAATAAAAATACCACTTCTGTTCCTGATTAGATGCAAATATGGGAGGAAGAATATCTTCAGATTTGGGTTTGGTGTACATGTTATGATTTAGTAATTCAAAAGGGCCAAGAAATGAAATAGCAACGGAAATAAGACCAGAAAATTCTGCAATGCTTTTCAAGTTGAGAGTCAGCAAAAGCCAGTCACATTCAATGATTCTTCTTCCTATTTAATCCGTAAAATATTCTTGGCTCCAATTTGCTTCTAAGAATAGTGCTTAGGAGAATATGTTAAGAAGCACAATGCTTAAGGTTGCAAGACAACTCCACTCTTCCCTCCTCAGCCTCAAACTTCCCAGATATTGCTTTGCAAAAGCCTGCAATTTTTGAAAACATAAAGTGTTTCTTCTTGTTCACATCACCAGCTCACTTCTCCTACCTTCAGATGGCTTTGAGCATCAGTCACTAATCCCCTTTGCCTTGAGCTGTGTGCATTGATTTACACTCGTGCCGTGACAGCACAAATTGCTACCCAGCCAAAACAAGTTTCACGTTCACTTGACCAAGGCATTAATAACTAGGATACTCCAAGACAGCAGAGCATGTGGGTCTTCAGCTTCAAAATTACTTCAGCTATGACCTGCTGACCATGTCCTCTGTGAGCTGTGTGTTGTCACAGAATAGTCTATTTTGGAAGGGGTCATCCTCCTTGTCAGCCCTAGGAAAGACTTCTGGTGCTTTCGCAGCACTTGCCTTTGCCTCCAACACCCTACCCATTGCTCCCACCAGCCCTGCAGGACCTCGCTGAACACTGTGCAGCTTGGAGATGAGGTTGGGGAGGGGACAGAGGAGTGAGAAACGACACTGGGCTTCCTTCTTCCTCCCAAAATTCCTCTGAAAAGGTTACTTCAGCTTTCACATAGAGTTTTTTTGAGGGATCAGGACAAGCACTGAAAAGCTCCCAACTGTGACATTATATATGTATAAGATAGATGTCATGTCAAATATGTGTCAAATCAGGAGGCAAAGATAAGCTCTTCCTCTTCCTTCCCCACTCACAGCCATGACCTCACGTTAGTCTCACCTGTGGTGTAGTGCCTTGACTCCTACCCAGCATGCTGTGGGGATCTACCTTGGCCTCCTGATACCTTCAACAAAGCTCAAGATGTTTCCCAGATACTTACAGTGTGCTTATTTCTGGGCTATCTGAAAAACAGACCACTATGAGTCAGGGGAAAAGGATCATTGTAAAACATTAGGTTGATTCCTTGCCCATACTTCCTTTTTTTTTAAGGGTCTTTAAATAGAAAACATTGCTTTGCAGTAGATGCAAGCGCTAAGGGGTGCATGCTAGGAAACGACAACCTGGAGACCTGGCTGTAACCACCCAGAGCTAATCACTGCTGCATCAACACAAAGCCTTTCCTTACACTGGCAGAGTGAGGGTGTCTGAGTGAGGTTCCTCCATAAGAGCTTCTTTATGCAATTTAATGCTGAAGTGGTTGAATAGGTATTGCCCAAAGGTTTCATGAGATCCTGGAAAGCACAAAGAGCAGTGACTTTCAGTGGAAGTCCAATGCCTAATGGGCTTTCAGCTTCAATCTGAAGTAACAACAACATTAGAAACTGCATATAAGGAAGAACAGTTCACTGCTCCTCCCCTAAAGCAGTCACCTTGTGCTAGTTACACATCAGGAATGTGTAATTACACAGCAGGAATGCTAGTTGCATGGCCTAATCAAAGCAGTTTACTGTCCCTTTTTGTAGCTTTTGAAGCACAGTGTCTCTGAATAATCAGAAGTTGCTTGTTTTTCTGAACTTTAACGTTAATTTCAGGTATAACTTAATTCTTGGTATTATCTCCCTGCCTTGATTAATGAACAGGAGACTGGAAATCACTGGTCCAGTGAGTTGGTCCAGTGTCCTCTGGTTTATTTGTGATCATAGAAGGCTTTTTTTAAAAAAACACACCTATGTTAAGCCCTTGTGAACAGTTATGAGCTAATCTGCCCATGGGGGGAATTTCTCTGTAGCTCTGTGTATCTAGTAGTTGGCCTTTAAATTAATTATTATGTTGGCTTATGGTTCAGTGAACAGAAGACCCCTCCCCAAATGTAATTGTTCACAATTTATCTTTTAGATTGCTAGTTCTTACAAATATAATTCTTGTATTAAAGCACCTTCAAGAAAGGGAAAACATTGTAGCAGTACTAGAATATGGGAAAAAAAAAAATCCTTTTTGCATGGACACACTATTTCACCTAATCTGGTTGTCTAGATAGTGATAGCATCATTATTAATCTATTTTGCATGTGATGTATATTAATTTATGTGTATATGATATATATGTATATTATATGATGTATATTAATTTCATATATAATATATGATGTATATTAATTTCAGGCTGTATCAAAACAAAAAAAGAAAGTAAGTTAAAAAATCAAGCAATCAATTTATATGATGTGTCTTTACTGGTATTTATTTAATGTTTAAAATGTTATAAAAAGGAAATGTAGATTTTATGAAATAGAAAAAAATCGGTAGTCTACACATAAGTGTATTCACAAATTGCAAAATATATGCCCAAATGATGTATTGAGGAAGATCTTTAGCTAATGCAAATTTTCAGTAAAAGCAATGATCTGCCCTGGATGAATAACCTGCACTTTATGGTCTAGACAAACTGTAATTATAAATCCATCCTGGCATAACAGATTCCTATTCCACCTATCTTTTGGAAACTTTATGTGGTGGTAACTAACTCCTACTCATCTTTTTTTCCTGGTGATTATGGTCAGTACCAATTGACTATTCCTTCACCTTGTAAAAAGGTAATACCTGTCTGTGCCAAGCAGCAAGGTGCAGAGATCAGGGTTGGTTAGGCAGACACAAACTTCATTACTGGGAAATTAAATCCCCTATTATTTGCCCTGCTATCACACTGAAAATGGTAATTGCTCATTTTAGCAGTCTTCCATAACCCATCTGCCCTGTAACAGCTATGTTACATTAGCTGGGCTTGGTCTTTTTAAAAGTTAATAATCTTCTAAGTCTCTCTTCAACAAGACTGACATCAGGACCCGTGTAACGGGGGATTTTAATACCTGGTTAATTTAGTTCCCTAAAACATGTTAAGTCAGTGTAAGTCTTTTATGCTTTGAATGTTTTGTTGAAAGATTGCTGCAGCAGAGCAGAGAAGGGAATTGAGATTTCCTGAGCTTGTGGCCCGTGGATATCACCCCAAGGCTACCTCTCCTTTTTTTATCTTCAGGCTTTGAAGTACAAAAGCTCCTGCACACAGACAGTGAGGTTTTGAAAGCTGGCACAGCTAAAAGATTTAATGCAGGTGGAAACAACCCAAAGTCTGCTCTTGTGACAAGCTAGATATGAAATCTTGAGATACTCCAAGAAATGATCTAGCAGATCATGACACGATTCCCCAGCCATCTGCCCTGGGCATTTACGTGTAGTGTAAATCACTGCATAATCTCAATGCTTACGAAATATTTCCTGGATAGGGAACGACAGTCTGCATTTTGTAAATGGTGAAGTGAAGCAGAGTGAAGATAAATGACTTGCCCAGAGTTTAACAGAGTCTGTATTTTAACTAGATAGATAAAAGAGAGACAAAATAATCTGTGCCAATCTTCTCCTACTACATACACAGTTGAATAGAATTTCTCACCCTCCCCTACTCAAAACCAGCCATAAGCTACTTGGGAATTATTGGGACAAACCATGATTTTAATTTCATTCCCTTGGGTAATTTGCAAGTGAAAACATCACAAAATAGGTGGTTTGGGAATTGTTTGGTATGTACATGATTCTCCTAGTGCTTGCATTACAAAGCTTCCCAAAGTTCAATGAACATTTTGCTGCTTTTCTTAGACGACTGGTTAATTCGAGACATTTTACATAATCTGCCCTTTTCAGCAAATGCCAGTGAGTAAAGTTTTCACCTCCTTATTATATCTGCTTCATGTGATTTTTGCTGGAAAGCTATACTAACATGGAATTTATATTATACTGTCCCTGCTGCCTCTCTTTGCTATATCCAATATTTGGCACGCTCCATCTTGCTGCCTGCGTGATGGCAGCATTCTCAAAAGCTTTCAAAGGTGCAAAAGGAAAGTTTTTAAAATGTATTTGCTTCTGTTAAAGAGAAAAATCAAGCAGTCTAGAATGCTTTTCAGCCGCAAAGTCAGGCACTAAGCCTTTTATCAGTTAAAGACTTCATGAAAAAAACGCTCAAAAAGCATCTTGTTGCTGTTTTAAATCTAAGCTTTAAGGATGTTTTCTTATTTATATCTAGGTTCTACTCTATAACAAATGTTAACCAGTCAATAGAAAGCACCCTTTCTTCTGGATGGAAAAGGTGATTTAGTAGGCTTTCTTAGTCCTCCACCTGTTCAATTCCCTGAAATACATGAAAATATGATCCTTCACAGTATGTATTCTCTCCGACTTTTGTGCTTTTTGCCAGTCTTTTCCTGGACAGTGAGAATGCTCTCTCTCTCAGACGGCTGCTGTGCCAGTTTCATTATTTGTTCTCAGCTAATAACTGTAGCATTCGACAAAGTTGCACCTATTCTTCAGGTATACCTATCTCCCGGGAGGAAAAAGGTAATAGTATTCTCACTTTTCTACATATTTTTCAAGTCCAGATATATCTGCTAAAGATAAAAAGGTTTATAAATAATAAAGAATTACAAATAAAAATATTTTACAAATTAAAAAAAAATAGGCTTACAAGTAAAAAGAAAGAAAAAATAGATGTGGAACATCTATCTTTTTTCTTAGAAATCTTACATAGTCATCGAGGATATTTGCCCTTATGAGCACACTCCCTGATGAATGCAGACAAATGGAATCATGGTAAAATAAAACTGTTCTTATGCAGATATGTGGTACACACGAGGAAGTCCAAAGCTGTATGAATGAGTCTTTGACTCTGAAATGAGTCTTTTGACTCAGAGTTAAAAATTTTCATGAAGGCCCTTAATCTGCTAAACAAATTTCCATGGTGTTCTAAGGAGTGTGTCATTCATTTTGCTAGGATTAGGTAGACGGCATGCATTGTATTTGTTCAAAATCCTATTTGTTTCTAAGTCTTTGCCACTGATTTTAAGAAACCCGAGGCAATTAAAATGTTACATTTCTTCTGTACACAGTAAATAACCATTTATTTAGCAGTATTTCTGCAACCTTCTGCTTGGAATTTATAGCATGTAAATACTTTTGACAAATTAGGGAAATGTGAGAAATTAGAGAAACAATGACAGCTGTCTCTTCTTTTCGTACCGTAAGAGAGAACATTTTTATATCGCTGCTCCTCCTGTGTTGTTTGTTAAGGACAATAATACATCTGAGAAACCTGTTTCTCTGTTGCATTCTAGTACCAAGAGTCTTCAACATTGGAAAGTTTACTGGATGCTTTGGGATTAGGAGTCCAATTCCATGCTTCCATTTCGTGCTGGTTTAAATCTAATGATTTTGGGGAGGTTATGCCTGATTTACAGAAGCATAAGCGAGATCAGAGCTATAAAACAAATCCACAGAGTAATTTAGGCATTATTCCTCGGGCATATATTCCCTTTTTATATGAATTAGGTGCCTATGTGAATGCTTTTAGGACCGCAGAGAACAGATCTAAAGGAGGATTCCTAACTGTAGGCATTTCATGGCTTCATATAATCATAAAGACAATACTGCTTATAAAAAAATACTTCAGAAACCTTCATAAAAAAACAACCAAGCCCTTAAGACAGCAATGTGGTTCTGCATATAGACTGTATATATTATATGGCTTGAAATAAGCAATAGATTAAATAGTTAATAACTGAATTAATTTAATTATTTATATTTTTACCAAAAAATACTTGTATGTTGGCTAATGAAACCTAGAAATGTTTCTAAAATTTTGATGTTTATCATCCTGGAAGGTGTTCATAAGTGATCATAAAGTGAGATACATGTTCCCTAGCATATGCTTGTACAGCATTGATCAGATTTGATTTCAGACTTCAATTGATTTCTTTCTTCACACTTTCTGGAAAAGGTATAGTGGTTTAATAATTCCTAGATTAGAGGGAGTCAAAATTGGCAAGGAGAGAAAATATACTCATTAGACTAGCTGATAATGGTGGAAAAAAAGGACAAGCATACAAGCTTCCAAGCACACAAGGCCTTCAGTGAGGCTTCTTCTGAAAAATGAGCTTCGAGATGGTTCCCAAAAAAGCCCTCAGCTGGACTTAGAGGCCTTCTGTTGCAAGGGTAGTCATCATGTCAATGGCCAGCATCACGCCTCCAGGATGGTGGGCCTGGGCTCAGGTTAGCATCTGGGGCTGATGAGAGACAATTGTCACGAGAACTGGGTGTTTTTGGAGGAGGAATGGCAAGAGCTGAGGAACAGGGGAGCAAGGAGGGTTGATATGCTGTCACACAGACATCCCAAGGAGAAAAAGTCATAGGAGAGCCACTGTCAGGATGAACTGGCCAAGGGGAAGGGCCTGTCTGGAGCTACTTGGGATAATGGGCAAGTCCTAAAGTATTAAGGTGATGGCCAAATTCATGTGTCTGAGGCACAAGGCTACTAATATCTTACTGTGAGTTAGTATCTGGGTGTTTACGAAGTAGATGAAATAAAAAATAAGTGTGTTGGGTTTTTTTCCCTGTGGGAGGTAAAAAAACTCCAGAGACACAACAGAGTTTGGCTGCTTGGATGAGATGAGAGCCTGTTTCACGGCTTCTACTCGGGAGCAGGACTGTGATAGCATCTTAGTACTTGTTGCTCCAATGCATGCTGCTGAGAAAGGCAATACTGACTTTGTACTTGCTCCTTGTAAGCTGAATCACAACCCACACCATGATTGCTACACGGTGTCTTCATAACCTTTTTGCAAAAGCAATAAACGGACTCCCATTGGGACCTTCTCTACCCCAGAAACAGTCTAATTTAAAAAACACTAGCTTAGTAACACTCTCCTAATTAACAATAAATGGGAGATCTGCTGTGAATAACTGCTGATGGCCAGAAAAACAAATAAAAAAGGAAATTCACTCCCTTCTTCAGTCGTAGAATCATGGGATTGCTGAGGTTGGAAGGGACCTCTGAAGGTCCTCTTGTCTAACCCCCCTCTGCTCAAGCAGGGCCACCTAGTGCCAGTTGCCCATGACCGTATCCAGATGGCCTCTCAATATCTCCAAGGATGGAAACTTCACAATCTCTCTGGGCTCTCTGTGCCAGTGCTCAGTCACTCTTTTCACTTACAGAGAAAAAAAAGCTGTTTCCTCATGCTCAGAGGGAACCTCCTGTGTTTTACTTTGTGCCTATTGTCTCTGGTCCTGTCACTGGGCACCACTAAAAAGAGCCTGGCTTTGTCCTCTTTGCACCCTCCCTTGTGGTATTTATAGACATTGATGAGGTCCTCCCTGAGCCTTAGCTTCTCCAGGCTAAACAGTCCCAGTTATCTCAGCCTTTCGTGACACGAGAGATGCTCCAGTTGCTTAATCATCTTTGTGGCCCGTTGTTGGACCCTCTCCAGTAGTATGTCTATATCTTTCTCATACTGAGGAGCCCAGAACTGGACACTACTCCAGATGTGGCCTCACCAGTGCTAAGTAGAGATGAAGGATCATCTCCCTTGACCTGCTAGCAATATTTGTCTAATGCAGCCCAGAATGCCATTTGCCTTCTTTGTGGCAAGGGCACATTGTTGGCTCATGCTGTCCACCAGGATGCCCGTGTTCTTTTCTGCCAAGATGTTTTCCCACTGGGTGGCCCCCAGCACATATCGGTGCATGGGGTTATTCTTCCCCAGGTGCAGGACTTTGCACTTCTTGTGGAAATTCATGAAGTTCCTGTCAGCTCATTTCCCCAGATCACTCTGGATGGCAGCATGACCTTCGGGCATATCAGAGACACCTCCCAGTTTTGTGTCATCAGTAAACTTGCTGATGGTACACTGTGCCCCACCATCCGGATCACTAATGAAGATGTTAAGAAGGACTGGACCCAGTATTGACCCCTGGGGTACAACACTAGTTACCGGACTAACTAGACTTCATGCTGCTGATCACCACCCTCTGGGCCTGGACACTCATCCAGTTTTCAATTCACCTTAATCACTGTAGATAAGGAAAAGTTAGCTTAAAAGAACATGCAATGGCACAAGTTTGGCTTTGTTGAAAGCAGTAAGTAAGGTTCTTCACACCCCCAACCTGCAGCCTTGTTAAGCCAAACAATAATGGGGGTGTCCAAACAGCCTAAGTGACAACACCAACACAATAACCATGCCAGCACCAGACAGGATTGTTTTTTCTGCTCTTTACTATGATTGCTTCATTTATTTTTTCTCTGCTTCACATCTGTTCTAATCGTTCATCTCAGTTAGTGAATCAGTGGCATCAAGAATTGAGGAACTCACACTTAAGCCTCAAGGAAGCCACTAACCCTTTTCTTTACTATCAGGGGTGGGGAACATAAAAGGCATACAGTATCCGCCCTGTGTTCTCAGTACCCAAATCACATTTATTGGAACATGCAGTTATTTCTATGAGGTTTAGGAACACTTTACTTGTACAGTTTAGAGCTATTTGACACAGCCTAGCTTCCCTGAAGCAGCTTTCTTCTTAGACTTGTTTTCTAAAATCAGCCTGATGGGTATTTTTTTTCCATTCTCAGGTACAGAGAGTAGCACTCCAATTCTAAGAAGGGGACACTTACTCAGTATTTTGTGTATCAATCGTCTGAAAAAGTTCACGCAGTTCTTCTCCACTCAGAACTCCGTCAGCAAAGTAAGCTTTGAATTCATCAAAGGACAGTTTTCCATCATCTGAAACAACAAAGAAATGGAAAGTGCCTTAGTTTCATTGATGGCTTTGCTTGTTTACTTCATGCTACCTAGGCCTATCTATTTATTTCTCTTTCCTTTTCTTCCTCTTACCTTCCTCTACTCCCTGCCTCCTATGTGAGAAACTGAGGCCCTAGTGCACAATTCAGTAGCAGTAGGGATCTGACCCTGGCTCTCCTCTCTAGCTGAAGGACACTAATCAATACACTGCACCAATTGCAGGATTTTGATTCTCTTTCTTCATAAAATATGTCTTTCTCAAAGAGTTCTATGCCTGCTGTGGAATTAAAAAAATAAATAAAATAAAGTTCAACTGTCATGCAAGAGAAAGACAGCTCCAAGAAAGTCCTCTTCCACTGGAAAGAATTTCAGCTCATTTTCTTGGTCAGCATAGAAAAAAAAATTCTATTTATCAGCATGTAATTTGTCTGGAGATTATGCCAAAAATTTGGAATGAGAGAACTGGTTTTGGACATATATCAGAGGTCATTCAAAATCCTTAGATGGTTTTCCAGATGGAGTTTGGATTGGCCATGTAACATACAGTGAAGCCAAACTATGAAGAAGTTGACTTTATCTTCTAAGTACCTGTTCTTATTTGGTTGGGACAACGCCAGTCATCACCACATGCGTCCTGCTCATCATCAATAACATGTTCATGTAGTTAGGAAGTGTCTACTGGCCTAATGGGACTCAGAGGGAGGGGTGGTACCATGTAATAACATTTAGAAGAACAGTAATGGGTTATACATTAATTCAAGAGGAGTAAGTCCTTATTGCAATCTCTACTGCATTATTTAGTGGAGTCTGTTTCATCTGTTTCTTAATTTAGCCTTAATTATAGCATGCCCTTGACTACATGAGGCAAAATCCTTGCACTGAGAGGTGCTAAGCAGAGATTCATCCGGTATTTTCAGGATGTTACCACTTAAGACTGAAGCTCTACCCTCCTTTTGTCAGATCAATCTCTGCACAACCATCAATGCTTTCTAACGGGTATTACAATAAATTCTAAACCATTTCATTGAAGAAGGGATTGTGTTTGTATCTCACCTCATCTATGCATGTCTGAAAATCCCAGAGAAGGTGCTGGACTGCAGGATTCCCATCCTTTTCTTTTTTCCTTTTCTTTTTTTTTTTTTTTTTTGGACAAGTGACATCAGAAATGGATAAAATGTACCACAATTTGGACAGTCTGTCCCACCCACAGGGTGGCCATGCCTGCACTTAGGCTATTGTCTGGTTTTGAAGGTAGGACTCTGAGATGCAAGCAGCATTAAACTCTGCTACCTCTGGCATCTAATCATCTCACAACAACTATTTAAACAACATATGACAGCCAGCACAATTGTTTGCTGAAATGAACTAGAGCCTGGATAGGGCTTTGAATGACGTTGTACAACCTGTGATGCAAGAAACCAACCAATGCTTGCTAGCTGGATGTTAAAAAAATGAAGAAAAGTAGTTTGTAAATGGAAAGCTGACCCCACAAAGTCCATGAAATTTCATCAAGGATCCCTCTAAAACAGCTGACATTGGCTTCTGTCCTGAAGAACAAGTGTCCTGTTTTCTTTGCTGCCCAGGCATGACTTCAGAAGAAGTGCATGGGTCAGGATAAGGCAAATCCGTAATTCCATTAAAACAGTTATAGGAATTTATTCCTCATTGACTAGTGTATCTGAGTGAGTTTAAAATGCAAAATCGATAATCAGCAAACAAAAGCCAAGGAAAATAAAACAGCTTTTGCTTTTGCTTAGATGTTGGAATGTTTAAAGAGTAGTTAAGTAATAATTTATCTATACTGATTGGCCCTCTGCATGAAACATAGAGAATATTTTCAGAGCCCTACTCTTCATAACTCTGTTTTAGGTAGCACTAAATTTAAGTTCATATGACTCTTTCTTTTCCTTCAGAAACATGTTGAATGACCCACAGGGCACTAAACAACCATAGAGCATAAGACTGTGACGCCCTGAGCACCAGACAAACCTACAATATATGTGGCCTAATTTTGCAGTGATGAAGAAACTATTATAAAGGCAGTATCTGAATCCTGTAACTACATGTTGTACTACAGCATAGAGATTTGAACAGGAGAGCTGAGGAGTTTCCTCAGACTTGTTCTTATTTCATAATTTCTTTGATATGAATATATGGCTTGAAATATGTAATCTTCAAGAGGTTTCAAAATTGGACAAATTGAATGTCTGCTTTACCAGAAGCATTTTGAAATGTTTAATACGAGAAGACAGATTGTAGCTGGAGATAATCATCATTATGATCAAAATAAAATGTCAGGATCTACAAGAGCTAAACACCAAGATGGCACAATACTGTGTTGAAGGTAAGCAATTTTCTTTGACAGAACTGCCATGATTACCTAATTGAGAATCTAAAAACATCTGCCATTTGGCACTGGTTACAGAGAAGGAATATCAAATATTGAGTGTGTTGAAATGAGCTTCTTTTCACAGCTATGCTTCCTTTGGCTCATACAGATACAATTGATTGTTTAATCAAACTGCCTCTGCAGCTTTAGCCTTTGCTGGGAAGGGTGATTTGCATGCAAGTTATACACATAGTCAAGAAACTTGTGATTTTTGGCAACTTTTCTGAGATAAACATATTATGAGTTTACTTACAGGACAATCTGGGTATGACAAAAACAGAAATATCTGTCTGTTTATCACTGCTCTTCAGGATCATTGGCTTTACATCAATGCAGAAAATCAATGATCTGTCAAGAGCCAGATTGGGCACTTTAGCTGTTTTCTTTAAATTTTACCATCCGAGAGCAAACATTGCCTTTTGCTCCATTGCTCTTTATTCTCCAAAACATTTTGAATGTTATTGACATTGAGTGACACATCACTGAGCTTGTTGCTGGCAAAACCCAAGGAGATTTGAACTATTCAGTTACTTACAGACTTCATACAGTTGCGTTTACTGAAAAAAAGCTCTGGTTCTCCAGTGTATTTCTCTGATCTTGTATGAGCGTAACTGCTTTGCTAGTGCAGCTGGGGACTCAGCTGCTGGTGGCCCAGGCCACCCCTCCACTTCTTCAGTGCTCAGATGAAGCTCAGACCCAAGGCCTGGCAAGCCCTCCTTGTGCTGTTGAATTGAAGACACCTTTGCCTAGCCAGTTGATTATTTTTTTTTTTAAAAAGTGTCAAGAATGGCTTAAATTTTAAAGGCTGCATTACGTATCCTCAGCACTGCCCTGGGAGCGCCCAGATGAACACTGTCTGGTTTAAGTGCTTCAGAGCAGCTGAGCAGAAACCTTTATTACAGATGCTTCAATCCTTGTCGCTGGCAAAGCGACAGGGGATGGGTGATTCACGAAAGACAAACTTTCCTGAAGCCATGCATCCCTCAGAAAAATCAATCTGCAGCAGCGTTTGCCTTGGCAACGTTATCTCCAAGAAGCTGTTTTCATGGAATCAGGGAATTGTCAGAGTTGGAAGGGACCTTCTAGAGACCATCCAGTCCAACTCCCCTGCCAAAGCAGGGTTGCCCAGGGCACATCACTCAGGAGTATCCAGGGGGGGCTTGAAGATCTCCAGAGAAGGGGACTCCACACCCTCCCTGGGCAGCCTCTTCCAGGGCTCTGGCACCCTCACCCCAAAGAAGTTCTTCCTCAGATTTGAGTGGAACTTCCCATGTTCCAGCTTGTGCTCATTGCCCCTCGTCCTGTCACTGGGAACCACTGACAGGAGTCCACAAGCCTTGCTTGCTTTTGTGTATCTTCTTTGATGTCTCTCAGAAGCAGGGTTTCTTCAAAAACAGGCAGAGTTGCCCATCCTCCTTGCAGCCAAAACACTCCTGACTGGCAGACAGAAAAACCATACAAACTAGAGCCACTGAGAAGTTGCCAGAAGTCTGAGGACTGCTGTACTGAGGCAGCTATCATCCTGCCAGAGCTCACCTGGAGATACAGGAGCAGATGCAGGAGGTAGAAGGCTCACCTGCAAAGTCAGTGTTTGTCCTGTGATGGCACCGTCAATAAATGATGAACAGGAAAACACCTATTTTGACCTCTGCAAGTAAGCGTTGCGAGATTTCCTCTTGATCATCACACCGGTGCAGCTTAGTGGCTTTTTGGTTATTCTTGTGGAAAACCTGCCAGGTGACTCAAATGTGTGTGCTCTTCCACAGACACCAGTGGGAGCAATAGGATGCTGCTGCTGCTGCACTTGCCTTATTTTAATGGGGTGCCCCGCATCCCTCTCAGTGTACCATAAGGTAAGAGAAACACCTCATGCAGACAAGCACATATAGGTGCTACAGTCACACGTGTCTGGGGCAACCACTGTTGCCTGCGAGGTGAGGGAGGTAAAAAATTTTGTTGATTAGGGAAGACTGCATTTGGCAGTTCCAGTTTCCCATATTTTCCCATATTTTCCCATATTTTCCCATATTTCTTTACTCCCTCCCTTGCAGGCTAGGATCCAGGTTTATACTTCTTGAGAGGGATTTAATGATTTTGATTTTGTTTCATAGAGCAAAAGGAATGAAATAAATGAAGAACTTTGCTTTGAGCTGGAATTTTTCCAAATTAGTTCTGTGTGAAATCCACACGCCTTCCTTTGAACGCACGCAGTTTTGTAAAGTAAACCTGACCAAAATTTCATTTTGACATGCAAACCTGAAACTTTATTTCCAAAAAGGTCAATGTGCAACACCTCACCTTTATGAAATTGCATTTTTTTCCCCTCAGGGTTTTCTGTTGCTTTTGTCAATATTACAAACAATATATTCCTTCAAAATGTGATATTCCTTCCCTATGCCTTGTTCTCCCTCTAAGACAATCACCTGACCTTTTGAGTTACGGAAGGAGTGTCGATCTGCTCCATAGAGAGCGGAGCTCCTCAGCCATGAAATATGAACCACAGATAGAGCTGATGAAGCTGATCTTCTTGTGGAAGCTGTGCACAGCTGGTATCTCCAGAAATGGGAGGGTAACAGAGTGATATATGTTCCTGGGCTGGCAAAGAAAGAAGCTAACACCCCAGAAGAAACAACATTTATATGGCTACTTTTGAATAGGGGAATTATTAAATTTCTCAATTAAACGCACCTGTCACAAATCATTGTAGCATTCTTGAGTAACAGCAATTCAGCAGGATTTCTTGGCTCTTTTGATCCCTTATTTTATATTGTCTTTGCAAGAATAGTTGTCTTTCCTTGGTTTTGAAGGCTAACCTGAAGTCCCACAGTCCCTAAATTCATACTAAGAATGCTATCTCCTATAATACTCCTATTTATCAGCTTGATCCCCTTTCTTGCTTCTTGGATGTATTTTTTTCTTGCTGTCAAGCAAGTATCTAGTCAGGTTTTTGATGATAAATTTTTTGGGGGTATTTTAATCTCACAGAGAGAATGAATACGGCAGCTCTGAGAGAGTCCCACCAAAAGTGTATGGGAGAACATAACAGGGGGGTGTCACGGACAGTAACGTATCATTAGTCACTGGAAACCAGTATTTTTGGTTTACAGCAGGATGGCACTGAAAGCGTAAGTATCCTAGTCATTAACAAAAGCTGATAATCTGTGCTGACAACAGTGTAAACACGTCAGGTTAGTGTTCACATATCACATAACCTTTCTGAGAAGGTACTTAACGTCCAGGCTGGATGGGGTTTTAAGCAACCTGGTCTGGTGGGAGGTGTCCCTGCCCACGGCAGGGGGATTGGAACTGGATGATCTTTAAGGTCCCTTCCAACTCTAACCATTCTATGATTCCCAGTCTTAAAACAAATCTCCTCCCTATTAATGTGGCCCGAGCCTCTGCAGTGCCAAAGGGGAAGTCCCACAGGCAACTGGTGATTAAGCAAACACAATTAAGCATGTAAGAGATGAAGCCATTTCAAGTTCATGCACTTAAATTAATAGAGCTAATAGAACTTCGCCACTTTTCTCCCAATAACATGTCGTAAGGCATCCGTATATAGGTATGAATGCCAGTCACCAAAGTCTCTGAGCCTGATGTGCTTTCGGACTGTTCTGGAACAACCAAGTTTGTCACTGATCGTGTGAGCTGTTTCCCCCATTTTAATAGCAACATCTAAGCAATAAGCTGTGGGGTAACCCCAGTGAGGACTGGAAGTCTTCCTGACCCAGGGAGGTGCTGTGGATCCATGAGAGCTGGGAGAGAGCATGAGTTCAAAGTCCAGGGCAGGGACATGAAGCTGTAGGGGCTCTTTTTGACTCCAGGAGGGTGATGACCGCTGCTCTGCACCGTGCGCTCTGACTCTCAGCAGTTTGCGGGGTAGACAGATAAACATCTATTCCAAACACCACTAGGAGGTCTGGGGGGGACACCAGCAGAGTTTGGCTGTGGTTGGCATCTAGCTAAGCTGGAAAGGCACTGTTGAACAGGAAGGTCCTTCTCCTCCCCATCCCAACCCTCATGTTGGGATTCAACTTGCACCACCACTGCCCTTGCAAGCCACTGGCAAGCTGCCTGAGGGAGATAACAAAAGCACTACCAAAAAACACGCACAGTGATGGATTTTGTGGCTCCAGAGTTCTCTGAGGGAGCTTGCCATGGTTTTGTGGGAAGTGTCAGTTACCACCTGCAGGAATACGCAGGTGGAGGTGGGCTGTGGGGTGGGATTGCCCCCTCAGCAACAGTAAATGGCTCTTCAACAGGCTCAGATCAAACTGTATGGTAGCCCCTTACTGCCCAACAGGTCTTCCTTGAAGATCTATTGAATTCTCTCTGATTTTCTAAATGGTATCCATTTGCCTTCAGATACCTGTGAGTACACTTTATCGAATCTGCATAATACATGTTTTCTGAGGATTGACAGGGAATTGCTTGTCAGGGTTAAACCTGTCTGAGCTGTGGGTTTGACACTGTTCGAAGCCTTCAGGAAAAGACCAAAGCCTGGCCCGTGTGTCTGCAAGAAGTCGCATCTCCCTTCTTCCCATACTTCGGCATCACAGTCCTAAATAATTGCAAGCCCGTGTTTCCCTCCCATCCTGCAAGATCTAAATCTGGTTATCCAAGTATAAATACTATTATGGTAACTGCAGAGCTACAGAAGCTCTTCATAGCCTCAAACATAGCGAATCCCATACTCCGTGACTCAGGGACTTCATAGTGGCTTCATTTCTCTGCTGGGGTATGTGGCACAAAAATGACAATGTAACTTGTCCAAAATGGTGCAGCGATTATGAGATGGGAAAAGGAGTAAAGCCAGGTTCAAGACCCTGACTATGTATATACCAGCAAAAAAATCTAGTGGTTACCCTTGTAGTCCTTACACCAAGACCCTTCCCCTGCTGAGGCCAAACTGGGAGCATCTGTGAAGCCTTACAGTACTATGCTCCAACTTACTGAACATATTTTAAGGAAAAACTACATGTGGAAGGAAAATCAATCAGTAGCACAAGGGAAAAGCTTTCAATTAAGAACATAATAAAAAACTTTTTTTTGGTGTTATAAATAAGTGAGTTGAATGCAAGGCTTTATTCTGCCTACTGATATGCCAAAAAAATATATAACTGCCAAATGTAGGAACCAAGTCTAATTGCTGGATATAGCCCATGGTGTTTTTAAAAAGTAGTAAGATGGAGCTACTAAGAAGTATTTCAAACCTACTTATGAACACGATGTCACTAAGAAAACACCCATGTGCACCTAAAGTGCAAACCAAACACACATGCCAAAGTGTGAAAGCACAAGATCTGCCCTTAAAGAACCTGTAGGGAGGATCAGTGCCCAACAAAATACATTGCATTGAACCTGTAGAAAACATAAAATGACATGATGGATGGCTTGTTTTCTTGTTAGGATGTTTAAAACATGACTTAAAATGCTGAATCAGTGATGGATTTTTTTTTTCCCGAATGGAGGGGAGAAGACACATGACGGATCTTACCATTCTTGTCTGCTCTTCTTAATATCTAAACAAAAGGAGAGAGAGAGAACAGAATCACTTCTTTCTGTATGGATTAAGAGCACACAACGCTGTACTTAGTAGGCATTTATAGTTTGAGCTCTACATCATATTTTCACAAGGCTGCATAAAATTGAAAAGCTCTTAGTGTGTCTCCATCCTTCCCTCAGAGTGTTGCTGTCTTTAACTCCTCCTGTGCTGTCTGCATTGAAAACTAAGACCCTAATAAGAACCAGCTTCATTTTCTAGCTTGTGCACGGCTTATAAGGAGAATGTTTGGGCACAAAACCTGATACCATATGGCTATGGTGATAGCGGATTCGGGGTTGAGAGGAGTGGCATAAAGAAGCAGAGCGAGGCTGATAGCTGGGAGGATGCGCTGAGCATCTGAGGTGGTGAGAAAGACTCCGGGTTTGTGTGGGTGGAGGAAGCAAAGGGATAAGTCAGGAGAAGGGCCAGGTGGCGTGAAGGGATCAGGCTGCGTGTGGGAGGCGGTGAGATCAGATGTGTGGGAGCGAATGTGAGGATTGCTCTGATAGCGAGTAGAAACCAGATACAGAAGAAAGGGGAGAGGGAAAGCATAGAGGTTTACGTGCTGGGAAGGCAAGGGCTGTAGGTCCTTCCCTGCAGTCCTTCTGCCATGCCTGTGTGTGACCCCAGCTTATCCTCATGGGGTGCAGACCTGCCCTTTCTCCCCACTGTTAATGGCACCGGCTGGAGAAGCTATTTAAATACCAAGGTGAGAGTCTGTAGCTCCTTGTGCAAAGTCTGAGAAGAGGATCCGGAGGGGTGCATCCTGCTGGGAGAGGTGGCAGGACCTCCCAGGAACCAGCCCTGCCATCGGTGGGGGGGACACAGCACCAATCCATTCGGGGCTGTGTGCAGGTGCAGTGGCCCTGCCTTACTGCTGGTGACATGCCAGCATGCCCACATGTCCCTGCTGGAGTCCCACCGCAGGTGCCACCACAATAGTCCATGCTTTGAAGAAGGCATCAAAGATAGGGAGTGGAAGTGACAGAGGGGATGTCCTCCAGTTTCTTTGCTCTCTGCTCTGTATATGAGGTGGTTTTGCTACGGCATGGGTCACCATATGACACCTCAGATATGTGCAACTGCCATCCGTTGTCACCCTGCTTCATTTCCAGACGCAGTCCCCATCGCTACTTCAGCCTGAACCGCAATGGGGAGTCACCTGGGCAACGGTATAGTCAGTTTAGGCAAGCAAAGAAATCAAATCTTCCCAATATAGTTTCTATTGCTGCTATGAATATCAGTTAAGAAAAGAGTTCCAAAATGGGCACGTATATTTTTGAGAGCTGACAGCAATGGAAACGTTCTCCAGTTTGATAAACAGCTAGTAGCATTTAAACAGCTTGTCCAGCACACGCCACAACTGCCCTGCTCCTGGAGGTGAAACCAAATGAGAAACGCAAGGATCCAGGTGCCGGGCTCTGTCAGAGCATCTTCGTGACTGTGTTCTGTAAGGTGGAATTGGCAGGGAACTAATGGAATTGTGAGCCACATCCAGGACTTCACCAATGGTCTCTAAGCTGAGCTTTGCATTGGATCAGGTTTACAGCACATAAAGTATGAAATAAACTTAGTGAGTCGACAACTTCTCTCCCCATATATCCAAACAAATCATACATTGCAACTCAATTTTCAGTAAGTGGATTGGACCATTTAGGGGTCTTAAATTTTTACTCTTAAACTCGAAGTTTTCTCCTAATGAGAAATAAAGACTAAATGCAGACCAAAGGAAAGATCATTAAAAGCGTTACTAGAATAAAATTAAAGCTCTTTGTACAATGCTTAACAGGTAAGACACAGCTCCAGATTCCTAGTGGTTTTGGCTGGATTTTTGGGGGGTTGTTGGTCTTTCTCCCATCTCCGTGGCAAGCAGCCTTGTCGCCTTTTCGCGTCACCTGGAGGAAAAGGCAGCCTGATGCTCAAGGGACCCACCTCCACGCTACCTGTGGGACTCGGTGCTGCCCTGGAGTTAGTAACCATGTGTTAAGAGATGGCAAAGCCAGCCTGCTGAAAGGTTTTGCAGACTTTCAGCTGGAAGCGGAGAGATTTGTGAAATCTGGGGAGGGTGGAGAAAACGTGATGGATGCTCTGAGATCTAATGGCTTCCTTCTGCCCAGTTACACCTGATAAAAGGGAACAGCAGGTGCCCTCGAGCAGACAGGGGCTTTGACACAAGGCCAGGGAGGAGGTCGCATTGGAAATCAGGTCCTGCTCTCATCAGGTCTCTCCCCATCCCCCAGTGGGACCAGGACCTCAGTGCCTGCCCTTTCTGGGTCCAGCCCCTCCTTTGAAGCAGGCAGAAACTAGGTTTAAATGTGAGGTTTTCCTCCAGATGTAAGAGCAGAAGTACGGCAGCAGGCCCCCTCTCTCCTCCTCACCAGTTTTGTGAAAGGCATCTGCTTCTCTATAAGTATGAACCTGACACTGGTTTAAGAAATTGCTGAAAATTAAACAAATAACTTTCATTTTAATACTTTTTTTTTTTTTTTTTACTTTGGGTGAAATCAAAAGCTTTCAGCTTATCAGATATCCTGACCATGTGCAGTTTCCTAACAGTGTGTTGAGTTAAATTGTTAAATTGGCTGCACTTAGTGTTTTTTTAACTCTTTCTTGGCAACTTAGGTTTCTCTTCTGTCTTTGTGATGTATGCCTGTAATTCTCCTGTTTCTCTTACAAGAGATATTTATAAGACAAAAATAAAAACTGATTTGCACTATACACATGAATGGAAAGAATAAAAGTCAATAAAGGGTCTAACTTAAATGATTTCTCATAGAGGCTAGAAAAATCAGGAGATGAGCAGATGGGGCGGCTGCCTGAAGTAATTTGAGGAAAAGGCTGGGGAAGTTAATGTGGGCACATTACAGAAAACATCAAGATAAAGGGTCCTTTAACACAGAATATGTCATTTGCAGCTGATATCATGGACTAACACCGGTATAAAAGTTGACATGAAGCAGATCAGAGTGGCAGCAGAGTTGGTCTGAAGATTTGTGGGTCTTATCAGGGACAGGGAATACTTTGGAAATCTTTGGGTGGGAGTTTGCCTTTTAGCAGGACTTGCCTTGGACCAAAGAAACACTCTGTCTGGGGCAAATTTAGAGAAAAAGCTTTACAACTGCATCTTGTTAGATGCTGAGCCCTTGGTGATGGTCTAGCACAGCTCCCCTGAGGGGCTGGATGGCCAGGTGCACCTCGCTGGATCCTCCCCCCTGTGAAAGGGCTGAGGGGCTCAGGGCTGCTCTGCACAACAGCCCTGGGCATCTCAAATCCATCAGCCTCTAACAGGATGGGAGGGAGCCTGCACAGTTTGGGGAAAAAAAAAAAAAAAAAAAAAAAAAGCCAAACTTTTGCCGGGTGAGAAACTCTTCAGTGAAAAGCCCAGGAAAAAAAAAAAAAAAGAAATAACATAAATGCAAGCAATGCATTTTGAAAAGTGACAGCGTTTTTACCCAGCTCGTCTCCTAACCACCCCCAACTGCTCCTCACACACAGGCACCATCAGATGCAAACTCCTTCCCCTCATTAACATCTTAAATGGTGAAAACAGTTTGAAGAAAAGGGCAGGCGAAGGGGAAGAGGAAGGAGAACGGGAAAGTGGAAGGGTAAGAGAAAGGAGAAGGGGAAAGGGACAGGGAAGGGGAAAAGGAAAGGGTGAAGGAAAGGAAAAGGGAAAGGGAAGGGGAAAAGGAAAGGAAAAGGAAAGGGGAAGGAAAAGACCCACAGCCTTGCTGGCCTTCACTCCCTTCCACCCCAGGGAGGAAATCACAGTTCCAGAAAAAAAAAGAAGAAAAAAAAAATAAAAAAGAGAAGAAAAAAGAAAAAAATAACAAAGGGGGAGGAGAGAGGAAAAAAGCCAAGGAAAAAAGATAAAACAAAAAAACCCACCCCCCTCCACATCACCCCCACCCCCAAACCCCTTGCCGTTGCTGCCTGTTCCGCGGGGAAGGGTTCGTGCCAAGGATGCCGCGTACTCACATCGCGGAAGATGCGCAGCCCCGCTCCCAGCTCCGCCGCCATCCGCCCGCCGCAGCCGCCGACACCGCCCGCAGGGGCGGCGGGACCGGGGGGGCCGAGGGGGCGGTGGCGGGGAGGCGGTCCGGTGCGGTCCGGTCCGGTCCGGTCCCCCCCACCCGGCTCCGGGGATGGATGCTTTGGCTGGGGGCCGCGCTCTGCAAAACGCCCTCGGGCTCGAAAAGAAGGTCCTCGAGTATAAAAGAGCACTCCGGGCGGCCCCCGGCCAAAAACCAGGGGCTGTGGGGAGCTGGAAGGGGGTGGTGGGTTTTTTGGGGGAGCTGTGGGATGGGGCAGGAGCAGGCTCTGTAGGGTAAGGGCAGGTGAGGAGGAGGATGGCGGGGTGAGGGGGGAGAGTAGTTCAGAGGGAAGCTTCCCCCCGCCCCCCCCAGTGTTATTTCGGGTTATTACATGGGCACTGCCTACGGGGGGCTTTGTCTTTGTTCTCCCACCACACAACACCCGTGGATGGCATTGCTATTATACATGATATATCACAATAATATTATACATTATATAATATATAATTATCATAGACTGGTTAGAGTCGGAAGGGACCATAAAGATCATGGAGTTCCAACCCCCCTGCCCTGGGCAGGGACACCTCCCACCAGACCAGGTTGCTCCAAGCCCCATCCAGCCTGGCCTTGAACACCTCCAGGGATGGGGCATCCAAAAATTCCTCTGGGCAACCTGTTCCAGTGCCTCGCCGCCCTCACAGCAAAGAATTTCTATCCTAAATCTCCCCTCTTCCAGTTTAAAACCATTACCCCTTGTCCTGTCACTGCACTCCCTGATAAAGAGACCCTCCCCAGCTCTCCTGTAGCCCCCCTTAGGTACTGGATGGCTGCTATCACATAACAAATGTTAAATGTGAAGTTTTTACTTTAAAACACCTTTATCTATGAAAAGCCTTGCCTGTGGCGTGACTTCCTGGCCGTGGGTGTTCCTGCTTCTTCCCCCCATCCCCCCTCCCCTTTTCCACATTTCAGAAGGAAACCGGAGAGAGGGGAGAGAGAACTGTCCAAAAGGAAAGACAAGGCATTTCACAGGGTGAGATTTTTTTATCTCACTTCTTAAAGATGGTTTGAAGAAGAGATGAAAGAATCATCTCAGCCTATTCTTGCTTTTTAATAATACTGAAAGGCTTATATTTAATCTTATTTTTATGATGGAAGTATGAGTATGTATTTCTTTCCAGGAAAAAAAAAAAAAAAGAAGGAAAAAGTCCAAAGGTTGTCTCAAAAGCCAGGAGGGCGAGTGGAGATAAGGGAAAGCTTCTTTAGACTATAGAGGTGCTGGGTTTTGTTAACTGTTATGACAAAAACAACATCAACAATAATAATTTACCTATTATCTTTAGTGGCTAATTACTGTCTTGGAATGAACAGTATCTTTCCCCCTCGATTAGTCTTAATAGTCACTGGGAATATTTTGTTTGTGTAGAGAAATCTTAAAATGGTAAGGAAAAAAAAAAAAAGGGGGCAATCCTGACATTTTTAGGGCAAAAATTAAATCATAAGAAGCAAAAAAAACCTCATAGGCTTTTTATTATATTAGGATGTGTGATTTCCATTATTTAAAAACTTATTTGCAAATCACCTTTGCGTGACATGGAAAGGTGAAAGTACTGTTTTAAGTAATCATTTTTAGAGAATGTAGTTTTCAGGTTCGGATGAGCAAACAAGTCTGCGTCACTTACTGGTGATGCTTTCTTATACCGCTTTAAAATGATTTGAAGCAATATCTCAGCTTCAACAACGCGAGGGGGACGAAAGCTTTGAATTTTCCCCCTATTCACCCTGTGATTTCCCTCTGTCTCTGAGGGAGAGGCTGTGAGGCGGGGGAGAGGGGGAGACGCCCCGCGGTTCCCTGTGATGTGGGAGTAATGGTGGTGGTACTTGCTGCCTTGACGGGAGGATGATGGCTTTGTGGAATGCCCAGGTGAACTGGCAGAGGCCAGCACCCAGCCACACGCTCACTTCTGCAGCCCCAGACCCGAGCTGCTCGTCACCCGTTAGAAGAAATAGAGCCGTTCCACCTGAGGATGAGGATAAAACTTAATAGCGCCTGCTCTTTCTCTTGCCGTGTATCGAGTCACTGAACCTGTATTTAGAAGGTTTAGACCGTACCAGCGTCTGCGCTCCTGCGAGATGAAGTGGTCAGCCAGTATTTAATGATCTTGCCCTTTTATCTGGGAAAAACAAACAAATGAGAACTGGCAGCAAGAGCTGCCTCGCGCTGAGCGCGCAGTGGGCTGCGCGACCAGAGCCATCAACGCTGGGACAGGGAGACAGCAAAGCTTCCTTTTCACCGGGGAGATGCCAGCTGCCTCACTGTCTAGGCAAGTTTCTAAATCACTCCGTGATGGTCAGCTATGTGTGTGGCCTCTAAATGATGGGAAAAACCACTATATAATGCTTATGTCAAAACATAACCATGCCAGCAGAAGAACAGCTTGCACGCTCGGGTACCCCACGGTTCTGTGGTGAAAAGTACTATTTGCCCATGGCTAAGGAAATGGATCTGCTTTGTGGTCCTGTTTTCACCGCAGGAGTTGATTGGTACCTATCTAAAGAGTGGAGTTAGCATGATATGGTGTCTCCTTTCCGCTCCCAAAACATGTTGTTTTGTCACCACCAGTCTGGTGCTCTGTAGGTCAACCCCAAACCAGCCTCTGGTTTGAATACTCAAGTGCTGCCCCCCCATAATAGCTCTTTCATGACTTTTCTTGATTGTAAGCTGTAAAAAAAAGATAAACTTCAGACTTAGTATGTGTGCAGCCATGGCTTGTCATATGAGCACTAACAGAAGGCACCCTTCTTTTCCATCACCTTGTGTCTTGCACATAGGCTGTCGGACCCAAGTGAGGAGCCAGTATCTTTACAGCTCCGTGTCTCCATGAATGGTGTTGTGAGGTTGGAAAAGTGAGTCCTTTTCCATATGGTATCTGTGCCAGTCACAGCAACGACAGATGTACTAAATCCCAAATGGAGTGGTGGATGAGCCTGGAAAAACGTTGGGTCAACTACCTATACAGGGAGTGTGTGGCTACATCTAGCTCTATGAATGAAAAGCACCTCAAAGTCCCCAGCTCCCGGCACAAACTGATCCTCATCCTGATCCCTCCTGGGACAAGACCTGAGTCTGCTTCCATGCCCTTCCTGCCCTCGTCCTTTCCCTCTGGTCCCATAGCCAATCTTTGGTGGAAAGGAAACCCAGACACAGGTTGGACTGGAGCCACAGCGCGCTCCAACAGCATTCCAGCACAGGCAACTGGGATGCGGCGTGTACATCAGCAGGTGAGCCTGGATGCAAGCTGTGTGTGTTGGAGCTCTTTTCTAAATCACCAGGAAAAGAAATGTAAGGTAAAGTCAAAATTGCACATGGGGGATTTGGGGAGATGCCTGTGTCTGTGCTGGTAAGAGCTCCTGCAGCAGGAAACCACACACCTTGCACTACAACGTGACCTTGTTCTTTTTATTTGCATGCTTTTCCTGTAAATATTTGGGAAAAATCACTGGACACCTACTCATTCAATCCAGTTTTCATGTAGGTTTCCAGCCTAATTTTTCTCAATAATTTGGAGCCTTTGACAGACCCTTCCCAGCCGGTAGGAAACGCCAAGCCTGGGATCTCCTGGCATCCAAGGCAGGCATTAGACCAGCAGCTATGTACCTCAGCCTCTCTTTACCAGCCCCCTTTCTGTCTGGAGGGGACACATAATACTCCTGGGATAGACAATTATCGTTGTAAAGATAAACATAGTAAAGATGGAAGAGGTCTGGGTCAGTAACGCTCAGCGGTGCGTTAGAAGCGCACGAGTAAACTATATGCACATCGCTGTACACGGAATATTGGCTGTTCCTTGCAAGATGCAACACACTTTTTTTTTTATGCACACACTTTCACGTGGATCCAGACAATCTGGTAGATTTTAGGGCAAATTTTTAGGGACCTGTGAAATGCATATGATAATTAATATACCACCTAGACTCCCCTATGCACATTCTGTTTATGACCATCCCTGCAGGAGCATTTTGGAAGCAAGCAGTGTAATAAAAATGACTGTAATGGGGCATCCAGCAGAGGCTACATCTCGTGTTGAGAAGAAGCCTGCTGTGTGGCTGGATGGAAGTCAGATATTTACTTATCAGATCTAAGACAAGGAACAAAGGAAAAGATCAAAACAGAGTCAGAAGCATAATAATGCAACAGCACAGTAAAAAAGATGCACTTTCATTCTTTGTATTTGCAACACTCCCAGCAAAAAGGTAGAAGAAAACTGCTATTGTTAGTCTGCGACTAAAATAATTTCATATTTAATCCAAACCCAAAGAGGTCCAGTTCACAGTACTGGTCAGACTCAGATACAAGCAATGGTCCTGAGCCGGGTCCATATACCCCAGCTCCTTCCCCCTTCAGAAGGGCGATCATAAGATTATTTGTATTGCAAAGCTTCAGTCAATAAATGTTTGTAAACCTGGGAGGACAGTTTTCCACACAGCTGAAGAAGGGAGAGAGGCTCCACCAAAGGGTTAAGTCCAGTCTCAAGGGTCCTGGTCTCTTCTCAAGAAGTCATTGACTACAGGGTAATTTTAAGAGTCTGGTTAATTTATTCAAGTGTTTGAGGCTTGTTGGGGTGTGTAAATAATTACTGTTTCTTCTTCCCTGCCTATGTACTCTCCTACCAATGCCAAGCTATAAGTAACATGTTTTGAATTAAGAGGTGCTTGAGGACTGCCACTAAGGACACCACTGTGTTCAGTTCTGGGCCTCTCACCACAAGAAGGACATTGAGCTGCTGGAGCGTGTCCAGAGGAGAGACACCAAGCTGGTGAGGGGTCTGGAGAACAAGTCCTACAAGGAGAGGCTGAGGGAACTGGGCATGTTTAGTCTGGAGAAGAGGAGGTTGAGGGGAGACCTCATTGCCCTCTGCAACTCCCTGACAGGAGGGTGTAGAGAGGTGGGGGTTGGCCTCTTCTCCCAAGGGAATAATGACAGGAGCAGAGGAAATGGTCTGAAGTTGCATCAGGGGAGGTTTAAATTAGATATTAGGAAGAATGACTTTCCTGAGAGGGTGGTCAGGCACTGGAACGGCCTGCCCAGGGAGGTGGTGGAGTCACCATCCCTGGAGGGATTTAAGAAACGTGTAGACGTGGCACTTCAGGGCATGCTCTGGTGCCCGAGATTGTGGGGGTCTTTTGTGTGTGTATGGTTCGACTTGGTGATCTCAGAGGTCCTTTCCAACCGTGAAGATTCTGTGATTCTGTCAGAAAATGCCAAAGGCTTTCTGCCTTTGTAAAGGCATATATACATGTAATAGCACAGCAATCTGGGAGGGTATCTGACACCTGTGACAAAGGGTGACCTAAGCCCTGCTTCAGGTGCCCAAATATTTTTCTAGGTGCAGGCCATCATCCTTCATATGCAACAGGGATTTAATTACACAAATCCAATAACAAGATCATGGAACTGAGAAGAGTGTCTCCAATTCATTTCTATAGCTGGATTTGAGAAAATTTTTCCTTTTTTTTAGAAAAATTGTATTGCTCCAATGGTTTTGTGAAATGAAGAATTTTCTCTCTACCATTCCCAGGCTGCTGCTCCTCCTGAGGTGCACACCTCCCATGAAGTAGGACCTGATGTGGTGATGCCAGATCGTTCCTTTGCTTTTCAGTTTAAAAACCCTTGGCAGTCGTTGAAATTCTGCTCTCGGAAAGGGCCACCTGCCTTATTCCAGCTCAGTGATTTCATCACTTACAGCCACGCTCACAGAGTCTGTGGGCAACCCTCCCTCCTGCTGCGGGCGATGCTCACAGCCTGGTGGTGCATCTCCTGGTACTTCCCACCTGAAGGAAAGCCAAGGGCTCTTCGATGTCTTTTTGACTGATGTTTGTGATTGTGCTGTTACAAGCGTAGCTGATAACTCTGTTCTGCTTTCAGAGGATTATTTTTTTTTTTCAGGGACTGAATTCTTGCAGAAGAAAGCAGATGTGGAGCCTTCTTATTTAAAAAAAAAAAATCTCTAGCAACTTTATATTGCCAGAGTGTTCAGCGACAAGCACTCTGTTTGCTCCCTAGCTTTTACCATGTTCAATCCTAGGCAAAGGAGAGTAATGCAACAAAATGAGAGAATCTCCAGCAATGAAAGTCAAAGTTCTGGCCTGCTTCTGAATATTGGAGAAATTATACATAAAATATTCCCAAGGAAGCTCTACTTACAGATGAGTTGTGAGACTGAGAATAGAAGTAAGTGATTTGGACAAATGCATCCCACTAATTGTCCCGGAGTCAGTCCTGCGAAGTCCCGGGACAGCTAGGTTAAATTCCTGGCCATATGGCAGACTTTCTGTAGGGTCCTAGACAAATAAGTCAGTAGCACCGGTGTGCCTAGGAGCCCCTGGAACCACAAATTATCTGCAAACTTGCTGAGGGTGCACCCTGTCCCATCATCCTTGTCATGAAGGAAGATGTTAGATGGTACTGGTCCCAGTATCAGCCCCTGTGGTGCACCAGTGGTTACTGGTGGCATGGAAAGGCTGAGAGAGCTGGGATTGTTCAGCCTGAAGAAGAGAAGGCTCATGGGGGATCTCATATATATGTATATTTATATGTATATAAATATACACATAGGGGCAGGAAAACAGAATTCTACAGACAGGCGTATGATCTCAAAAAGCACTCACTGCAACACTAGCAGGGAACTGTAAACAAGATTTTAGGATGTGTATTCTCTGCAAAAGCCAAAATACACAAACTTAATCATCAAAGGATGCAATAAAACAACAGGGGCATTGTATGTGTTTCACTGTGAGAGGCGTTTTTGGCATTCAGGAAGTGATTGTGCAAATCACATTAAAATTAATGGGAACTGCAAGACTGAGTTTTCTACGTGGGATACTTATCATCTCTGTGAAATTTTAAAGCCTCTTTATTACCCTCAGTTAAAAAACAAATAGTTTATACTTCTTTGGTCTGTTTCTGTGCTGAGTTATATTAATACGAAAAAAGAATAATTGCATTTTTTGGTGTCAGTCTGTTGAGCTCTGGAGACCCCCCTGAAGCAATGCTGCTGGTGTGAGCAGGGGATCTAACAGTGGGAGATAAGAAGTCAACTCCTTTCATTTCAGTTAGCACAAGAGCTGTAGGAATCAATCCCCATTTCTTCTTTTCCTTTTCCTTTTTTTCCCTTTTCCTTTTCTTCTTCTCCTCTTTTCCTTTTTTCCTTTTCCTCTGTTCCTTTTTTTCCTTTTCCTTTTTCAGAGCTCTGAGTGTGCGTTCCTTCCCTGGGAAAGATTTTAATCTGAAGACTCACACCCCCCACATCACTCCAGGCCTCCTGGAACTGCGTTCTGTGTTTGGAGGACTGAGCCCTGAAGGAGACCCAGTACTGCAGTGGATAATAATAAGAGCAGCGTGGGAAGAATTAGAGGGGGAAGAACATTATGCGTTCAAATCCCTCAGGTTGTTTTGAAAATCGTATCCGTGATTGTCAGCAAATGTCAGTGACTTAAATTTTCACTTACTAAAGCATTACTTATACCAGGCAAGAACAGTCATGGGCATTTCCCAGTTAAAATAAGGAAGACTGTCAACCCAAATGAAAAACTTACTAATTAAACTTCAAATATCATTTAAAAAAAATGCAGGGTTTTGTGAATCTCCTCACTCTCCAAGTCAGAGAACAGTTTGCTGGGATGAAATGTAGAAAATTTGGAAAGGCCAGTTTTTCATTTAGATGCTAATCAGGAATTCTGATTTTCTCCAGGAGGAGCTGACTAATAAAATTATTATTTTCCTTCCTTTTGGATATTGATTAGATGACTAGATATAGATGTTTCTGATGGACATACATCGGTATTTAGATGAGTTTAGATTCTGCCATAATGAGACTGCTCCAAATCTCTGGCATTTGTGAAAAATACGGATGAATATGGCAGTACATAAACAGATGGAAAGTTAATATTTTTCTTCCAGACAGTCATAGAAAACTTAATCACAGGTCATCACCCTGCTATGCTACATGATGAACAGCTGCAGGACAAATAGCAAAACTCATTGGTGAATGACACAAATCACATCATTTTTGTTAAAAAACCCCCATAACATAAATATAATGAAATTCCACCTCCTTGCATAGTCCCCAGTATATGTCTGCTTCTTTTTAATTCAAATCATCTCAGTAGTTAGGGGATAATAAAAACAAATATCCTGGAGACAATAAACCTATATCATCCAGTTCCTTGTGGTACGCTGTCGGTGTAATAATTGGGTTAAATTTCCATAATATTTTCTGGGTCATTCACAGCAGTGAATCTGAATCCCATAAATTCACATTAGAAACATTATTGTCTTATAGAGTGCATTCATTGCCTTGTGGATTGTGTCGTAAAAAGACTATTTTCCAAAGGTCATTGGTATCTGACATCTTATTAGGGATTGTTCTCAAACTCTTTTGCTATTCAAAAATTGAAAGTGGTTGCAAATGGAATTGTCTGTGGGATAGAAGGAGCTTGCTGGTATTAAAGAATTTTCCAGCTTAATGAAAAAAAAAGCAACAACACTAAAAAACTATCCCATAATCATTCTAACATTCGACTGAAAATAATCTAGAGTCACAGGATTCTATTACATCTCAGACAGAACTGGTTTCCTCGTTCAAAAAGGAACGTTCAAAAATGATTTCTGCTTTGAAATGCTTTTTGTAAATATATAAGCAGATATTGAAAATCAAAGATTTCAGCATTGTCTGTTGTTCATAGGCTCAGAAAACACTGCCCTTCAATTAGAAATAAGAACTTTTTGCCCAGAACAGGATATTTTTTGCTCACCCTCCCCCCCACCTCTAATTGATATTAAATACTATGTTAATTTTCATTTGTAATGAGCTCATGCCGGGCTGCCTCATCCAGTTCTATATAGCTACTACAGCTGTGCCATCTTGTGGTCTGCACAAAGCTTGTGGTGTTTTACAGCTTGGAAATGAATCAGAAGTGTCACAACTTGTCACAGCCAAGGTGGCACAAATGAAATGGCACCCCCCCTCCCCAGGCGATAGCCCACCCGCTCTGTTCAGCAGAGGATGCTTCTCAGACAGATCCATGCCCAAAGCCAAGTTTCAGCTCAGCAGGCTCCTGGCTTGGCAGGTGGGGACCTCAAGGGCTGTCATCGTGGTAATGTCCAGAGGTCTTTTCACCCTCAAAATGCTCGCATGTCCTACTTGGAGTCTCAGTAATTCAGCGCAAAAGTGTACGTAAACTTTTCTATAAGGTCGTGCATTTATTTTTTTTTCCAAAGCAGAGGATTTGTGACCAACCCTCCACTCTCCCAGTTCTGTGGATCTGAATGTTGGTTGAAGCTACTCATTGTGGGCTTGGTTGCACTTCTTGTTTCCTCTCTTTATTTTTAGGAGCAGAAGCAGATGGGTCTACAGGGACTACGTGGCATTAATTCCAGTTTCACTTCTAACTCCAGAGCAAAGAAATTGCCTGTTCTGGTGTAGGACTGGCCTTTTAATCCCAGTGTTAATAACCTGTGCTTAGAGAGCAGTGTCTCCTGTTTGGAGCAGGTTTTACTCACTGCCGTGCATTTTTGGTATCCCTTGGGCTTCTGTACGTCCAGGTGCAAATTAGAAACACCTTACAGCTTCTTTTTCCTGCTCTAGGATGGCAACGTTCAAGGTGGCCCTTCCATATGCTGATTAGGTGCTGTCCTAAAATTGCATAAGCTTTTATTTGCCTCTACTTAGAGACAACCTTCCTCTTGATTGATAGTTAAAAATCTTTTTCTGTTTTCCAGATTAAACATATTCATGGCCAGTTTCTTCCCATGTATTATTGTGTCAGCTAAAAAGTCTTTTTCCTTCCTTGAGGTTTGGTCTTGATGGCTTTACACAGAATAATTGCTTCCTCTTTCAGCTTTGGTTTTGCTAGACTAGCTAAACTAAACTAAACTAAACTAAAGTAATCTAAACTCTTTACCTTCCCTCTCATTAAAAGAAGCTGTCAGTTCCCTCGTCATGTCTGTGTTCTTTGCACTGGTTCATGTTTGCTTCTCTTTCTCAAAGCAAGGAACAAGGATTTTATGCCATCTTCCAGAAGTAGCTCACAAGGAAAATGTTGTTTTATGTTTCTTTGCTAGAAGCAGCTCAAATGATACTTTCTCGGTATCTTTGCTTCTTTGAAAATGCATCCTTGGTCCATCATCTCCCCAGATGATGAACTCCCAGTCTGTAACGCAAACCTTGCTGTGGGTCCAAAGGGCATGGCTTTACAATATATTTGATGGAAGCTCATTGCACTGCTGTGCCTCCATTGCTCTAAGGTCCTCTAGTTCCTCTTGAATGATATTGCAGCCTTCTGCTTTGTCACATCCGCAATTTTAATTAAAAATTTAAAAAATTAAGAATTTATGATTAAGAATGAAAATCCTATGATCGTTATTTGCTTCCAACCAATACAGAAGCCTGTTTTCTTTACCAATTGAAAGATGACCTGGCAGTGCTATCAAGTGGACTTGAGTCCAGAAGGTTTTGTGATATTTGTGTGGCCCTGAAAGCATCCGTGCTAGAGGAAAGAGGAAAGCATTGCCAACCCTGCACTTGCCAGGTACTGAAGTCCTCCCTGGAGCAAACATTTGTAGCAGAAGTGAGGATTTCTCAAGCAGGCAGGGATGGGACTTGCAATGTGGGCTCCCACCAGCTGGGTGACACAGCCCAGGGTCCAGGGCAGCAACACATTTGTGTGCTGAGCAGCCCTGGAGCATCTGGTTAAAAAAACCCTCAGGAACCCTCAGGTGTTACGGGAGGAGGAACCATGTAAGTACTGCTACAGAAGATGACAGAACCAACCACGAATCCTTGAGGATCTCTACTACTAACCTCCTTCCAGCATTGCCATTCTCCTTTCAACGGAATCATATTGTCATCTGCCCTGTTCCAAACCTCATGCACTTTTACAGCTCTTTTATGAGTTCCTTTCTCATTCATCTAACAGATATGGTCCCAAGCGGCAGCACATTAAATGTTTCCCTCAAGTTCAGATAGATGAGATCTGCATTTCCTATTCAGATCTGTTAGCACATCAAAGAAGCTTAGTCTGGCATGATCTACTATTGGTAAACACATGCTGCCTTTGATCTCATTTTCTATTAACCTCTGCGAGCTAAAATTATAATAGATGTGCAGTGTTTCTAATTAAAAATCAGAGTTCCCACGGGTCTCATTTTTATTTCCACGTTAATGGTTTCCTTTTGTTCCCTTCGCATTTGCTGTTACATCCATGAGTACCAATGTGAGTATAAATAAATATATATATATCATATTCCTGAGAAGGGGGAGATTAACAGCTGGGCTTGCTGAACTCCATTAATCTACAGCTCAGGTACAGCTCAGGCTACAGCCGGAGGGAATGCTGCGCTCACATCTGTCACAGTCCACACTAGAGAAGTCGGGACAGAAATACCCATGACATGTGAAGGGTCTGGAAGTAGGGCTGGCCCTGTCCCAGCTGGGCTGATGGGGCACGGCCACTGGCTGTCCTCTGGCCACAGAGACAAAGCCACCAGCTGTTCTTCCGGCCACAGAGGCAAATGCTCTGCCTCCAACATCCCCCCACCTCCCATCGAGTGTCTGAATAGCATGTGGCTCTCAGATTTTTATCTTAAACAGCCTACTCTTAACTCTCAGAGATCTGTAATTTTTCTCTTCTCATCTCTTGCAATTTTGTTGTAAAAAGCATACGAAAGGCAAACTGTTTTCACTTTTNCAAAAAAAAACAAAAGAAAAAAACAAACCAAAAAAACCCACCCCAAAACATGACAGATAAAAACCAAACCCCACAAACAGACACAACCCAACAATCTTGGGCGCTAGAGCATGCCCTGAAGTGCCACGTCTACACGTTTCTTAAATCCCTCCAGGGATGGCGACTCCACCACCTCCCTGGGCAGGCCGTTCCAGTGCCTGACCACTCTCTCAGTAAAGTCATTCTTCCCAATATCTAATCTAAACTTCCCCTGCCTCAACTTCAGACCATTTCCTCTGGTCCTGTCATTATTCCCTTGGGAGAAGAGGCCAACACCCACCTCTCTACACCCTCCTTTCAGGGAGTTGTAGAGGGCAATGAGGTCTCCCCTCAACCTCCTCTTCTCCAAACTAAACATGCCCAGTTCCCTCAGCCTCTCCTTGTAGGACTTTTTCTCCAGACCCCTCACCAGCTTGGTGGCTCTTCTCTGGACACGCTCCAGCACTTCAAAATGACCCAGGCTGCAGGCACGTTCTGGTCTCCCATCTGAACTCTAATCTGCCGTGAGAGGAGTGCCCCTCCTTTAATTTAGATGTCTTTTTTCTTTTTTTTTTTTAACACTGCAGCCTAATACCATCTAGCCAAAAGCTTTAGGGAATTTTCTCCAGTCTCTCCTAATTACAGTGTTAGAACAGCGGGTTTTCAGCATACATGCTGCCTTCTGGCTCTCAACCAGAGCTGGTGGAAAAGCATAATAATATTTGAATAATCTTTCCAACTTCCCACATTAAAGTGTTTGCTCAGAACTAAACAAGTAAATCAGCAAACATGCTGGAAAATAAATAATGCATTTGACAGAAGATGTAAAACATTAAAATGACATTAACAGATACTCAGATCACTCTCCCTTAAAATGTAACAGGAACAGGAAATTTATGTTATCTTTTTAGAAAGTAGAGTTTATAAACTTCTAATTTATATTTTGAAGTATAAACATGGTGCCTCTATTCATTTTAACTCATTTTGAGTTTTTTATATTTAAATAAAAATCAGAATTGTTATCTGATGAAACAGCATGAAGGTGGTTGGAACAATGTAACTTCTCCGTTTTATTGGCTTTGTCATTCCCAGCAACTTTCTAAAACTGAATACTTTAGAAATTCTGAATCTTACCTACTAGGTCATCAAATAAAAAAAAAAATAAAATTGCCCACATTAAGCCTTCCTCGCAGGTAAGAATTTGGGATCTTACAAGTGTTGGTAGCATTTGCAGTGTACCTGATTAAACCAGGAAAGCAGTTGCCAGGATGATGACCTAAGATAGCTGCTAATGGGAAATCAGTTTCTGCAAACCACAAATTAAAGCAGGGAAAGTGCTTCCACAGAGAGCACTGTCTCCGACGGCCATGTGAAGACAAGGATGTGCACTGTTTGCAGAAGCTGGCATGGTCTGTTGGATGCTCTTCTCTTCTGTGTGTTTAACTGGATCATCTTTAATGACCTTTATCTTTAGAGACATGGTTTAGTGACGGTTTTGATCAGAGTTAGGTTGATGGTTGGACTAGATGATCTTAAAGGTCCCTTCCAACCCAGAAAATTCTATGATTCTATTCTATAATAACTCAAAGCTGTTGGCTCCTGATTTTGTTTCTCAAGGTGGAAAGTGACTGAATTATCTGAAAAGATTACAAGGAGGTAGCTTTAATTCTGGTGACTATAAGAAAAAATTCTGTGATTGATGGATACAATGCACAAAAAATTGCAAAAGTGCCAGATTTAATCCTTTCCCCACCTGTCTTTACTCAGCACTTGATTTGCTAACATGAATATTCTTAGACAATTCCAGCTTCTTGACTGAGAGGGGATTTAATGTCTGGAATCCTTGTATGCATGAGGAAGTTTATGGAGATGTATAGCAGCTGTATTTTTGCCCTTTCATTTTTATTTTTTTTAAACACTTGCAGGATCCCAGCTGATGTCTCTTTTTTATCTGTAACAGACAAGATTCTCATAGCCCCTGGGCCTTGGTCCGGAGGAGTCTCTCTCTGCAGCCCCCTCTGCAGTCCTGTTATCCCCATCCCAGCTTCCCTCCCACAAACCTTCTTGCTTCGCACTGTGCAAAGCCTTGTACGGACCTTCCTGGTCCTGACCATCCTTTCTCTTCGCTCAGCAGACATACGTGGAAAACAGGAGTCTGCCTGGGAGGTGACAGGCATCAAAGGATCATCTACATGGAATTTTGGGGGAAATGGGGGGTTGGAACTTGATGATCTTTAAGGTCCCTTCCAACCCTAAGCATTCTATGACTCTATGAACTTCAGGACAGCTGGTGGATGAGTTATATAAAGTACCCTTTCATGTTTTGTAGCTCGCAATAAAATGGTCCTTGCTGTGCTCCTTGGTTCTTGCCTGTGGCAATAAAATTTATGGCAGAGCCCTTAATTCTCAGAATAGCCTTAATTAACAGCCAAGATTTGCCATCCCTTCTTGCTTTATGCTGTCAACAATGAGCAATGTACAGGCAGTTGAACAGTAAATGCATGTACTTATCAGGTGGATCTCACTTGAATAGGAGGCAAATTATATCTAAGCCATTTTTAAGCTACTAAAGTACTAAAGCAGCCTTTAGTAAAAGAACATTATGCCAGGGGAGGTTCAAGTTGGATATTAGGAAAAATTTTTACACTGAAAGGGTTATCAAGTATTGGAATGGGCTGCCCAGGGAAGTGGTTGAGGCACCATCCCTGGAGGTGTTCAAAAGATGGGTTGACATAGTGCTGGGGGACATGGTTTAGTGATGTTTTTTTTGTCAGAGTTAGGTTGACGGTTGGACAAGATGATCTTTAAGGTCCCTTCCAACCTAGATGATTCTATGAACACCACCACTGTTCATGGGAGCCCGGAAACCACTCCCTTGCTGACTCTGGGCTATCTAAAGTAAGGGCAAAGATGTGTCTGCAGAAGTTTGAGACCCTGGGCTTGCTGGAGAGGCTGTGGCCAGATTCTACGTGTCTCACTGACTCGGCGAGGTGCCTGAGCTGGCAAGAGGGTGATCTACTGATCTCCTCCTCCCAAGGACAACATTCATTATTTGCTACGCAGGTGACACGTGTGCGGAATGTGTCAGTCTCCACTTTATAAACCCCAGTGTACTTCAACCAGCTGCTTCCAGTGTCCTCCTTCGGTGGGAAAGCGGTGCTGTCTGCCTTGCGCACATTCTGTCCAATCATATCTTCTTGCCAAAGGTCAGATTTTCATTTGTGTGCTCAGTAATAAATATCTGTAGTCTCTGGCAAACAGCCCTTGAGTCTTGTGTTGGTATTTGCTTTACGCTTCTTTTTTTTTTCCCCTGTCCTTCAGAAAAGATGTTGGTTCTGACTCTACCAAACCCAGCCTGGCAAATATTTGCCAGCGGTTACCTCGGAGTTTCCCACCCACAAATCTGTTGCTTCGACTCCCGTTGTCCCTGCTGTGTCCTGCCTGGACCTATAGCTGAGCATTATTCCTTAGTTCTTCACCCTGCCTTTGGGAAAATGGCTGTCCAGCTAAAGCAAATCCCCATCCACTTCGTTTGTAAGAGCAGACAGGGAAATTACACAACAGGTCTGCAGTACGACTCCAGCCTCTCTCAAATTCCCTATTACCCTAAAGAAAGAGAACCAATTAATTTCTTTGCCATGCTCCAAGTACATCCGTTCTTTGGAAAGCTTTTTCCTCTTAATTGAGATACTGTCTTGTATTTTGCAACTTCAAGCCCTATTCCTCCCTCCTAATTTTTTTTAGATAAGCTTCTTTCCCTAATCTACCCATTTCCCTCTGATCACCTTAAAAAGCAGAAGGGCCTCATTTAGCTAGCACTCACTTCAAACACAGAAAACTAGATTTAAAGCTGGGGTGTACTGCAGATTTACAGCATTTACTGGTATCGTTTGGTACCGATATTTAACCCTTAGACAATCTTCAGACTGTTAAATGCCGTATACATAGAGCTGAAATGTATGTGTTGTAATACACTTTTGTACTGGCAGATGGAGTAAGAGACGCAGACCTAGAAAAAGTGGCAGTACTGGTGGTACAAGTGTCTGCCGCATTTGTATTATTGAGTTTCAGATGAACAGAGTATATAAAACAACAGATAAAATTAAAAAGGTAAGAAATTTACTGTAGGAACATTTCTCCTTTGGGAAATGAAGCTTCATTAAAAACTGCACCCTCTGAAAAAAGGCACTGCTTTTCATGAAATTCTGATGAAAAGAACTGAAAAGCATTCTAACAATGTCAGTGTGATTAATTCTGATCCTTTTCAGAATAAATTGTCATGTTTGAAACTCAAAGTTCTTTACTAGTTAATTATCTTAGAGTAATGCATTTCAAATTTCCTGAAACAGCATCTCCTCCAGAAACTTGTGTTTTAAGAAACTATAGAAAGCTGGTTTTGTTCCCATTCAGAATGAGCACAACTTTCAAAGAGTCAGAATTTTTCTACACATTCTAATTGCCGAGCAGCTGAAAATAATTAGAATGATGCTATAGCAAAAATAATTGGAGAGTCTCAGTGGAGACAATAATAAAGTTTAGAAATTAATTCTGAGGCTGGTGAATTAGTAGCCTCGTTCTCCATTCTCCCATCGCTTCTACCAATGTAAAATCTTGTGGGAAAGATAATACCAACATTTTTTTGTTCTGGGTTTTTCCAGAAAAAAAGGCAAGTGCTCTTGGTGTCTCATTCTCTTGCTGATGAATATTTAATACTGTTGTTAGTCTAGATCTGTTCTGTTGTAAGCGATGACCAAACCTGACTATGTTGGTGTAATTTTAATGCTGGGGATGTTCAGGACATCTCACAGAAATGTGCTTGTGCAAAACGGTAGCTATCCACCAGCGCCGTACATCATTGAGACATAGATCAGAGCTAGCTATTTTGTTGTTAATCTCACAACCCGAAGTCACCTACGTCCCTTACATTGGGAAGAACTTAAAACTTCTGCACCTGTAAATCTGCTGATTCTGGAAATTTGACTAACAGGTCACGAGGCAGAGTAAAATACTGGCTAGTTCTGCTGCCTATAGAGTTTTAACAAATGAAGTTAGAGCTTTGCTTTGTTTCCAAAATAAGCAAATTCAAGCAAACCTATACAGAAGAAGGGTACGATTAGCACAAATTTCAGTTGGGTTAGCACTTCTCCGTTTACATTACACCCATAGAGTAAGACAATTATCTTTTAATTATCAAGTGGTGACTGATTATTCATTATTATCTATTATATAGCATTTACGAGTGGCAGCAGCAACTGTGTTGTTGGGATAATATTTTCCTATTGCTCTGCTTCCATCACTTCACCATCCTTTGTTAAAGCCATGCCAACACAGGCCACCCCTCTTCTCTGCATAAGCTTTACATTGCTTTTTGTCTGGGTGTCGTGGTTCTACTCGGCTTCATTCTCCTCACAACTCTTCTACTGTTATTCCTGCTAATGTCCACCCAGACCAATGCAGTTCTTTGGAGAGAAGCAGTTGAGCTTTGTGTGCTCTTTCCAGAAGAAGAATCTTTGCACCTGAGCAGTGTGTGACATCTTTTAATCCTCCCTTTTCTTGAAGACTTTATCTCTCCTTCACTCAGTGACCCGTTCCTTCTGCTCCCTCTGCTGAGCAACTCACATGAGAAAACAGCAGTATAATCCAGAGCACTGCTTAGTAAAAGAGGTTCCCAAGGTGGCCTAATTATTTGGCAGCTGTTCTGGTTTCAGCCAGGCTTATGGGTCCAAACGCAAGTCTTTGCTTTGGCTTTGTACCTCAGAAATAACAACCAGAGGCGTCCTTGGTGCTTATGAAGTGGTTTCCACAAATAAACTCTCTCTTCTTCCTCTGCTTCCTTCCCTCTTCCTTTCTCAGGTTCCACTGACAAGTCTTTTGTGTGGTTCTAACATGTATATTAACCTCATTAGTACCAATTAACATCTCCATATTTAGTTTGAAGGATTAAAGTGGTTTTTGATGACAGAAGGAAGAGAACATGAGGAACGATCATAACATCTAGAAGATGGGGTCCAAGCTGGGGCTGGGAGAAGCTCTACAGCCAGATACAAGAGGGGCTGTACCAGCTGGTTTGGAAAAGCCAGCTCCAAAACTAGAGGGACAGCACTCCAATTCGTCAGCAAAATCCCTTCCAGTTAAGTCACTGCATTTTTGAAATACTGGAGTTTAGCAGAGTATGAGTTTGGCAGCTGTTGAATCTTAAAAGAAAAAAATGAAAGAATTTACAGTTCCTTGTTGTACAGACCATTTTGCCATCAAAGCAGGCAAGACATTTTTACTCCTCTCCTTCCTTTGCTTTTGTGTGTATATTGCAGGAACGGCAGTTTATAGACTCTCAAACTGCCTGTAAACACTGAAAACCAATCAATCCTATGGTTTGGCAGAGGTTCTGAGGAAAAAAAAGCGGCAGTGGAAGGCATTTGCTACACATTTGTTGGCATAGCAGTAAATATGAACAAAACTATGCATGAAAACATCTGTGAGCAGGGCAACAGCATCAAGGCGCTCTATTTCACTTAGAACTTCAAACTGAATCAGTGGCATTATAACTGAAATATTCGTTTCCTCCCTTGCTAAGAATATGACAAGGGTTCAGGCGTCCTCACCTGCGAGGTCTATTCCTCCCGTCATTCCTGGCTCAGCAGTTCCTGAAGTCTCTCGTATTCGTGGGCCAGAAATCCTGGTCTCTCGGTGGCTTCAGGTGTACTTAAAAATGCCTACAAACCCATCGTGGAATATTCTGAGTATTTCTCAAAGCTTAGTCTCCTGTCTTTTTCTCCCCGGCTTCCCTTTCCAGTGTCCTTTGTCACAAAGAATAAGGCTTAATAATTTATTTTTGGCAAGCAGTAAAGAGAATGTTCCAGGTGCTGAATAACCTGAACTAACCAGGTTATTTTATATATAAATGGCAACAGAATCTAAATCAAGCACAAACCTTTCTTTTATTGGATGTGCTTTATTTGCATTGCTCCTTTTCTTAGGTTCTCCAGCTCTGAGTATTCTTATTTCCTTTTTCTTCACTTCCCAGCACTAAAGGTGGCTGCACAAAGCTATATAGCCTACACAAAGCTATAATTCTGCTGAATTATAGCTACTCAGAAGGGGTAAACTTTCTAAAAAGTGTCTAGAGGTCGACAAGAGACTAAGGGTTTGTATCAAGGTCTCATTCACAGTTGTCTCTGCTCCTCATGGCCAAAATCTCTCTGGGTAATGCAATTAGAGCTGCTCATTCCTGGGGCTTTTCCCAAGAGGGAACCTGGACTAAATCCGGGAGTGATGGAGCTCCAGAGAGAGATGTGTGAGCCTGTCTCCATCCGCCACAGTGTCTGCATCCCATTGCGTGCCTGAAACTGCCTCAGAGTCGTATGGAAGCCACTGTAATTGGTATAACTTACTCTTCTTTCTCTCCAGTTAATAGCATTCTCCCTCTCCTCCCTCCCATATGGTAAAGGAAATCACAAGGACAGATTCCAGAGAAGAGCAACAAAGATGGTGAGGGGTCTGGAGCACAAGTCTTATGAGGAGAGGCTGAGGGAGCTGGGGCTATTCAGCCTGGAGAAGAGGAGGCTGAGGGGAGACCTTATCGCTCTCTACAACTACCTGAAAGGAGGGTGTAGAGAGGTGGGGGTCGGTCTCTTCTCCCAAGTCACAGGAGACAGGACGAGAGGAAATGGCCTCAAGTTACGCCAGGGGAGGTTCAGGCTGGATAGTAGGAAAAATTTTTTCACCAAAAGGGTTATCAGACATTGGAATGGGCTGCCCAGGGAGGTGGTTGAGGCACCATCCCTGGAGGTGTTCAAAAGACGGGTTGATGTAGCGCTGGGAAATACGGTTTAGTGATGGTGTTGCTTTTTGTTTGTTGTGTGGGTGCTTACCTTTGTCAAAATTAGGCTGACGGTTGGACAAGATGATCTTTAAGGTCCCTTCCAACCCAGAAGATTCTGTTATTCTGTGATTCTGTGACTTTTTTTTCTCAGAAGACCCCACGTTGCTGGGCTGTGGGAGATTCACAGAGGACAGGTCCTTGATAGGATCCTGGGATCATACTATATGCAATACAGCTAAAACCAACACTTTATAAAGTGAAAAGGTTAATCATATGCTCTCTGGGAAAATCTGATTGGCATGCTGATATCCTGAACATTAGACGAGGACAGACAGAATAAATTATTGTGGGACACAACGGCTCTAGCAGATAAGAGCCTCTTCTAAAAGGTATGCAGCATATTTAGATAGACTGACTTGTAATATTTTTAAAGGAGTCTCACTGCATGCTGAAAAGAGTCTTGTCACGAGAGCTGCAAAGGAGATGGCTTTCAAATTTAACTTTTGATTTTTGTCCAGTTGTCAAAGAAGTGCTGTTTCAGGAGCTGGCCTGCATCAGCTAGCTAATAAAAGCTCAGGACGTTAAAAACAAAAAAATAATTTTCTGTTTGTTTGTTTGTTTGTTTTTAACCTGTACCATTACTTAATTAACATATTACTGGTGATACAGTCATTGTTTTCTTAATTTTGGTTACATAGTTAGGCTGGAAAGTGGTGTCTGAAGTAAGCACTGGGAATAATTCCTTTACAATTGCTCCCCTTTTCTGGAGCTCTCTTGCACAACTGCTAAAGCAGCCTCGCAGCCTCCTGCCAAGTTTCTCAAGAAAAGTTATGGCCATACCTGAGGGCGTATATTTCAGTGTTAGATTCTGCTGCCACATAGCAGAGTGTACGCCATCAGGGGATGTTGTTTGTGTCTGCCCACGGCGGTGTTGCCAAGGAACTTGCAGCGTCCAAGACATGGGGCTTCCAAAAAACCCTCAAGAGAGCTCCCGCGTGGCAGTCCCTTGGGAAGGCGTAAGGCTCAACAGTAGGTTTAAAAGTCACCTTGGCGGAGGAGTAACTTTGGTCTGCACTGCACTGAAACAGGACTATTTTGATCAGTTCAGAAGGCTGATGAGATTATTTCCTTTACAGGAGGCTCTTCTGTCAGAAGGTTCATTACTTTAATCGCCCTATTGCAGGAATGTAGGAAATAAAGCATAGCTGTTGCAGTAGCAACACTAGCCCTGCTAGTGCAGTGTATGTTTAAATTTAATTCCAAATGAACTCAACAGGGAGAACCATATTTGTGTGGTAATCTATACCTTAAAGCGTAGGACTTAATGTGGTACCACCTGTATACGTCAGCAGTAAGGAAGAACCAGAAAGTTCACCCGTTTCCTGAGTTCCCCTGAAAGCAAAGTTCTGTTAGAGACAGGTGGGATGGATTCCCTCTGGCATGGATTTCTTCTAAAGATCATGTGTGCTTGTCCTCTCCTCTCTGAGGTCGTGGTATGAAGTATCATCATCATCCTCTGCCACAGTTTTGTCTTGCTTGAGCTCTGAGAAAGGAGAAGCCCCTTGGCTCCGTGGTTTGTCCCCTCAGTTGACTGGATCTTCCTTCTTTTCCCCTCACAGTAAAGCAGAGATGCTGTTCCAGACCACAAAGTGGTCATCTTTGCCACAGACACCCTGAATCGGCAAGTGTCTCATGATGGTGGGGCAACCTTTTGGGTCTTCCACAAGACAGCGGGCACAGAGGACCCCATGGCCACGCTGAACGTTCTACCTCGTGTCGTGCTGCTTTGAAATCACACCTTCCCTCTTGGGTTCTGCTTCCAAACCACAGAGACTGTTACAGTCCGTGCAAGGGCAGGAAACAGGTGGGGAGATATTTTGGGGCTCTTTACACGTGCTTTGCTCTGATCTAAATCCTGGCATCTGGAAGAGCAGTTTATTGTCCAGTCATGAGGGGTATACATCTGCTTTCTCCAACCACAGATGATCTATTCTAGACTTTTCTTATCAAACAGCTTAAAACCAGCTGGTTTTACCTTGTCAGAAGGAAACAGAGGCTACATGTGTGAATCTGCTTTCTTTGGAGCTCTGGGTGAGCTGTGAATCCTACAGCTGTTTCCAGGGGTGGCAAGTGCAGCCTTTTCGCTGTCGCAGGGAAAGAAGCAGTGTTTCTGCGGTGTGAAAATAACCCAGGCAAAAAGGTGCAGATCAAAGTGTACCATGAAAATGTGGGACGCTTTCAGGGGAAAAAAAAAAAAAAAAAAAAAAAAAAAAAAAAAAAAAAAAGAAAAGAGGAAAAATAGAACGCCTCTCTTTAAAGCTCTCTTTTTGCTGAAGTTTCTCACTGCTATGAGCTTCCTTGGGACTTCTCATTATTTTCCCATCATCAGTCAATCATGTTCCCCAGTGAATCAGCTCATCCGCTCATCTTCAGCTCCCTGCAATTTTCCAACGAGGTTAGCAACAGCAAATTGCTGTGATGTTAAGTAATAAAAAACAACCTTTTTATGACTTGGCTGCTGCTTATTTTTCTCTAGTGGATACCAATAAAATAGAAAGAGCTCCCCTGAGCAGCACATCTGAGAAGCTGGAATGCTTTTAAGTGTGACACGTTAGAAGAGGTCTTTAGAGATAATCTCCAATGCTCTTTAAAAAAGAACTCCTTGGGGGAAATCCTAAATAATTCTTCATAATTAGGAACTTCGTAATTGGTTGCAGCAGAGTTACAACTACTTTATTACCTCTGCTGTTGAAGCAGCCTTCTGTTACGCTGAAGACCAGGTAAGCCTGGATGCTTCTGTGCTTCTGGATGATCATGCAAAACCTCTGATGTCAAAGAGGATAACTTGTCCAACAGCTATTGTTACGCTCTGTTGAATCAGATCAAGCCCTCAGCTATGTAACCACTTGTCGTGTAGAGTTTTTATTAATCTCCCTCCTTCTGTTTGTTATCTATTTACAGAAATAGCTCTTAATGAGAGGACAATACCCTGCAGATAGAGTTGACTGGAAGATGTAGGGTGGGAGGGAGGGAGGGGAGACAGGTAACGTGGCCCTTAACCTTCTCCTTCTCCCTGTCCATCCTTCTTTAGTCTCTTACAGTGTAACAAACAGATTCAGACACACAGTGTGAAGGCTCACGCACAGCACAGTTCCCAGATCTGGACCAGAGTTGGATTCAGCTCTGCCAGTGTTTGCTATCCATTGGTGACGTTCAGTGCTCATAGTATATGTACTGTACCATAAAGCACGTGCTGAGAAAGGTGTAGCAGCAATAAAAGTATACTCTGATTAAATATCTTCTGCGTGTTATCTAAAACACACACAGTGCAAATAAAGTCTTCTGCAAACATGAAGAAGATGATTTGGAGCAGTCAGCATGGATTCACCAAGGAAAAATTATGTCTGAGCAACTTGATTACCTGCAGTGGACTCCATTTGTAGTTTCTGAGATAAAGACATAACAACAAAGATGAGAAAGGGCTGCTCAAATTTAGCTTAGTAAAATGCTAATTAAAAATCAAGACAATCAAAAATAAATAAATGCTTCATGGATTCCAAATACCAGTGCATCGAGTTGTTCCTGTATTTGGCATGTCTGTAAAGGGTAACTTTGCAAAAAGCTTCTTGTACCTTTTGGGAAGCTACTGGGATTGACTTTATCACTACACACCAACTTTATGGTCAGTTGTCTTAATTCTGAAACAATCTCCAAAAGTATTGCCTAAGAAATGGAGTCTGCTTTCTGCCCAGCAAGTTTTGGGCAAATGGGCAAGTGGATATTGAAGGAGTAGTGGACATTGAAGTAACAAGAAGCATCTGAAGGGCTGAAAGTTTAAACACGCAACAAATTTCAAAAGGAAGGGGCAACTGGGAAACCAGAGAGTTAAATCATAAAGACTGAAGGTCTTACACAGAGCCAGGATACTAGATCTTGGCTCTCAACAGAAGCTCAACACTTCACATCAGTTTTCATGGCAGTTTTCTGATTTCTTTAAGGAACTGATTGATGAGACATCATTTCTACCTCCATGCAAGAAAGAAAGAAAAAAAAAATCCAGGAAAAATAATTATAGTTACAGCAAACCAAAACAAACATAGAAACAAAAAAAAACCATCTCAAAACATTCTCAATGCCATGGACGCCAATAAGAAAGATGTGATCCTCCTCTGTACTTGTCACCCTCTAGTAGCACATTAACCATGTGTAACCCAGACAAACAGATCACATTTGTAGCACAATTTTCCTTAGAATGAGCAAAATAAATATTACCCGTATTGAACTGGGTCTTGACAGTTTGGGATATCTGCACATTTGATGTCAGTGCTCCTGAGGGCAGGACAGGTCCTGAGGGACTGCAAGTACTGTTCGCCCATGAATTCAAACTAGAGGCAATTATTTATGTCTCTGTCATTAATGGAGTGTGTGTCTATGATATAATCGATGAAGGTGATCTAGAAGGAAACAGCTCACAACATCTGCTTTGTGAGGAAGGAAGTAAAGGCATCTGCAGGAATCCAGCTGTTCTCTTTTGGCACCTTGGACCAAAGCATGTGTTACAGAAAGAGTCACAGGTCAGGAAAAAAGGCATCACAGCCTCTCTCTAATGATTGCAATGAGCTATTGTGGAATGGAGAGGCTCATAATAGAGCATGCCATGGTCTTAATCCAGACATAATTAGCAACGAGCACATTAGTTTCTATAAACATACCCTGTATGTGAGAAGATCATGAAATAAATATAATTGATTTAGCAGTACAACTCGGTCTGCTTTTTACACCAAAGGATAATGTTGCTATCACACACTGTAACTATTTGCTCAAGTTATTAAATGTCAAAGTCAACTTCTTACGTATTTTATTGATTTTTGTCTTTTTTTTTTTTTACCCTGTGAAATAATTATTTTATGGAAATTTTTGTGCATTTTAGAGGAGCTGAGGTGGAGTTCACCCTTTAAAATGTAACTATTTCACAGCAAAAAAATTTTAATACTCTTGTATGTCTTGCTAGATGTGAGACAAATCTGGAAGTCCTTGACAACTAGAGAAGAAAATTAGGAATACTTGAGATTAAGGCTAATTTCGTGCTGGAGTGGTGTGGAGTTGCATTCAGAACCCTGAAAGAATCATACATACGAGTCCACATAATAGCTCTTCAGTATTTCCTTTGGTAGAAAATTAGCCCTGTTTAATTGACAATTATTAATAACACGCAAAAAGAAAAATGAAAGTGATTGAAAAAAAATATAGCTAATTAGCTTTTCCAGTTTCCGGTGAGGAATTTAATAGCACTGCTGCTCTGAGGATGGAATGGCATCTCGGCTGGTCCTGGCTCAGGACTGGTGCCTGCTGCCCATCTGACAGTAAAGTGATAACGCAGGAACAGCTGCTAAGGGGCACGGAGAAGTTAATTTGAAGAGATTTGCGTGCCTGAAAATCCTGGTGTAACAGCCTGAAGAAATAATAGACTCCTGCTACCACATGGGCATAGGCGGAAAGCCAGCAAGGACACAGGAGGAAGGAAAACAGAGGTGAACCTCCCACCATTATCGACTGGGAACAGGGAATAAAGGATGGGGTTCGGTGTTACCACTGGGACCGTACATAATGGCAAAAGCTACCATTTTGCTAAAGATGGAGCAATACGAGGTGTTCATATATTCATAAAACATGTTATTTCTTGAAGGAATACAAACTGCATTGGAACGGCCATTCCAGAATGTGGAATTTCACAAAAACTGTGAAAACCCATGAGGAAAATGTTGAGAAGTTTTCTCACTGCACAAACTTTCTTAAAAAAGAATAATAATCCTCTATACATTTTTTAAGAGAGAAAAAACGAAAAATCTAAATAGGAGCAAAGAACCGATTTCAGATCCCAGATTTGGTACTAATTTCCTTTGTGTCTAACTTAACCCTTCTGCCTTATTGCTGATGACAAGAAGTAAACAAGCAAACATTACATAGAGGTTTTATAAAGGCAGCCGGTTCGATGCTGGAGAAAGCTTTCAAGGCGCTCTTCCAATGAAGAAGAAATTCTCTACCAAAGTTTGGACTTGCTAAATGGTTTACATAATCATTTCTGTTACTTTGGGAGGAATAATGGGGAAAGACCGTCTTTTGAGGCTGAGAACATCTTCCTGGGATGTCTTTGATATGCTGCCCATGTGTTGAGCCGGGTTTGCAGACTGCCTGTATCGCCTGACGACCTGGAAAGCATCTTTGGAGCAGATTCATTCAAATGTACAATTTGCTTGATTTAATGTACGCATATTTTACAAAGGTGATTTCAAGTGCTTCAAGGGAGACGGAGGCAATAAATCCAACACAAAGTGCTTATATAGTGTTTTGAAGATGCAAAGTACAGGAAAGCCAGACAGTGGAAATATTTGTTGTAGCCCAGTGAGGACTGTTGTAATTGAAACTGTTATAATAACGATTGAGCAGCAAAGGTATAGATGGCTCAAACCCCGCAACCAGCCACCTTCACAAACAAACTCTAAATCCAGGTAAAGATCTGAGCTAGAGAAATGATGAGCTGTAAAGCCCAGCAATGGAAACCTCTGGATGCTTTCATGTTTTGTGGATGTCTTTGCCTGAACGTGTCTACCAGTGACACATATAATTTTTCTGTGTGTTTAATAACGCTGTATGCAATTGTTTGCAATATTTGTTTGGGTTTTATTGGCTGCAGAAAGCACAATTGTGCCCAGAACACAGTAAAAAAAAGGGCAGACCAAAGTATTTCCTTGTATGATTAAACTTCATGCGCTGCTATTTCTTTGCAAACCTTTTTCTGATTTTATTTAACAATATAATTTATGGCAGTTTACTCAATAACTTCAGTTTAAACACATGTTATTGTCATCATGTATGAGCAGTTTAAGTCAGTCTCAAAGTCAACAAATGGTTTCAACACGCCTAAATTTTTTTTAAGACAGCTATTCCGGCTCTGCTGAAGCTGGCAAGAGGTGTAATTGGGGAATGTTTGTTTCCAAAAGTCCAAACTGCCGTGCCTCCTACTTGCCGAAGCTGTGTGCCCTCTAGAGATCTGCTCTGTACACAGGCTTTGTATTTAACAAACACGCTAATCTTAATTACCGAGTGCAAGGCTGTCTCTTACAGCGTTAGAGGTTCCTCCTTCTGGCCATGGAAAAGCTGCCCTCAAGTGCAGAGATGGGTGCATGGAGGTCACCTTGGACAGAGTGGGATGGAGAGAGCAGGCTCTTCCACGCACAGACCCTGTCCCCCTGCCCTCTTTCTTGTACTTTCTCCCGGATAACTCCATTTAAGCAGTACTAAAAGGCATTTTTATGTTTACAGCACCTTTTGTGACTGGGGGGCAGGGGGAACAGGACTGAAAAGAACACACAGTCCTCTTTTTTTTCATGTGGTTTCAACATTAACATTATTTAAGTCCTCTCAGCCTTGGCTGTCTCCTCTGATCAATCATTTGTTTGTATTCTGTGCCTACCTCCGAAGCTGCTTGATGTGGAGCACCTCTTAGGAGTTTCTGAGTGCCCGCTGAAGCCTGCTGAGGACTGCTGAACCCTTCAGAAGAAAGAGAGGACACTCTGAGCCTTTAGCAAAATCTTTATTGGGAACCTAATGGGTTGTTGCTCTTGGAACTCCATTGTCTCAGCTGCTGGAGTAGCTGTGCAGACACCCGAAAAAGCAGACAAAAAAAAAAGGAGTTTCTGTTTGCAGTCTCAGCACAAGAGAGGTAAGCCCATTGAGAAGAGACGGGGAACCATTTCCCAAACTCGGCCATAATTTGCTGCTCCTTTCAACTGCGTGGCAGAGGAGCACCAGGCTGGTACCCTGCTCTGACTTTTGGGGCTTCTAGTTAAGATGTTCTTTTCCATGGGGCCAAGCCGTAACAATTAAAATGGGAGGCGAATTAGGCTTCAAATCCCGTGAATCCTCCTTCCCTCCTCGTAACTCATTGGTTAGTCTGGCTGGAAACTAAGAGAAATAATTTAGTAGATACGATTCACCGAGGTCTGCAAACACGTAGAGCGATATAATTGTGCTTTGTTGCAGCAACAAGGTCTGATAGAGCATAACACCCAGTCAGGGATTCTGCCATTGATTTTAGAAGCTGGGGTTATTTCAATCCTCATCCTTCTTCAGAGGCATAAACCCCTGCTCTGTTCAACGCCTGCCGGCAGCTACCACATTGTGGTTTCTCAGATAAAGGAATAACAACAAAGATGGGAAAGGGCTGCTCAAACTTTGCCAAGTAAAAGCTAATTATAAATCAAGATGACGTATAAAAAAAATAATTCCGCAAGCTTCTTTCTGATCTCAGATTGCTGTAATTGAGATCAGCGGCCCGCTTCAGACCAGCAAACTTAAACGCGTGTCTCTTTATCCAACCCACAAACTCAAATACAACGTCCTGCTTCAGTGCTGACTTGAAGCAAACCTTAAAGCTGCTTCATAAACCTTATTAGTAAAACTCAGTCCAATATTATCGTGCTGTTAAAACAGGATCTTTGGATCTTGGGTTAACCTTTAACATTAAATACTCTTACAAAAACCCCCGATCCAAAAATATTAGGAGAAACTGACCTCCAATCCATAATCTGCTAGGTCTATACCCTTGCCATGGAAATAGTGAAAACAGTCTGCTTTGCTTTGCTTTGCAACTCACTCTAGTATACTTTAAAAGTATAAACATAAAAGGAGATAGATACAGCTTTTACCTATGGGATTGGATAAAAAGCGTTGGCAGGTGTATCAAAAGGAATGCGGTAGCTCGTCGAAGAATATCAAAGAATATTGCTAGAAAGCCACAGATGTGTGGGAACTGATGAAAACGTGACACTGAGGATACCCTAACCTTTCCATTTTCCTAAATCCCTCCCATTAAATGTGCCCTGAGCATGGGATATATTTAGATACATATCTTCTTTTAGTCACTTTTAAGTGGAGAAGAATCTATAGGTAAACAACCTTGGTAAAATACTTTACTGAGTTTCCTGTTCCTCAGACATGCTTTGCTCACTGTACCTTATTTCACGATACCCAAAATTCATTTTGAAAGCACGCCTTCTAAAAGCCAGTGTTCTCAATAACGGCCTCAAGTGTTCCGTTTCATGAAAATGTAGATTCCCAGTTTGTCACCCTGGTAGAAGCAACTAATTCCAGGGTTAACATTTTGAGGTGCATTTAATGTTTGCACTGTGCAATTCAGGAGGACATTATGACTGTAATAAACTTGGTCGTTTCTTCTGTAGCTTACCATTTCGCAGGGCTGCCAGTGCTGCTCCAGTCCTCCTGAGCAATTTTGTGACTTCCAAACTTCAGGCTACTCCGCATTACCCCAACAGCCCCTGACTGATGCTGTCTTTTGGCAACAAAGCAGCCATTTCATGGAACGAAAAATTGACGGAAGCTTCTTCTGTCAACCTAAGGATATCCTTCTGCAAGTAAGAATCCCATGTGAGTCTTTAAGAGGAATTTAGTTTAAGTTTTCCATTCCTGCAACAGCTGGAAACAGCGATAGATGTACCAAGCATATAGCGGTATTTTTGCCCTATGTATAAGGATGTTTAAGGTTTCTCATTTGCTGTTTCTGGGCTAGGACACTCTAAGGAATATCAGACAAGTCATGGTAATTCCTCAGTTTTCCTGAAATGGACTTGTTTTAGGTATGTCACTGTTCATATAATAACTAATACCAGAGCGATGTCTCAGAATCTTCCCTTTAATGTAAATATTTCAGCACATTGCTTAACTGTGTTTAATTTTTGTTCACGCCTTACATATAGTTGTAATAACATCTGCTTGAAATGTTTCTAGTAAAACAATTTCATTAACCATATTTTTATGTACCAACATGTATGAAAGTAAAAACATCAATTTTCCAAATTATATGAGTTTATGACGGTATATAAAACCATTCAATGTTTTTAACATGATTGTGTGGCAGTTATCTGGGAGGCTGGGACTATAAATAAAGCAATAATGTTTCTAGTCCTATATGTAGACACCTCATCAGTCAAGCTGCAAAACAACACAGTCTGGATTCCCACCCTAAGACTTAAAAAGAAGTACTCTTTAATGGATTAATTTATTGAGTTTTATGGGCATTTCATTTTTTATGTTTGTAGCTTTTATTTAAAGATCTTTTGTGATCTAGATGAAGGTAAAAGCAATACAAGCTTTGTTACATCTTGATCGATACCTGTCCAGAAAATTAAAACACCGGATGATCCTAAGTTGCTAATAGCGCCATTTTTCCTCTTGCACCTGCTGTTCTTCATGCCCAGCCTATGGCCTGCGGACCGAAATTGGTCTACCAGAACAATTCCTCTGGTCATGGCTTGCTCCTTGCTAATATCTTCCCCCAAATCCTTGCAACTCATCCTCTGCTAAACAGCAAAAAGTATATTCCCTGCACGAGCAAAGAGTATGCACCCTTCTCCATGTGGATGTGAAGGAACCCACGCCAAGGAAGACTGCAGGTAAGGTGGAGGCACTTCTAGCGACAGCCTGCTGTGGCCAAAGAACGGTTACTCCTGACATACATAAATTAGTCAACGTTGTAGTTCCCACCAAAGGACCTTCACATTAATGCCGATGGAATTAAAAAGCACAGGCATTTAGAGTTACACTGGAGCGTACTTCTCTCAAAAAAGTCCTGCTTCTCCCTCCCAAAGAGCGATTCAGAAATAACTATGGCAAGCTTTCCGGAGCTCGCAACTCAGAATTATTTTTGCTCCTGACTCGGGGCTTAATGTATCCTGCTCTCCGGCTTCAGGACCCCTATTCAGAGAGGACCAGTCGCATGGGCCCAAATGAGTCACGTCTTTCATTCCAACACGATGACTCACACGCTCAGCCGGGTGTGTTTGCCGGCTAATATTCCTCAAAATAAAAAATGAGATGGGAGAAACAGAGTTTCAAAATGCAAAACAGCATTTCTCAGTTGCTCACGCCAGATCAAGGAACTATCCTGCACCTACAACAGGGGCCCGGAAAATGAGAAAAATTCTTCAAAATCCAGTACAGAGCTTCAAAATCCAGTACAAGATCCAGAGCATCTTTCTGTAGAAACACTTTTCTTGAAGCAGAACAGTTCTCTGGTTGTTACCCTGTGCCTCTCAGATATAAATTGATTAGCTGAAAAATACCTAAATAAAATACAAAGAGAGGTAAGAAGTCAGCTCAAATGACAGATGAGTTTAAGGAGAATCTAAGTAGCTCAGTCTGAGGGAGCACAGGAACAGGTTTAGCTGATGTAATATAATTGTTTATACCCGTACGTACTAAACCTGTAGTTTTTATTCCTATTACTTTAAATAATTTCTGAAGCTAACCAGGTCAGCGATGTTTTTTTTTTTTAAAGAACAGGTTAGACAACTTTTCTTGGAAATTATTCACTAAATCAACTAACTTACTTGGGGAGAAAAAAACAAACAAACGCGCTATCTTCTGGAGCGCAAAGTGTTTGTCCAGGAGCTGTGTGCTCAAGAGCTTGCCTGTTTTTCTAAGTGTAGTCTAGTTTCTCAGTCCATGAAAAGGTAACTGTTTTCCCTTACCCATCTTGCCTTGATTATATCATCAGACCATTGCAACTGCATCAGCCAGAGTGTGGGAATATCCGATGATTCACTGACCGGTAAAGTCTGAAAGGCAGACCGTTTCGTCCAGCAGCTGGCACATTTTCAAGGGTGTGTGAGGTTGTTCTCTCCTCCCCCTTCGGACGGCAGGAGCCCGCTGGGAAGCCTCCCAGGAGCCAGCTGATGCTGCCTCTCAGCTCGGTAGCTGCATCCACCCTGCCCGCCGGAGAGGCTCCCAGCTCCGCGGCATCCTGAGGAATTCCTGCCGCCTGGCTTGGATGTTTATCCAAAGATGCTTCAGCTCCAGCTCCGTGACCATGCTCGGTGTCACTCAATATCTGACTGCCTGTTGCCTTTCCTTCCCGAGCTAATGCTCCAAGGACCTGTACAATGCCAGGATTAGCTATTTTAGGGGGGCAGGCGATGGATGAGGTCAAGGAGTTCCAGCCTTTATATTCCTAGGGACCGGAGAAGCAGCTCCAATAACTAACTGGATAAAATATTTTTATAGCTTGGAGTCTAACGCCAGGACTGTCACTTAGATAAACCATTATGCTCCTCGTACCCTTTTGCGGTCCCTTTTAAATATGTTCTCTGTGGTTATAGATAGAGAACCCTGTAGCTTTTAGGAGCAGCAGCAGGAGATTCATTCCAGCTCCGAGCACAAGGGTACACACTTTAAATGCAGAAATGTAGGGGCAGCATAAAGCGTGTAACTCTGACATACACTTCCACTCAGGCTTTTCTTGTGCTCTATGAAAGCAACTGTACTGACCAAAAGCATACACAGGTTGAATCCACATCAAAGACATGCCTGCTCTTAGTATAAAAAAAACAGAAATTAATATTTGGTCTTCTTGTTTCTCTGCTGAACTTCCAGCCACTCCCAGCTTGCTGAAATGCCTTACTGAATGTGCAAGTATGCCCATCGCCCTCTGCAAGCAGCTGTGTGGGGCTTTCTTGCCGTTATTATTATTCTGGATGTACACCCTGCCTGTGTTTGCATCGTAAGTAAAGAGCACACACAAATTCAAATGCTCACATTTGGGTACAGGCAACAGCAAGAAACCAGATTATGCTGGAGATATTTATAGAATCACAGAATCATAGAATGGTTAGAGTTGGAAGCGGCCTTAAAGATCATTGAGTTCCAACCCCCCTGCCCTGGGCAGGGACACCTCCCACCAGACCAGGTTTCTCAAAGCCCCATCCAGCCTGGCCTTGAACCCCTCCAGGGATGGGGCATCCAAAAATTTCTCTGGGCAACCTGTTCCAGTGTCTCACCACCCTCACAGGAAAGAATTTCTTTCTGGTATCTAATCTAAGTCTCCCCTCTTCCCGTTTAAAACCGTTACCCCTTGTCCTGTCACTGCACTTCCTGACAAAGAGTCCCTCCCCAGCTCTCCTGTAGCCCCTTCAGATATTGAAAGGCTGCTATAAGGTCTCCCTGGAGCCTTCTCTTCTCCAGGCTGGACAACCCCAGCTCTTTCAGCCTGTCCTCATAGGGGAGGTGCTCCTTCCCTCTGATCATCTTCATGGCCCTCCGCTGGACCCGTTCCAACAGGTCCATGTCCTGTCCATCTGCATAAAGACAGTCTCCCAGGATTGTTTTATTCTGCCATGGTGCTCAAAGACATCTGTCTTTTTTTTTTTTTTTTTTTTGTTCCCCGGCTGATTTGTTGGATTGCCTGGGTTATATTGTTTCTAGCGGCCTGGTTCTAAGTGAACACACTTGCAGTGCATTCTTCAAGATACGTTCCTCATTTTGAGAATCAGGTTTTTTTTTTTCCCAACCACCCTTTAACCTTTACAACTCCCACACATATTCTCATTTATATATGCCTGCAAATTTCCCAGCAGAGGAACAGAACGCCACTGGGGCACGGTGTGCATTTAAACATTGTAAAGAAAACCAAGCCTTTTCTACACCGTAGGGCTCCTGTGATTAGTAACACCAGAGCAACGGCGACATACAAAGCCCTCGAGCCTCCGTGAGGCTCCTCAGGAAAACGCCCCTCAAAAATGAGCCCTCGCTGTGTATTCAGGCCATTCCTTTCCTTCTAGCAACGGCTCAAAATTCAGCCTGGAACCCTCCAAAACTGTGCCTGAGCCTTCAGGCCTGTGAGCCAAGAACTCGTGGGGGGCGAGTCGAGCTGGCCTGATGTGGAGATGCCACACCAGCCACCACACCGCCCGGGGGGAGAGCTGGGCACGTCGCCCCTCACCTCAAACCCCCGGCTGCCGGCGGGGAAGAGGTCTGCCTGGCCCTAGGGGAGGAGAAAACCGGGGTGTTTGTCAAACGGGGAGATGTTCCGGGGAGCCCGAGAGCAACCATCTAGTCAAGGGCTCCTCTGACAGGAAACAACCCGCTCTTCAGCAGGGCGGCTCCACACCCCGCCGGTCAATGAAGAGCTCCTGAGAAAGGGGCAGGAGAGCGGCACACGCCTCCCTGAGGCGGCCCCGACGGCGTGAGGCGGCCCCAGCACACCGGCAGCCCCCGGCGGGGGCGAGGCGGGCCGCTGAGGCAACCCCCTCAGGCCGGCGCGGCGCTCCCGGGGCGGGGCGATCCGCGGCGCCTCCTCCGAGCCCCGCAGCGGGGCAGGGCGCTGCTGCCGCCGGAGCCCAGCCTCCTCCTCCTCCTCCTTTCCCCCCCCCACCCCGGCTCCCTCCGCCTCCTCCGCTGCGAGGGGCTCCCCGGGCTGCCACATCGGCACCGCCGCCCCGAGAAGGCGCTTCCCGGGAGCGGAGCGGGAGCCCAAGCGCGCCGGGAGATGGAGCCCCGCTGCCGCGGTTGCTGCCACCGCCGCTGCCGCCCGCCGGGACTCGCGCTCCGCCAGGGCCGCCGCAGCCACTGCCGGGACGGAGAGCGCGGCGCCGCCGCCGCCGCCGCCGCGTAACGCCGCAGCCCCGGCGGCGCGGCCGAAGCGGGGAGGCAGCGCCGAGGCCGCCGCGGCCCCTCCGCCCGCCGGGCCCCCGCGGCAGCGGCCGAGCGCGGCCCCCCCTTCCTCCCCGCCCTCCTCCCCCGCTGCCGCTTCCCCGCCCCCGCCCCGGCCCTCGGCTGGGCTCCGCCGCCGGGAGCCGGGCCATGGCGGGGCGATGAGGGAACGGCCGCCCCTGCCCGCAGGCTGCGTGGGGAGGCGGGGAGCGACGGGGCTGGGCGGCTCGGCGGCGCTAGAGCCGGGCGGCGGGGCGGGGGGATGTGGGGCGCGGGGACCGCGGCGCTGCAGCTCCTCTCCCGGGCCGTGAAGCAGGCGGCGGCGCAGGGGGCTCGGCAGGACCTGGGCCGCTGGTTGTCCCGAGCCGCCGGGACGGCGGCAGGAGGAGGCGGCGGGGACCCCGTCGGCTTCGTCCCGGCGGAGGCGGCGGGGGCCGGCGGGCTGCTGCTGGGGCCCTACGCGGAGCAGGGCGGGCTGCCGCCGGCGGAGCTGCTGCTCTGCCAGCTGCCCGAGGCGGGCGGCGGGCCCGGGCTGGCCGAGGCCCGGGGCTTGCGCTGCTCCTGCTGCCTCCTGGGCACCTGCTGGTGCAAGAGCTGCCTCAGCGTGTGCGTCCTGGCCGCCCTCTGCTTCGCCTCGCTGGCCCTGGTGCGGCAGTACCTGCGGGACCTGCTGCTCTGGGCCGAGAGCCTGGACAGCCTGGCCGGCGTGCTGCTCTTCACCGTCGGCTTCATCGTCGTCTCCTTCCCCTGCGGCTGGGGCTACATCCTGCTCAACGTGGCCGCCGGCTACCTCTACGGCTTCGTGCTGGGCATGGGGCTGATGGTGCTGGGCGTCCTCGTCGGCACCTTCGTTGCCCACATGGCCTGCAGGCGGCTGCTGGCTCGTTGGGCGCGGGCCAGGATCCAGGGCAGCGAGACGCTCAGCGCCGTCGTCCGTGTGGTGGAGGGTGGCAGCGGCCTCAAGGTGGTGGCCCTGGCCCGACTGACCCCCATCCCCTTCGGGCTGCAGAACGCCGTCTTCGCGGTGAGTCCCAGCCCGGGCCGCGCTACGGCCAAGGAAAAGCCGCTCGGGCTGGAAGGAATGGCTTGCGGCATGGTGGTCGGTGTCACTGGTGGAGGTCGCCTCCTTTTCCCGCAGAGAAACCTTGGTTTCTTACCCTTTTAACAAGAGTAAAAGCGACCCGCCCCACCTGCTTGTGCTAGTGGCTCTTCTGTGCCTGCAGATGGTCGGCAGGCAGGTTTTCGAGGTGCCTTCTTCAGTGGCGTCTAGTTAAAGAGTTCCTCTCATGCTTTCAAGGCTATGTTCTGGTGTTAGAAAGAAGCACCAAGGTGCTGTGTAGCAAAATCTACAGAGAACTCAACAGTTTTAAAGTGCCTGCGCTTTTGAAGTGATCCGAGGGGGGGGCACAAGTTTGTGCCAGGTCTCCCCAAAGTACTTAATATAAGTAGTCATGTTGGAAAGAAAGAAGCGGACGGATTAAAACTCTTGGCTCAGTTTGGTTGCTGTTTGTAGCTTGCATCTGGCAAATCCATACAGGTTGTTAAGTCCATGCGCACAGGAGAGGTCAGAGGTTTTGGGCAGAGCAGCAAGATGTAGGTTTAGGGCTGAAAAGGGACCGTACGCCAGGGTGGTACCAAAAGTTAGTTTAAACTTGGGCTTGGAAAAGGGTTAGTCTTGCTGCTTCTACTTTTAGATGAAGATCGGTTCATTCTTGAAGAATAGTTCTTTAAAATCCATAGTTGTATTGTTCTCTCTGATCATCATAAAGGAGAAGTAAAGAAGAACATGGAGGGTACTCTTTTTGAGTACCATGATACTCAAAGATACGATAAGATGATAATTTCAGGCCCTCAGCTATTCCCGAGTGCTTTGTCTGAAGGATCTGGTTTCAGCTGTGTGTTGCACCTCAGTTGTGGTCTTCTAACCTGGTGAAATGAAAACAAAGCAAACCAGATTGTGAAATATTTTAAACATTTGTCAGTAACTCCTATGTTCTTTAAGAGACCCTCTAAACAAGTGATTTGGTCTGCCACTTTCTTCTATAGCACTCTTTCTTTCCCCCATCTGCGGTCCTGATCCTTCTGAAGCACTTGCTTAATTTTGGTGGAATCGTCTGGTTGAAACGAGTAGGTCACTGAATACCAAATTTGTTACTTAAGAAAAAAAAATGAATCCATGCAATTTTTAAGGGTTAACACCACATCAAATAGTTAAAATTGCGATGTATAGAACTGTGCGTGCTGGGGTATTCGTCTCAAGAGCTGCAATCTTTGTCTGTAGAAGCTGTAGCAACTTATAATTTCTCTCTAAGCAGAGCCTTTAGCTGTTTCCTCATTATGAATGAGAAGAACTTGAGTTGTTATGTTTATTTACCTATATTATTGCAGGACCAATTGCTTAGACCTGTGCAGCCAGGAGCAGTCTCCCTGGAGCCCAAAGTCCTGGTGTAGCACATGAAGCTTCTGCTACAGCGTGACCCTCCTAAACTGGGGAGAGCTGTTGTGCTTTTGTTGCTCACGGCTTCCCAGTGTCATTTGAAATAGTCTACAGAAGTTGCAGGATAGTATTGGATCTGAACAGCTGACCAGAGAATTACCAAATTAAAATTATTTTCTTCCTGGCGTAACTGTTCTGTTGGAAACGCGATTCAGCAGAGTATTTGTGCCAGTGCAATGTTAAAATGATGCTGTAAATCAGTGTTTTATTTTCTCTGAGTACTGCAAGCTCAATCATTTTCTTTCCAAGTGGAAGGTTTCAGTGTTAAAATAACAGATAGGAAATGAGATGAAACCAGATTCTTGAGCATGCCAAATAACTTGGGTGTTGCCTGTTTGGGTTGCGTTTGTTCCTCAGGATTTATTATTTTGCAGCATAGTCAAATAAAGCATGGCGTGTTCAATTTTTAACCAAGAACATTTAATTAGATTACTGGAAAATAAAAATGTGGCATGCAAATCTGGGAATTCAAGGCAGTTTCCCGTTGTGAGTTGAATTTAGGCTACATATAGCGTACAAAATTCTACCTACGCAGACTGAGCTGTCATTTCTTTGAAATCTGACTTATTTGAAAACTTAATGCTCTACTTAAGTTTAAAATGCAAGGGGATTTGGGGTGCCCTATGCGTTTCACTGTGCTAGCAGCTTCAGCAATGAATTTCAAAAGGATTGCTCTTAAATAGTAAAGTACAGTGAACTTAAGAAAACCTACGCATCTTCAATTTTCCAGCGGTCTGGTCTGTGCGTGTTTTCTATTTGCCTACTTTTAAGTAAAGTGGAGTTACTGAGAATATTTAAATAAGAGGGGAGGAAGGAAATGGGCAAGGCATAACCTTAAGGTGAGAGGGGTCATCTACAGGGCTTTTAATTAATGGGTTTCTACAAGCACTTGTTCAGTGGCGTGTACCATCTGCTGAGGGTTTTGGGGAGACTGAATTGCAGGGGAATGTGCAGAAGGAAGGAAGAGCTTCCTAGCATTTCATTAGCGGTGGGATCATATTATCTGAAACGGCACAAGAAGAAAGTTAACACGAGTTCCTTAGTTTCTCACCAGCCAGCCGTGAGCATCGTGCTTCTTAAGGTCATGCTGCTGCTCTTTGGGGAAGCGCTGATGGTAGGAGCAGGGGGGTAATGCATTTACTTGCCTTCCTGGAAGACCTAGACGCTTGTTAACTGTGAAAGCACTTTTGTATTTCCCTTTGAGTGGGTTCTGCTTAATTGTCTCTCCTGTGATGCCAGGGTGGCCGGGGCTAATGGGGTGGGCTGATAACTCTTACTGAAGTGTTTGCCCATGCACAGCCCTCTCCTCTTGGCAGCCCTGAGTGTTCTGAAGGCAGGTCTGTAAGGATGCCCGGTATGCAGCTTATCACCTCCTTTCCACTAGTGGCTCTCGGGAAAGAGATTTGTGCAAACTGATTATTTGTAGTGCCACGTGTAGCTTAGATCAGAATTCATATTTCTTTTTTTCCTTCCCCTTCTTTGAGAGGAATATCACATGAAAGAAATAATAGGACTAAAATATCTGAGTGCCCCTCTCCGGTTCCAGAAATGCATGCAGTGAAATCAGTTGAAGAAATGGTACCTGCTCTGCAGGAGCATGCAGGCTGCCTGCTCTGATTGTGGGAAAGTTAACAAGTATTTGTGGTTTTGTTTCGTTTTTTTTTTTTTGGGGGGGGGGGGAGAAAATAAAGACCATCAGAATTGTCTTTTGCTCTCTGTTGCTAAGCTTGTCTGATTACGAAACACCAGGGTTTGTAAGTGGAGGGGGGAGAAATCTGCTGCAATCCCCAAAGGCATGTGAGCCCCCAACAAAGTCCTGACATGAGCATTTGTGCTTTGACAGTACTGAACCAAAGGTGTCAGCTGCAAAGAATACACAAAAAACTTCAGCTGCAAAAAGCCCTTCTAAGGTTTAATGGTAGAGTTTCTGGCTAATGCTCTCGTTACCAGAGCAGTTAGGTAGTTCTTAGTTTTATTTAAATACATTGGTACGGTCCATAACACAGTTGCATCTGTGCTTGCCTTGGGATTTCACTGTTAATTTCACTGGCTTGAACTTTCACTAGAAACAGAGTCCTGGGAGCTGCTGTTGGCAGCTTGGCCACCCAGACCCCAGCCCGGCAGGTTTATAGAACAGGTAAAGTTCATAGAAGGAAAAATATGGAAAGCTGTAAGTTTTATTGACAATTTCTTAGGTAGGGCCAGCATCTGCTTCCTGTGCCTTCTAGGGGAAGGGATACCAGTGCAGGTCTAAACCTTGCAAACCAGGAGTTAAAAGGGCACCTGCAAAATTTTTCCCCCCTTCTTCTTAGTTTTCCTATTAGTGGAAGCACAAGTTGCAGTCCAGCGTACCCATTGGCATTCCCTTCATTTGGAAAGAGTCTCACTCATGACTCAGGAGGAACGGTTGCTTCAGGACAGATCCAGATGTGCAGATGTGTTGCTCTGTAACCGAAGTGTCCTTAATAATGTATACAAAATCAAAAGAGGTGGCCAGCAGTGTTAAAACAATCTTTGGGAAGTTTCCCAGCTCCATTAGTTTTTATGATAGCGTCCTACTTAGCAAATCTTTCCTCAGCGTTAGTATTTCAGAGACTTTTAATAGCAGCTCCTTCATTCCCTTGGCAATATGGGAAGTTTCAGTTGTGCATTCTTATTACATGCCCCAGATTACTATAATGTTTAAAAAAAAAAAAAAAAATCTTTTCAAAACATCGGTCAAATGTGAAGTTCTGACATAATTATGTAGTGCTTTTTCATTACAAATCTAAATTAATCTTGTATAGAGAGGGAAGTGTATTATTTGTGCTGCTGGTATATATTTTAGTCTGTGGGAAGTATAATTTGCAGTGTGAAGTTTGGAATTGGCTTATTGGATCTTGTTCCAGTGAATTATTCTTAATCTTTATGCTTCGTTGCATTCTCCTCCTCCGTTGCCCTTCCTTCCTCCCAGAAACTTTCCACTGATGGTGCTTAGAGCTCTGAGAATTCAGCACTGTGACTTTCATAGTAACCAAAGTTTATTTTAAGAATAGCATGATGAAATGAGTAACTTTGCTGCTATTCTCTTGTCTTCGACATTGTACAAAACTGTCAAGGTCAATAATTTCCATGTAGACTCCCATCGTTAGGGGATGTTCTTAATTAAAATTTGTTTTATTACTATCTGATCAACTGAATCGTCCGGAAAATTCCTTAGACTGCCTGTTTCAAAATCACCCTTTTCACACTGCTTTTTAACCCATAGTTTCCTCCTGTTTTCATTTTCTTGCGTAAGTATCTTTTGGCTTCTTGGCTCTTGCATTTAGTATTTCCCAATGGCTGCTGATACTGATTTAGCTGGTACTGTGTGCTTTGTTCCCATGTAAGCTGTCCACATACCGACTTGGAACAGAGGTTTCACAGCAGAGAGAGGAAAATACTTTGAAGTATTACGAGTGTTTTTTCCAGAGACACTAACAAAAGCTGTAGCTGTGTGTACTATTTTGTTCACTAATTAAAGTGTGATGTCAAATATCTTGGTAGAGAATCTTAATGATACCCATGTATATCAGTATAGATATAGCTGATACATGTATCTATCTTAATGAGCTATAGAACTTCCCTTGCAGAGGGAAATTGTATCTGCCGTGCTGTTTACCTAGATCATATTTAATACAGTGACATTTTGAACAATTACCTCTTTTATTAGTTTCCATACATGTAAAATGCAAAGCGAATAGATTTTTGCTTTAGACCTTCACATTTGATAAAGTAATTTCTTCCCGCAGGCAAGTTCTCATAAATCCTAGGGCTCTGTTCTCCATGAAGAAATAAACATCTTCAATGAACAGTGTAATTGCATCCTTAGTTAATGACTTCTGCACAGAGATGTTGCGTAATGTAAGATGAAATGAAATAAAACCTAGTAACTTTAAAGCAGGCCAGATGAAAACTAGCCACATACTGTGATGCTTTATGATCTGGGATACATGCACAGTGGAAAGTTTCGGTGCGGGAATGTAAGGATGCTTTAATTATTTTGCAGGGATGGTTGTGGGAGCGGCAGCCTGGTTGGCTGTGCACATAGACTGTGTTGGAGCTGTGCTCCGTTTCTTACGCTGTCTTCTACTCAGATTACAGATCTGTCACTACCCAACTACCTGATGGCTTCTTCGGTTGGGCTGCTGCCCACTCAGCTCCTGAACTCATACTTGGGCACTACCTTGCGCACCATGGAGGATGTGATCGCGGAACAAAGTGTTAGCGGCTATTTTATATTCAGTTTGCAGGTACGTTAAAATAATCGCTTTCATAGATCTTGGTAACACCAATGTCAGTCTCTTTATGACTGCTTGGATAAGCAGTTACTCTCAGAAACAGTCATCTTCTTGTGTTTGAGTTTATTTCTATACCCCTCTGATTTCTTGCTCATCTGCTGTACCGGTGGCATCCAAGCCAGAATTCTTCTTCTGCAGCCAGTAGACAAGTTTCCTTCCTCTAGCCTTGTCTCTGCAAGCCGTTGAATCTTTGCTTTGGAAACTACATGCCCATGGGAACATGGGTGAGACAGAGAGAGGCACAGTATTGCTGCTTTGTCCTTCAGATTGTGCAGCCTCCAGCGCAAAAGCGGGGGGCTGGAGGAGGTGTGGGGGAACGTGTCTCTCGGGGGTTAGGAGCTGCTCTCTGTTGGCATCACGGCTCCCTGGAGCTGAGGCAGCAGAACTCTTACAGACTCAGGGCCAAGTGAGTGTGGCATGTGATATTGAAAAGTAGCAGATTTTAAGAAGTGTTTAATTCATAACTCTGTTATTGGTATTCCCAGTGATTGTGTGAAACTGAGCTGACATTTCTTTTTCACAGGCTTATTGATAGCTGGGTGCCCAGAGAAATGGGTTTCCAGTGTACCCTTTTCATCTGATTTTGTTTCCTTCTGTTAGAGAAGTTTAATTCTCTCGTACCTCACGTGACACAAAGCAGAACTTACTCACTGTTCTCTTTTTCTATTTCTGCTACAGTTTTGTCAAGTTTTCTTCTCTTGTCCTCTGTGGTAATCTCCTGCTGAGTTTTAGACTTGTCAAACCCCCCCTACACAAAAGCCCCTGTGCCACCATCTGTGCAGGGGATGTGCTCAGGGTTTGTAGACCTCGCACCTGTGCAGTGTTCACTCTTAGCACTGAACACTCATGACTTTGCCTAGGTAATTCAGGATGAAAAGTGCTGTTGAAATACCGTTTTGCGAACACCCAAATGGGAATATCTTAATTTTGCAAGTGAGTAAATTCATGAGAAGTGTATAGTACCTTTACATCGGCTTAGCTGATTAAATAATTTGTCAATAAATCTTGGGTGTAGACTTTAAGTCTGCAACTGTTATGAGCATAAAGGTCATGAATATTTCAGAACCAGATTATATATTAAAGCCTCTTCTGCCAGCGCTGGAACTTCAGGCTGTGTTTGACCAGCAGTTGCCACGGTTGGCAGACTTGCAGTCGGTACTGCAGTCATTTATCTCCCTCAGTTTTTCCAATCATAAAGCTGATGTTCAACAGCGCTAACATAAAATGAAGGCCAGGACCATTTTAAACCTCCTCCCCGCCCCAAAACTTGTGTGCTCTTAAATGGAACATATAATTTATAAGCTTCATAGAACAGGGTGATGAGTATTAAAAACGCCTTTCTAAATGTGGGGTAAGTAGCCTTGATAGAAAGAAAATAAGCACTTAGTTGATCAGCTTTCATTTTAGTTGTGAAATGTTATTTCCAGGGTAGTAGTTTTTACTGGTCTTCTCCATTTTTTTTTTTGCCCATTAATGTTTTTTTTAATGACATTGGCTCTCCTTTGTAGATTATATAAGTTGTAACATAAGTGTCGCTCAGGTAAGCACTAGCTGGAGGGGCTGAATGTGTGAACCGGAGCTCTCGCCTCCTTGAGAGTAGTCCTTGGGACCTGACTGAACAGGCACAGGAGCCTGTTAGTGGAGGAATTACTTATGTTCTCCCACTTTCTCTCAGGCATCTGCCTGGTGCTTTGCCTGGTTGGGCTTTGATGGGACTTTGATTTAGTAAATAGTTGTAAAAATCTTCCACATTTCATGCTTGTCTGTGTGTATATATATTTTTTTTTAATATTTTAATATTATTCAGCTAGACTGCTAGTAGTAATATTTCTAAAACCAGTCAAATTTAAATATTTGGGTAATCTTTTAGAGTAGGATTTTTCCTATATATTCAGAACTTGGTGTCCATAGTCATCTTTTTGGCTCTTATATTGGCCAGCGTTTGAAACATATGACATGAATTAGTGAGAAACATCTTTGTCACCAGAAGGATAGTCAAGCACGGGAGCAGGTTGCCCAGAGGGATGGTGAAATCTCATCTCTGTACTTGGAAGTTTTCAAGACCTGACTGGACAAAAGTCCTGAGCAACCTGGTCTGATCTTGCAGCCAGCCCGTGCTTGGAGCAGCAGGTTGGGCTGGAGACTGCCTTCTAGCTGCAATTATCCTGTGGCCATACTTGTCAATCACCTTACTCTGTGATATTCTAGCATCTTTTATGCTATGCTGGCAGAGGTTTTAAGTGATAGCCCTTAACGTTAAAGAAAACGTAGCCCTACTGATTAATAATGGAGTTTAGATGTTGGACTCAAAACTTTAGGTTCTGTTGTAAACAGTATAACCTTTTTGGTTTTGGGGAAGGAAGTTACAGATTCCAGCTAGTTTCATAAGACATTCTTAAAAAAGGCAGAGGAATTTACTTATTTCAAAGGGACTGTCACTATGAGACATCTTGACTTTTATTTTAAGATTTTGGGTTTTTTTTAAGAAGGATCTCAGCTGAAAACTTAACTGGTGTTTTACTGAAACCAAAGCCCGCCTCTGGGGAGTGCGGTGCTTGCCAATGTCATTGAATGAGTAATTTTGAAGCAAAAATTGTCCAGGTTTTTTCCAGATAAATTTTGTGGTGAAAGCTTAAAAATTCTTAGCAATAAAATTCAGACCAAAAACCTGAAGTAAACCCATAGCTTTGGATGACATTTCCTCCTTAAAACAAATAAACAAAAAACCCTCACACCACCAGCATTCTGTTTCCTCCCTGAGCCATCCTCCGGAAACCTAGTTCTTCCCACACAGACTACACCAAGATGTTCAGAAACTCTGATTCTGCCCTGTTTAGTCCTGATACCCGGGAAGCACAGTGACACTGCTGCTCTCTGCTCTCTTCCATGCCAAAGGGGCAAGGACGAGAAGTTTTCTTTCCTTTGGCCTGCGTCGTCCCCTGTCTCTGCTGTTCTTCAAGCTGCAGATGCTCAGTACTATTTCAACCTATTCACTTGATCTGTGGGAAACAGCCCTTTTGACCAACAGGAATAACACCACGTTGTTTCTTTGTGGAAACACTTTTGCCAAGAGAGAAAGTGAAGAGATTGCTTTCTAACAAGTATGTGGATGTCAACGGAAAGGAAGAAAATATCTTCTTAGATTCACGTCAGTCTTTCAGTTCTATGTAATGCCTATGTTCTGATATGCTAGTTAGGTTGTTAGCGTATCTAAGCTTAGAGCCGCTCATTGGTTAATTTAATTTCTCTTCTAATGTCTTGCCTGTGAAGTGTTGAGTCAACAGATGCCTCCGTGAGTCTTTGCATGGATGACTTCTTGTTTTGTTCAGAACGGTTGCTTTGTATTCCTGCTCCCATAGCCTACGACGTTCTTTTGTTTCATTTGCAGATTGTCATAAGCATAGGACTCATGTTTTATGTTGTTCACCGAGCTCAAGTGGAACTGAACGCGGCTATTGTAGCGTGTGAAATGGAAATGAAGACATCGCTTGTGAAAGACAGTCAGCCCAGCATCAGCGGCTCAACCACATACTGCAACAAAAGGACAGTAGCATTCTCTGGAGGAGGTGTCAATATTGTGTGATTTCTTCAAGTATTAATAAACTAAGGTTTTGTGAACCTAAGCTATTGCCTAGAAATATCTATGGACAATTCAATTAGTTCTAAAAAAAGAATTTAAATTACAAGTGGTTACAGGTTGTACTGTGGCACAAACCAACCGACCAGCTCTTCAGTTGCACACGGGATGACTTCTAGCAAGACAAGAAAGATGGCGAAGTAACTTAAGATGTAACTGCAAATTTGGCTGCACCTTTGGTCATTTATTATGCCTGTCATGGCCTGTAGTCTGCACTTTAGGTTTTTTTTTTTTTCCTTTGCTCCTATAAACTGAGAAATGCTTCTATAAACTGAGAAAAGTAGCACAGAGGTAAATATTTTTCTGCTTAACGTTATTTATAAGGCTGAATAATTATATGCAGTAGAATTTTATTACTGATAAAAGATGAATGAGAAAGTATGCAATTCAATGTATGTTATTCTTGAATGTGCTTTTGCTTTGGGATTGGTTCCAGAACTTGGAGTGTATTATTTAGCTAATGATGGGACCATTTGGCTTTTCCTTCATTTTTGATTTTAAAATAAGAGAACCCTATATAAAGTTTTGGTTGAATGTATTTTTGTAAGTCATTAAAAATGTTGCAGAGCCATGCATATGTATTCACACAAGCTTAAATCCTACATTGTGGGACTGAAGTGCTCTTAAATAACATTTTAAGTTACACTGTGTAATATGCAAAGTAAAAGGGAAAATACAGAAGTTATAATAGATTGCAGTGACTATTTGACAACTGTTGCATTGGTTTGGCCACCTTGGTGATTGTAACAAAGGGCTGTTCCACATTAGTCCTATTTATAGTATTTTTAATCGTTAAAAGGATGGAGTTTTTCGACTCACGTGACTGTATGTCATCAGGCTTCCAGAACAGGGAGCTAAATCCTTTAAACAGAAAGATGGGATACTGGCAGTACTAATTTTACATGAAGGTGGCCTTTATTTTGTAATTGAATCCCCACTCCCCTTACAAAGCTTTAAAAATTCACTTTGGTTGGCATGTTATTTTCTAAAAGTTTGACATTTTTTACAAGATGCAATCTATTATAAATTTCATCAGAGTGAAGAAATGAAAACTAGAGGTTCTCCTTGGAAAAAAAAAATCCAGGAAAGGAGGAGGACAGTAACGTCTGAGACTCAGGAATTCTGACTCCATTTTTGCAAGACAACACTGTATTGGATAATGCTCCTTTTACGCGTGCTGTGGACTGTTTTTCACTGCATTTGAATAGATTGGAGACCCTGATAGTCCCTGGTGTGTGTGTAAAAGGAAAACAACAATAATGCCTGAACGTGATGTCCTGTGTGTGTGAGTTTCATGTAGCTATAGGTACCAGTGTTCAATTGCTCAAACACACGCAAGTCGTCTGACACAAAAATAACGGACCGTATTGCTTATTTTGTGTAAGTTTTTAAAGATGCTTTCAGTCTGCAGGATTTTGTGTTATTTTCTGACGGTAACGGCTGTGCCTCCTTTTTGTAAGGCTGTTTGCGGGGCTGTCTTGTTGACAACTGCAGGTCTTCAAGGTCGTTGGGAAGCAGGGATGTGACAGCCTCCGACAGCCTTACCGCAAGGATGCAGGGCGCTCGCGTAACTTGGCATCTGCGCCTTCCTGGGTAGTGGAAGTTCCATTTCGTTCCTTAAATACGTATCTGTTGCAAACTGCTCTTCTCGGGCCTTGTGACCTAAGGGACTGAACTAGTTAAATGAAACAACAAAGTTCAGATTGTCTCCTTTTTGTTGTTTTGGGTTTTTTTTTTCGTTGTTTTTTTTTTTTTTTTTTTTTTTTTTTTTTTTTTTTTTTTTTTTTTTTTTTTTGTTGTTTTTTTTTTTTTTTTTTCTTTTTTTATTGTTAGGTTGGTTGGTTTGCTTTTGAAAAGGCAATCTGTATATACCTGGAAGTATTCATTTATACATCTCTGCCTCTGACAGCTCCTGTGTGAAAACAAGAGAGCCAGGTAACTTTTTGATGGCGTTATTTGTCATCATAGTATAATTGAGCCCTTTCTTAACTAAAGGTTTTTTATTTTTTTTGTTTCTTGGGAAGAATAATCCTTCAATAAACGAACTGATCTGAACTTTGCTCCATTTTGCCAAATCAACAACAGTGTTTTGAAGAGGGTATCTCTTTCTTTGCGTTTTTTAACTAACTTAAGGTTGTGTTGATTATTCGAGAACATTTCCCAAATATGTATTTTGAAGTGCTTTTATTTCCATGACATTTTGTAACCGGAGTAACTTCACTACGTGAATACTTTTGTATTATGGAATTAGTTCTTAAGACTTTTGCATTTTGCTTGATACTTGTAATATTTGTGTACAAGTTAATGGGAAATGTGCATTAAAAGGAACTTTTCTGTACCATGCCAATCATAATTTTATACAATAAATTCACTCAGATTTCTTTAAAGGAAATATGTATTAAATGTTTGCTATGAAGTAGTTGGAAAGGAGATGCAGTGGAGCATCGTCTTCATGTGTGTGTGCAAAGATAGTTGTCTGCGTTAAAGGAGTAACCAGTTAGGATTTAAGGATGAATTCTCTGGGTGGGGACTTACTGACAAGGGAAAGACAAGTGACTTTTATTTTTTAAAAAATTAATATATGCTTAATTATGTTAAATGCTTTGAAGGTAAGGTATTATAGCTGCCTTTTTTTATAGAAGAAGCATGCGCATGCTTATGAAAAATGTGCTACTGAACTGAAAGGGGATTGGTATTTTTGAAAGTAAAAGTAGTAAAAGTGATGTGATTTAATTTTTTAAAATTATTTTTAGATAGTCTAAGGGTATAAATTTAGTTCAAATACTATGTGGCAAATCACCAATATTTTCCGAGTTGCCATGATGGTGAAATTTCTGTGTTTTGTATGTGAAATGTGCCTGAATTGCAGGTCATACAGAGAAAGGAGTCTCTGTCAGCTGCTGCGTGGCACCAGTTTTCCTTCCTCCTCTTTGAGGTAAGCACAACTGTGTAGTAAATTTGTCAAAATTTAACTTTATACTTAGCACCTGTTAGGCAACCCCTTTTTTTTTTTTTATTCTAGAGCTTTGTGTACTGTTTTTTACTGATTTTTGCACAATAACTTCAACAAGCCTTGCTGAGGTCAGGTCTGAAAAATGGAAAAACTGCTCTTGCGTGGTGTGTGGCTGGTGTCCTTTGTGGTCATTTTCAAAATCGGATCCTTTGTGTTCATCTTTCCACTCGGGGCTGGCATGATTTGGAGTTTGACTGACCGAAGTTATCGGAGTCATCAGTGGCCTTGCAGATAATGTCGGGTACGATGCTTAAAATATTATACTGTAAAACCTGTTCCCGTTCACTCTGTGGGACTGGAAGTGCAGTGACAGGACAAGGGGTAATGGTTTTACATTGGAAGAGGGGAGATTTAGATGAGATACCAGAAAGAAATTCTTTCCTGTGAGGGTGGTGAGACACTGGAACAGGTTGCCCAGAGAAGCTGTGGCTGCCCCATCCCTGGAGGGGTTCAAGGCCAGGTTGGATGGGGCTTTGAGCAACCTGGTCTGGTGGGAGGTGTTCCTGCCCAGGGCAGGGGGTTGGAACTCAGTGATCTTTAAGGTCCCTTCCAACCTAACCCATTCTGTGATTCTTAATGACAGAAGCAAATAGCTCAAGTAGCTCTGTGACAGGCTTCCTCACTGTAATAAATTCAAAGTTGTTCCCAGTCCCATCTAGATACGAAGAAGATGGTTTGGGAGTGAGGGAGTAGGAAATGGAGTGCAGAGGAGAAGCCGATGCAAATTCTGCCTCTGCTGGGGAGAGCAGCTTGTCCCTGTCCTCTCCAGCCCCGCAGAACTAGGGATGTGCCTGGCAGCACAGGAGAGATGGATCTGACACATCCTCCTTTCATGGACGTTAGCCTTTGTCTTGTGCCATCCTGCTGTATTGATTTTTAATTTGTATGAATTTATTAGTGATAAGTAGAAAGAAATAGCTTGAGTCTGCAGTTTCAATCTTGTCCCTTTCCTCCTTCAATAGATTATTCTGGCATATTGCTAAACTTAAAACTACGTTATAATGAAGTCTTGTGTTCGTTAATGTAGGTTAATTCCTCCTTGCTAGCCAAGTGACTAATGCGTAGTTCGTTGGATCTGGATTCTCAAATTTGTTGGGAAAATTAGCTGGGCAAGACCTGCTGTTATGAATGTGTTAAATTTTCCTTCTAATTATTTAGATGGCTAAAGAAATTAGCAGAATAAGTTTATTTGTATGAGTTTTTTTGTTTCTATTGTTTTGTTTTAGAAAAAAAGGCTATTAGCAAGAGGGCAGTAGAAGGGATTTTTCTGTCCTGGTCCTAAGGCTTGAATGCCAAATGTCATCCTTTTTGGGAGACGAGGACATTGCCAAGGTGTAGCATGTGAGATCTTAGGTAATTGAGTCAAGGTGATTAAGTGCCCTCTTTGATGGAGAATGTGTAAAACCTGTGTCCTTGGGGTCAGCACGGCAAGTCTTTTTTTGTCATACAATGTACAAACCAGGGGAGTTCGGCATCGGTGTGAATACTTGTAAATGCCTTGTTTTCTTAATTGCCAAATCCTTTGTCAGCTTCCGATTTGTTCGCTGGGAGGGCAGCTGGGCGGCCTCACCCAGAAATAGGTCAACATTTTCTTTCCTGGAAAATTTTAGCATTATTTGACTTTTGGATCTCTTAACTTCTGAAATAATCTTCTGACAAATTTGGCTGACATTAATTAGAATGGTTTACTTTGTCCTAGTAGCGGGGCAAGATCAGCTCTGGGGGGCAAACAAGTGTGTACCAAGTGCTGTTTGTGCGTGTAGGACGAGGGGTAGCGGTTTTACATTGGAAGAGGGGAGATTTAGATGAGATATTCGGAAGAAATTCTTTGCTGTGAGGGTGGTGAGACACTGGAACAGGTTGCCCAGAGAAGCTGTGGCTGCCCCATCCCTGGAGGGGTTCAAGGCCAGGCTGGATGGGGCTTGGAGCAACCTGGTCTGGTGGGAGGTGTCCCTGCCCAGGGCAGGGGGGTTGGAACTGGATGATCTTTAAGGTCCCTTCCAACTCTAACCATTCTGTGATTCTATGTGCAGCTGGTCCAAGGAGGAACTTCTGTATGGCAACGTGCATGGGCTCGATTTGCTGAATGTGAGGTGTTTCCCTCTGTTCCCAGTGAGCTATAACTGTTTCTCTTAAAGGTTGTGGGTGGGTGGGAGGAAGGAAGGAAAGGTCTGTGGTGATGGACTATTCTAATAGCAAATTTTTACTCTCTGCCTTAGAAACGTGATTGCCTAGGCTCACAAATACTCTCCATTTTATGTGAGAAGTGGTAGGTGGTGAGGGAATAGGCTAATGAGTTCTCTGACTGTGATTTTTGTGAGGGAGTAACAATTTGCTTCAGTACATGATGAAGCACCCAGATGATAGAGGGGTGGGTTTTTTTGTTGGCTTTTTGGGAACGGGGACAGGTGGAAGTAGTACTACTGGAAGTAAGTAATGCCGAAACAGCAGCAGTATGAAGCTACTCATACTGTTTCTTTTGAACCTCATCTCATTATGACTGTTTCAGATGTCTTACAGCTACAAGGAACAGTGTCTCAGAAGCAGCTAGAGAAGCATCTTGGCTTCTGCTGAATACGTACCTCTGCATCCAGGGCCAACTTTTACAACCTGGGCTAGCAAAGTCTGAACCATAAGCAGTGGGTAGCTTTGTCAGGAGAGGACCGTATGTTGCTGCCCTTTTGATATCTTATGTGGCACAATTATATGGCAGAAGGTTTGCCTGCCTAAAGGGCTTCCTTTTTGCCTTTCTCTGCTCTGCCTCGCTCAGGTGGTGGCCTTGTGAGGAAGAGGCCAGCAGTTGCTCTGTGTCTTTAATCCTCAAACCATTTTCGGAGTAGCTTCCTTTTCCTAAAAATACCCAACCATCGAACCAACCAAACAAAAAAACACAAAAAAACCCCAAACCCAACACCACCCAAAACCCCCTCCAGGACTGGTAAAATTCATACCAGTGAATGAATAGCCTATGTATTCTCCTGCGGATGTGAATGAGGAACACAGTGATGTTTTGCATTCAGCCAGCTGTAGCAATCTTTTCCGTGCTCAGTGGCTTCTGGGCAAAATGAAGTTCTCCAAGGCACTGGGCTTGCTGGGGTGCAGTACTTTGGTACCCACGAAGGGATTTCCTTACAGTGTCCAGCTTTGGAGTCCTCAATGTAGAAAGGGCATGGACCTGCTGGAATGGGTCCAGTGGAGGGCCACGAAGACGATCAGAAGGATGGAGCACCTCCCCTATGAAGACAGACTGAGAGAGCTGGGGTTGTTCAGCCTGGAGAAGAGAAGGCTCCAGGGAGACCTTATAATCTGAAGGGAGCCTACAGGAGAGCTGGGGAGGGACTCTTTGTCAAGAAAGTGTAGTAATGGGAAAAGGGGTAATGGTTTTACATTGGAAGAGGGGAGATTTAGATGAGATACCAGAAAGAAATTCTTTCCTGTGAGGGTGTTGAGACACTGGAACAGGTTGCCCAGAGAAGCTGTGGCTGCCCCATCCCTGGAGGGGTTCAAGGCCAGGCTGGATGGGGCTTTGAGTAACCTGGTCTGGTGGGAGGTGTCCCTGCCCAGGGCAGGGGGGTTGGAACTCCATGATCTTTAAGGTTCCTTCTAACTCTAACCATTCTATGATTCTATGTATTGAATCACTGATTCCCAGTCATCTTAACATTGCACTGAATTTTAGGGCTTCACAACTGTGGGAACAGCAGCTACATGTTCGTGTGCAGCTCCAACGTCATACAAATTGGTACTTCACAAGCGTTTTGTGTTTTCTCTGTTGCATTTTATGGGAAAGGCACACTGTTTGTAACATCATGTCTGTCTTCTCTGGGTTTTGGCAAGAGTACAGTTATTTGGTTGTTTTGGTGCTGTGAGTTGAGCTGTATTTCACCGGATATAGCTCCTACCCCACGTCAGCCACAGTGGTTAACCAGATGTTGTATGTTTATTGCTTAATTTACAAACAGACGACTCTGCTATGCACACACGCTGGTGTGTGCCTTGAACAGATCTTTTTCTTGGCTGCCTCCTTTTGGCTGAGGAATCTCAGCTGAATCTCAGCTCACTCGCCTTCTCGATGCAGGGAAGGCTGTGGACGTTGTCTACCTGGACTTTGGTGAGGCGTTTGACACCGTCCCCATGGCGTTGTCCTGGAGAAGTTGGCGAATTATGGCATAGACAAGTGTGCTCTTCACTGGGTAAAAAAAACTGGCTGGATGGCCGTGCCCAGAGAGTTGTGATTAATGGGGTGAAATCCAGTTGGCGGCCAGTCACCAGTGGTGTTCCTCAGGGCTCAGTTTTGGGGCCAGTCTTGTTTAATATCTTTATTGATGATCTGGATGAGGGGATTGAGTGCACCCTCAGTAAGTCTGCAGATGACACCAAACTAGGTGGGCGTGTCGATCTGCTTGAGGGTAGGAAAGCTCTACAGAGGCATCTGGACAGACTGGGTCAATGGGCCAAGGCCGATGGGATGAGGTTCAATAACGCCAAGTGCTGGGTCCTGCATTTCGGTCACAACGACCCTGGGCAACGCTACAAGCTTGGGGAGGAGTGGCTGGAGCTCCCCAACAGAAAAGGACCTGGGGGTGTTGGTGGACAGCCAGCTGAACATGAGCCAGCAGTGTGCCCAGGTGGCCAAGAAGGCCAACAGCATCCTGGCCTGTGTCAGGAACAGCGTGGCCAGCAGGAGTAGGGAAGTCATCGTGCCCCATACTCGGCACTGGTGAGGCCTCACCTCAAGGGCTGTGTTCAGTTCTGGGCCCCTCACTACAGGAATGACATTGAGCTGCTGGAGCGTGTCCAGAGGAGAGTCACCAGGCTGGTGAGGGGTCTAGAGAACAAGTCCTACAAGGAGAAGCTGAGGGAACTGGGCATGTTTAGTTTGGAGAAGAGGAGGCTGAGGGGAGACCTCATTGCCTGCTACAACTACCTGGAAGGAGGGTGTAGAGAGGTGGGTGCTGGCCTCTTCTCCCAAGGGAATAATGACAGGAGCAGAGGAAATGGTCTGAAGCTGGGGCAGGGGAGGTTTAGGTTAGATATTGGGAAGAATGACTTTGCTGAGAGGGTGGTCAGGCACTGGAACAGCCTGCCCAGGGAGGTGGTGGAGTCGCCATCCCTGGAGGGATTTAAGAAACGTGTAGACGTGGCACTTCAGGGCATGCTCTGGTGCCCGAGATTGTTGGGTTGGGTGTTTTGTTTTGTGGGTTTTTTGGGGTTTTTTTTGTGTGTGTGCATATGGTTGGACTTGATGATCTCAAAGGTCCCTTTCATCCATGAAGATTCTGTGATTCTGTAATCTGTCTTTTTTCCAGCTACACCAATCAGTCTAATGAAATGCATTCTCTCTCCTTGCAAATGATGCTTCCTTGGATCAAGTTGGGTATGACAGTGTTTTTTTTGAAAAAAGCTTTGAGGTGGGAAAATGGCTGGTTCTGGAGGAAGAACCCTGGACTCCCCAGAGCCCATGGTATTTGCACTGGGGAAAAGCGTCTTGTGATAATAAGTTTTAAAAATATTTCCATAAAGAAGCAGCCTGAGAATGGAATTGAAAACTTAGAGGAGGAGGGGGAAAGTTGCAATTAGTGCAAGAGTATTAGTATACTTACCAGGAGGTAGAAATCCTGGCAGCTATAATTAGAGAAGTTTATTATCCCCTTTTCAAATGAGTCATTCCTTAGAGAATGGATTAAATGTATTTTATTTTTTTTTAATCCTTTTCACTTGTTAAAGCCTGAGTAGAAAAAGGAGAGGGCGTCACAGAAGAATGTATTAACAATGCAGAAAATGCAGACTCATAAAGATTACTGAATATTAACCTTGAGGCAAGGCAGAAATTTGCTTTTATAAGTGGCAGGTATGTTGGTAAAAACCTACTTTTTGGCGTTGTATCCGTTCTGATAAACAGTAAAAGAAAGGTAGCTGTGTAGTGAAGCATGGATCGATTTGTATTGTGTGCTTTACATTCTCTTGGGGAAAAGTCTTTGGGGGATTCAGTTTGTTGGGGTTGCGTGTAGAACAGGAGTACCTGGTGTCCTCTTCCTGCGCTCCAGGCTGACTGTTTATGAGCCACTTCTGTGTCTCAGAATTGCCCAAATGTATAGCTGTGATAAGGTGGCAACGAGCCTGAGCAAATAAATCAACCCCTCTTACCAGTTTGGGACTTGAATAAAGGAAAGTTGGAAAATGTGCCTGTATTATCTGATAATGGATATCATTATCCTTAATGATGTTTACAGTGTTTTGGGTACCTTTGATGGAAGCCCTGTACAGATGTAATGTGTGATTGCATTTGCCTAAGAAAGAGGTGAGCTTTGTCCTAAAAAAAACCCCTATTTCACCTAGTACTTAAGTATCATCATATCCAAGTTGGGAACTTCTGTCTCAAACAAGTGAGATCGTATTGATCAGCTGAAGCTCCTGAAAAGCAGTTTCTTTCCAGTTCGCAGCACTATAGAGTAATGAGGATTGGAAGGGATGTCATCTGGTCCAGCCCCTGCTCAGATCACATCCAGTTAGGATGAGGTTGCCACACAGCTGTAGACACAGCTCTTTCTAGCTGAGGCCAGCTAGAAAGAGCAGAAGATGCTGGCTGAGGGTGGGTGCTGGGGGGGGTTGGTACCATGGCAGGGAAACTTGGCTGGGTAGAGCAGCAGAAGCGCAAAAGGTCGTGTTTGTACACACAGCAAAACAGTTATTTGTGTAAGAAGATCATGGACGAGGAGGAAGGCATCTCCAAACGCTGAGCTGGCTAAGTTTCAGCTAGAGAACAAAGAAGAATATGAAATTCCAAGTGACATCTCAGAATAACTTTGGTTTTATCATGCTGCTGAATAAGCATTTTTGCCATTTTATGAAGTCACTTCTTAGACATCTCCCCAAAACTCGAGGTTTTGAATTGTTGTATTTAATTGCTTAAATGAAGTGTCTACATCATCTATTATTTCATTCCAAAATTTCTGTGTAAATGCCATTGAAATTATTCAACTGTTCTTTTTCAAATAGCAGGTTAAAGCAATATCAGGCAAAAATAATACCGGAATATCAGCTATTCAGAGCAGTTTTTCTTCGTCGAGGTAAGTGTCTACAATAATGACAAATAACGCAAATGTCTGAGTGCCTGCAAATATATGTGTTAAGTGCTGCAAAAATCACTGGGAGGGATTTACAGGCCTGTGCATTCCCAGCAACTGCTTTATATTTTCTATGGTTTAAGGTTAATGGCTATTTAACAGTAGCAGGACAACAGCAATGCTACCCACACAAGAAAATAATTTCTTTGAGCTTCTCAAAGGACACTAGAAGTCCTGTTTTGCATGATAAATATTAGATAACCAGAGACCCATTTTCCTAAAGTACTTTGGTGCCTAAAGGATGTGTGAAGCCACGTACCAAGGGTCTCCAAAGCACTTCAGCGCCCAGCCCTGCTGAATGTTTCTGACCTTTACCAGTGCTTCCGAGGGGTGATCTGCATCTCTGCCTTCTGAACTACTACCATCCATATCACTCAGTCTTGCCCAGTGTTCAGGGAGGCAAAAAAAGGATCGGAATGGAAGTGCTTTGTTATCTTCTGCAAAGCAGCGATTCCCTGATCCTGATTCCTGCTGATTTCTGAGCTGGGCAGCTCTGGGGAATCTTCACTCGTGATGTACCAAGATACCGTGATAAAGACGTCATGCCTCTCGGAGTGGGACTGTCTTGCTGAGTTGCCTCAGGCATGCTTACCTCTAGTTTGGATCAAAAGAATTAAAATTGGATATACTTTCCTTGAAACCGTGCCAAGCCCTAATCTACCCAAGATGTCATCATTTAAATACAGGCTGCAGACCAAGCTCAGAATTACGCTGAATTTACCATAAATCACAAGGGAAGGCTGTGGCCGTATTGAAACTGGACAGTGAACCATGCCTGCTGCCCACTAACGCCTGAAATCGCCCAAACTAAATCATGTGGGGCTTGTGAGCTGGAGCTGCAACGTCATGCCAAGCGAAGTGCTGCTCTCTATATGTGGTTTTGCTTTGCTCTAGACATCTCTCGGCATGTGTCTGAGATGATCCTGAAGAAGGTAGCGCTGACACATCCTGCTTGTACTCTTTGTGCTGCGTACAGGAAGAGAGAGGAGGCGTGGAACAAAGAGGTTAGAAAATCAGTTGTTCATATATGTTTGTGTGTATATATATATATATATGAGACTGCAGATTAAGTAGGCTCACATATATATATATATATGAGACTGCAGATTAAGTAGGCTCACAGCCTTGTGATCTCAGGCACACAGGCATTTTGGACTTCAAAATACGTTTCTCCGACCAAGGAAACTCAGCAGCAGCGCGATATTAATCCGTAAAACAATTTTGCACAAGGGGGTTTGTGGGGCATGGTGTCTGGGCACTTACAAGTTCAAAAGCCTCTTCTCAAATTCCCATCCTTGCCAAATCAGCCCAAAAGTCTGGTCCCTGGGAGTGCTGCTGTGAGACTGGCCCTGAGGTGCTGCACTTGTGTCTTTGCAGGGAGGAACATCAGGCAGACATGCTGCCAGAGCAGGCTTGCCATTGCCTTCGGTAGCATCCTAGATTTACCCCTCATCGCTTTTGTCTTTCTACGGGTGTTTCGGGTTCACAGCAGGCAAAGGGAAACACTCGTCGTTGAAGGCAATGCCGTGGGTTGCCAGAGACTGGCTTCTACATTGGCTTGGGATAAGGTTTTGTTCCACTTGGATGTATTTCCTTTCAGTTGTCTGCAGCACACTCGATCAGTCTCCAGCTGCTATTTGGAAAGGCTGAATTTTTGCAATAAGAAAGTAGTAGCAATAAGCAATAAGAAAGCTTTATTATCTTGCGTCAATATTCTTACAATATTAACTTCACGTGGATTCCAAGAACTCTGTGTTATATTTATATATTTAGATTTGTGTCCTCTGATGTATGCTTAACAGTTTGCAGATTTAATAATAAATTAAAATACAGATTGTCCTCACTCTGGAACGAGCTGGATTATATCCTTGTAAGAGATTGGAACTGGAGCAGATAAAAGCAAAACCAGTTGTATTCTATAATTTAAGTATAATTTAATCTTATATAAATTTAAGGTTATTCTATCAGTATGTTCATATGCAGATGCATTAAAGCTCTAGCTCCTACTTAGAGGCTTAAGAAAATGCTTTGATGAAAAAGCAGTATGCTAAATATTCAAAACTGGAGGGATGACAGAGAACCCCACTGTATCTGACATCCTCCCCTTGTTCTGGGTATTAAAAAAAACCCCTTCATTTTCCAAGATCCTGCATGTGTTTAAGGGTCTTAGATCTTACAAGTCTAATAGGATGCAGGAACGTTGCTTAAAACATTCTCTTTACATTCATCTTCAGAGATGGCAAATAAATTCAACAAATATTTAGTCAATGTTAATAAAAAAGAACAACAGAAAAGAACCAGCTGTCTCTCCCTTCATCCCACCTCCTCTTTGAATATATAGATGAACTTCCAAGCAACATTTCTGGGAAATGTCAAAGTTTGGACTTAACATAATTAAGGTCTGTACCCAGCAGAGATGTCTGTTCAGTAAGGCAAGCTCACACATCTTTGCAGAATAATGCTTAATAAAGCAGTGCAGTATCCCCCAAAGAAAAGTCTTGCATTAAATGCTACATGAAATTAAATATTTTTTAATCATTTCACTATCTATATGCCATTCCTTTAATAATCAGAGGAGAAAAATTGCACAAGAGATAATAACAAGGTATGTTAATTCATTGTGAGCTGCAGATGGTGAATCCCTCTATCCACCCCTCATAGAACAGTATGTTATATTCTAGGTCAGAATGAATTAAAAAAAAAAAAAATCAGCCACTGTTCACTAAAAATATAAGGAAAATTTTAGGTAGGGAACATGGAGGCAGGCAGGGCAGGCAGCTTTTTGTACCGTTCTCATTTTGAGCAGCTTTTTCCCTTCCCCCATTTCCTACTCTCAAAATTGACAAAGTCAGTATCTGTTAAATACTTTTATTTTGGGTGTGTGTTTGTTTGTTTGTTTTTTCAGAAAGGTGTGAGGATTTCTGAATCCCTCTGTAGTGCTGCTCACCTGGCTTTCCACTGCCAGCAGAAGCAGAAGCAGAGGCAAGGACCTGGTCAGCTGCTACACGCACCCCAAATTTGCCTGTAATAAGAAAACAAACTGATGCGAGACTGACTGTGACTTTATGTCCAGAGGGATGCTTTGGGATAGAAAACTGCTTTATATTCTATCTGCTAGCTTGACCTATTTGTGTTCACATCAGTATTCATCCCTCTTTAGAATTAAAAACAAAACCCAAAACACCGCCGGGTCTTATTAGGAGCTTCCTCTTGTTGATAGCCAAGTTTGGCTAATTAATGGGAGAGATTGATTAGTGTGGTCAGAAGGGGGAGTTCTGGTCTGCAGTTTGTAATCTCCCTGACCGCCTCCTCCCAAACAGGGATTTGTGCAGGAAAACAAATGACTATTGATCTTCGTAACCTTGTGGTCTGTGGTGGATGCAAGAAGCAAGGAGAATCACAGCAAAAGTTTCTTTTCTTCTCTTTGATCTCTTCTGCTAATGATTTATTTCCACTGGAGCTATCTGAAGAGGAGCTGTACAGTTTGGCAAGGAGGTTGACAGGCCATAATTAACAGAGAGCTAAGCTGCAACTGTACGAATAAATTATGTCTGGGACTGTTTGCTGGCACTGAGATACGGCATCGTGAGCAGTCCATGTCCATACAGCTACACCCTCTTGGTCTCTTAAACAGGGTGGAGATGCCTAAACTGGATGAATTCCCCAGCTATGCTAACTCCCAAACTCAACTTGGAAGCTTGTTTAGGAGAGTGCTGGTTAGCCCGGAGACCCTTGCTGGTTTTGGTAATTTGGCAATGTTGTTGAGGGAGTGAATGTTTGAGTTCGTTCATTGAGTTCATTCATCACTTCTTAACTTGCGCATTTTGAAAACCAGTGTATCCCTGGCAGGAGTGTTTCTGTTACTACATGGCACGTGAGCCTGCAGACCTCAGTCAAGCTCAGGCAGATGAATCTAAAACAAGGAGACCAGAGGAAGTGGTACGAAGTTGCATCAGGGGAGGTTTAAATTAGATATTAGGAAGAATGACTTTCCTGAGAGGGTGGTCAGGCACTGGAACAGCCTGCACAGGGAGGTGGTGGAGTCGCCATCCCTGGAGGTATTTAAGAAACGTGTAGACGTGGCACTTCAGGGCATGCTCTAGTGCCAGGGATTGTTGGGTTGGGTGTTTTGTTTCATGGGGGTTTGTTTGTTTGTTTGTTTGTTTGTGGTTCTTTTGTGTGTGTCTGGCTGGACTTGATGATCCCAAAGGTCCCTTCCAACCATGAAGATTGTGATTCTGTGAGATCCTTCTCCAGCTGTGGAGTGGTGGAGGGAAAACTCTCCTGCTCTCTGGAGAGCTACCAGGATTTCCTCGCCAGGTATTTCAGTCCCTCCTCCCTTCAGGCTGAGCTTCTCGATGCCAGCCTTTAGCCATCTCGTGTGCCTACGGTTGTCCTGCTGGAATGCAGACCCCCTCCTCTGGGGAGGAAGCACAACCCCCTGAAACTGATTGAGAAAAGGCAGAGTCAGAGCAAAGCCTGGCCAAATCACCTCTGAAAGAGCTTATGGCATGTCCATGCTGCCTGGTAAGAGCGTGTTAGACACTAAACAAGCACAATTTCCTCCTGCAGCAGTTGTGGGCTGCAGCACCACCGCTGTGATCAGAGCTGAGCGGTGCCACCACCCCCAGGGTAACTCTCCTGTTAAAGGCACGCTCGGATACTCTTTCTCCTGCTGCCTAACCCCCTGTGACTCAAACAGCCTCATTGCTTGGCGAGCTTCAAAATTCCAGGTCCCCACAAAACTAAGGTGCGTTTATTTACAGGCGAAGCAGCCCATCGTTCCGGGGAAAGAAGGGCAGGACCCACAGCAAATCACGTTGGGCTGAAAGCAGGAAATCTGAGGTTGTCTCCGGGGCTTTGGGGGAAGTACCTCTCAGATTCTGCTCCTCGTCTGTAAATAGAGACGGTTTCTGTTTTCTGTGCAGGCAGCTGCAGACCCACTCCAGAGGGATCCTGTAGCTGCGGGAGGACTCCAGGCACCGTGAGAATTATGAAAAGTAATAACCGGGTATAGGTAGCTTTCCAGGTGATGGGGATTTGGGGATTTGCAATTCCTTAGAAAAAATAGAAGACTCTCCCTGGAGGAATAAGGAATTGCAATTCCTTAGAATATAAAGAAGACTCTCCCTCTGGAGGAATAATTTATGTTTTATTCCTTCGGCATGCAAGGAACCTTCTCTGGTTTTAAATGAGGAAAAGATTGATGCTAGAATTTATCATATGACAAAATTGCCTGTAACAGCAGGGGAATGAAGTCAAGTAAAAAGGATGGGGGGAGCTGTGTTTAGGCCAGAATGACTGCGATTTGGCTGTGTGTTTGTGTTTGTACGTAGAATTTAGTCACTTGTCTGCAGCTAGGCAGCACTGAAATCCTGCAGAAGCAGGGTATTTGTATCGCCCGGAAAAGGAGACACTAGCTAAAAACGTGTGCAATGAAATATTCAGCGTGCCTTCCTACTGCAGAGAGCTTGAGAGGCGTGCTGCTAGCGCTGGTGTAACCCTGTTTCATTTGATTTCACACTCAATAGGGTTTGCGCTAGATGAGAACGCCGCGTGGACAGCTGATGTCTGTCAGTAGCTGGCCCGGGGATGGAGAGTGGTGAGTAAAGGTAATTGAAGGAGCAATTAGATTCTAATTAGTAGTTGTTAAGGCATCTGCCTTCTCTAGCTTGTTTTCCCTTGCAGTATTATGCAGTCTTCCTGGGTGACAGCTCACAAACAGATTTAATGAGTGCTGTATGTTCCAGATGACTTGAAGCTTCACGGTTCCACGTTTTGTTGACTTTTTGCAAACTGCAGCGTTCAGAGCTTTGGCTGTGACACAAGAAACACATAATGACTAGTGTCAGCTGTGTGTAAAGCAGAATACACATACATTGATAGCACCAGTGCCTCTCACGTTGTGCTGTTGTCTTAAATAGCCACAGGAATATGAAGGGAAAACGTAAACAGCTGCCCCAGCCTCCCTGGTTTCCTGCAATCAAAGCTGATGATGCGTGCTTATGGACACCAGTAGCATTTCTTACTATCTACCAGCCTAGTCCTGTATTATCACAGAAATTCTTTGCTGTGAGGGTGGTGAGACACTGGAACAGGTTGCCCAGAGAAGCTGTGGCTGCCCCATCCCTGGAGGGGTTCAAGGCCAGGCTGGATGGGGCTTGGAGCAACCTGGTATGGTGGGAGGTGTCCCCGCCCAGGGCAGGGGGGTTGGAACTAGATGGTCTGTAAGTTCCCTTCCAACCCGAATCATTCTATAATTCTATGATTGTATCTTTCCAGCCCTTTTCTGACCGTTCTATACATGCCATGGTTGTATGTGAGCGACCAGCCTGAACCAGTGATACCTGCAAGACATTGACTGGTTTCAGCTGTCTCTAGAGTCAGTGGAGAGTAAGGTGACCATTCTGGGAGGCCAGCTTCACAGTTATGGTGTTACCTGAGCATGTGTGTGATTACTGAAAGGGGATATTTTTGTGTGCTCATGTGTGAGAAATCTCTTATATGAAACACATACCCTTCATAAAGCTGTGAATATTTTTGTTTTCCAGATGCCTGAAACTGCTTTAGGTTCAGGCAGCTTCCAGTGCCCACGTTGATCCACAGGGTACCCTAAAGTCCTCAGGATTATCCATCTACCAGTCAAATACCTTTTCTGACTGCAGGTTAAGGCCTTTTGGTTAGTACCAGTTAAACCAAGCCTGTGTTAAGAAGGGATATGCCTAATCCTTATGCTGCTTCTGGGCAGTAGAAGGCATGCCCTAGTATCTGACTTGTTGCACTGAACTCGGTTGTGCTCGTGTGTACGTGTATGCCTTCCATCAGCGTTCACTGCAACGACCCTCAAAATGGTTACTCTGGTTGAGCTCACCTGAATTGAAGGGTCTGGTTGCTTTGATTCCCAGCAGAGTCAGTGGAAATTAGAGTACAATTCCTCTAATCATATAAAAGGTGTCTACTTCAGGAGGAAACGAAGCAGTTCCTTGGCTGTTCTTGCTGCTCCTGCCCAGCTCCCTGCTCTCTGCAGGACTGTGGAAGGATCCTGTGGTGACTTGGCTGAGATACGTGCTAGGCACAACTCATCTTTGATTCAGGGAATCCCATCCTTTGCTGTCTGGAGCTTTGAGATCTGGAGAGTAAACTTACTAATTGACATCAAAGACATGAGATCCCGTTTCTGGGCTCACCTGACAACAGCCCAGGGTAAATGTGCCACTGGAGGTAGAACAAGTCCTATTTCCTCTTTGATCTGACTGATTCAACCTACGTTCCCGAGCCCTGTCTATTCTGCTAATAGTGACTTTAGTGAGCCAAAAGAAAATACTAGGCTCTGCCATCATCACAAGCGGGAACTCTTTAATGTTCTAAGTAAATACATTGTGCTATTTATGTTTCACTCTGTGTCTCTACTCTAAACAGGCCTAACATAGCAAGCTGTCCTCAAACTGCTAATGCAGACATATTGCTGGCCTGGCAACCAGTCTGTGTACTCAGACTTTCCATTCACTAAGCGATAGAAATTGTCCAAGAGTTAAGCACACATGGAACGAAAGCTCTCAGATGTAATAAGGAGAGTAGCAATAGTAACGTAATTATTTAACAAAAAAAAAAATGTATTTTTCTAAGCACTTCAAGAGTATTGTAATGCTTTTCCTCCATCTGATAGCAAGAAAAGAAGGCTAAGAAGAATGTCCGTCCTCTACTGGATGCAGGGAGACACATAGTGACCAAGGATGAAGAAAAGGTTGAGGTACTTGATGCCGCCTTTGCCCCAATCTTTAACAGCAAGACCAGTTTTTCTCTGGGTACCTAGCCCCCTGAGCTGGAACACGGGGTGCAGAATGAAGCCCCTGTAATCCAAGGGGAAATTGTTACCAATGTGCTACACCACTTAGACACGCACAAGTCTATGGGGCTGGATGGCATCCACCCTCCACACTTCTGGAGCTGGCAGAAGTGTTCACCAAGACACTTTCCTTCATTTACCAGCAGTCCTGGCAGACCGCGGAGGTCCCGGTTGACTGAAAGTTAGCAAATGTGATGCCCATCTACAAGAAGGGCCAGAAGGAGGATCTGGGGAACTACAGGCTTGTGAGTCTGACCTCGGTGTTATGGAGCAGATCATCTTGAGTGCCATCACATGGCACTCACAGGACAACGAGGCGATCAGGCCCAGTCACCATGGGTTTATGAAAGGTAGGTGCTGCTTGACTAACCTGATCTTCTGTGATAAGGTGACACACTTAGTGGATGAGGGAAAGGCTGTGGATGTTGTCTACTTGGACTTTAGTGAATCTTTTGACACAGTTTCCCACAGCATTCTCCTGGAGAAACTGGCTGCTAAGGCTTGGTTGGGCGTACGCTTTGCTGGGTAAAAAACTGGCTGGATGGCTGAGCCCAGAGAGTTGTGGTGAATGGAGTTAAATCCAGCTGGTGGTCAGTCACATGTGGTGTTCCCCAGGGCTCCATACTGAGGCCAGTTCTCTGTAATACCTTTATCAATTATCTGGATGAGGGGATCGAGTGCTCCCTCAGTAAACTTGCAGATGACACCAAGTTGGGCAGGAGAGTTGACCTGCTTGAGGGTAGGAAGGCTCTACAGAGGGATCTGGACAGGCTGGATCAACGGGCCAAGGCCAGTGATATGGGGTTCAACAAGGCCAAGTGCTGGGTCCTGCACTTGGGTCACAAGAACCCCAAGCAACACTGCAGCCTTGAGGAAGAGTGGCTGGAAAGCTGCCCAGAGGAAAAGGACATGGGGGTGTTGCTTGACAGCTGGCTGAATATCAGCCAGCAGTGTGCTCAGGTGGCCAAGGAGGCCAACAACATCCTGGCTTGTATCAGAAACAGTGTGGCCAGCAGGAATAGGGAAGTGATTGTCTCCCTGTATGGGGCACTGGTGAGGCCTCACCTTGAGTTCTGTGTTCAGTTTTGGGCCCCTCCCTAGAAGAAAGACATTGAGGTGCTGGAGCGGGTCCAGAGAAGGGCAATGAAGCTGGTGATGGGTCTAGAGCACAAGCCTTATGAGGAGAGGCTGAGGGAGCTGGGGTTATTCAGCCTGGAGAAAAGGAGGCTGAGGGGAGACCTTCTCACTTTTTACAACTGCCTGAAAGGAGGTTGTAGCGAGGTGGAGGTTGGTCTCTTCTCCCAAGTAACAGGCAATAGGACAAGAGGAAGTGGTCTCAAGTTGTGGCAGGGGAGGTTTAGAGTGGATATTAGGAAAAATTTGTTCACTAAAAGGGTTGTGAAGCATTGGAATGGGTTGCCCAGGGAGGTGGTTAAGGCATCATCCCTGGAGGTATTTAAAAGACATGTAGATGTGGTGCTGAGGGACATGGTTTAGTAGTGGACTTGGCAGTTGACAGTTGGATTCAAGGATCTTAAAGGTCTTTTCCAACCAAAATGATTCCACAATTCTATGACCCTACTGTAAGTACTAAATTTCTTTTCTGATGATTAGGATGCTTTTTATTTTCTCCTTCTATTTCCAACAATAAAGCCTTAGTCTGTTGCCTTTTAGCTGGAGTGGCAAAATAAATATTGTAGCTAAATGTATGGTTTGCAAGGAAGTTGTTCTTGCAGGAGAAAACACTTTGGAGACTCTCTCAGGTCTCCTCCATCACTTGGACAGCTTATCAGCTTGTATATTGCTGATGTTTATCAACTGCTTCTAAAGCTCTGCAGGTCACATTCTTGTAATAATTTTAGCTGCAGGTGCCTACAACCTGGAATATTTGGCTATGTTGGTATTCATAAACTAAATATGTCTGGGAACGTTCTCCAGCACTGAGACCAACTGGCACAGAATAGCCCACGTCCAACTGTTAAACTAGTTTAGCCTCCAAAATAGGATGACGGCATCCAACCTGCCCGCAGGGAACAGTCACAATGTGAGCTAACTCCTGACTCGTGCCCATAAGTTGTTTGTGAATGTGCTAGTTGGTACAGGTCAAAATAACGTTAGGGGCTTTTCTAATAGCTAAACATACAGAAAATTGAGTTCTGATGCCTGGGAATTTTTCTTGGCACTGTTAAATATTTACCAGTAGACATATAATTTTTGTTACTGTAGCTTCATTAGGTTTTTTCAATCTACAGCACTTTTTTTTTTTCGTCCACTAGCAAGATGGTATTGAATCTAAACTCACAATTTGTGTTCACTTACAGACATCAGTTGGGCCTGGATTTTTATTTTTCTTTTAAATATTAAGTGCAGATTGGATACTGTTTTAGATAGTATTGTGAGAGCCTTCCCAGTGGAGAAAACAATATTTCTGGCTCTGGGGTTTTTAAGTTGTTGGGGGGGGGTGTTTGTTTGTTTGTTTTGTTGTTTGTGTTTTTTTTAAGGTCCTTTTTAGCATTTCTGTTTCAAACTGATGTAGGTTAAATCAATATCAAACCTCTCTGTTATCTTATGCTTACACATGACCTATGTTTATTACTGTTAAAAGCATGAGATAACTTTCACTGTAAGTTAAACCAACGTCTCAGATCTTAATTTCAAACTCATAAGACTTACTCCCTCAAAAATCTTATCCATTAATATTTTTACACACTGCAGAAGTCCGGTGCCCTGCTTTGGATATTTCCTATTTTCTCCATGTCAGTGATTTAACTTTTTTTCAAGTTCAGTTTTTAGGCAAGTGACTCTGGTCTTTTGCTTCAGGATACAACTTTATAACTGCTTTGTCCTGCTCTGAATCTCTTCTGTTCAGCTGTTGTGAGGCTCCAGCAAGTACAGCTTCACTGTTTGTATTCTCCAGTCAGCATGATTTCAGCAAGGCTATTACGGTGCTTTTAGGATAAATGTCAAAGATTGTCTGGCAAGGAGCAGCAAAACAAAGTACTGTTTCTGTCTTTGGGTGGCTTTAAAGTCAAAATATCTGTGAGTACTTTTCAGTAGGGATATTCCAAATGCATAGGAAAAGGGATAGTTTTTTGAAATTATTGCACCTGAAGATCAAAGCAAATGTTTCCATCCTGCTGCTATGAATTTAAAAAGTCTTGAAACCAAAATGCCAGTTAAGAAAATATCTGGTGTCCTTGGTAGATTTTCTTGTTTTGTATATAAAGTAGTCAGAGCCCTAGGCTCAGATCTTGAAAGGTATCTAATTTCCTACATCTGACTCAACTGAACTGTGAGTTGGGAGCTGGAACACCTGTAAGTATATGGGATAGACCAGGATGAGGAAGAAAGAGCTCGAGCGTTACTGCCACGTGAACATTTGTCATGGCTTAATGCTGGTAGGCAGCCAGGTCCCATCCGGCCACTCACTCATTCCCCCCGCAATGGGATAGGGGGTGAGAGTCAGAAGGGTAAAAGTGTGAAAACTCACGGGCTGAGATAAAGACAGTTTAACAGAAAAAGCAAAAAATGTGCACGGAAGCAAAATAGGAACTCATTCACAACTTTCCATTGGCAGGCAGGTGTTCAGCCCTTTCCAGGAAAGCAGGGCTCCATCACACCTAACGGTTACTTGGAAAGACAAACACCATCGCTCCGAATGTCCCCACTTACAGAATCACAGAATCACATGGGGTTGTAAGGGACATCTAGTCCAACCCCCCTGCCAGAGCAGGTCCGCCCAGAGCAGGTCGCACAGGAACTTGTCCAGGCGGGTTTGGAATGTCTCTAGAGACGGAGACTCCACCACCTCCCTGGGCAGCCTCTTCCAGGGCTCTGCCACCCTCAAAGGAAAGAAGTTCCTCCTCATGTTTAGGTGGAACTTTCTGTGTTCAAGTTTGTGCCCATTTTCCCTTGTCCTATCCCTGGGCACCACTGAAAAAAGACTGTCCCCATCCTCTTGACACCCTCCCTTTAAGTATTTATAAGCATTGATCAGATTCCCCCTCGGCTTTCTCTCCTCCAGACTAAAAAGACCCAAGTTCCTCAGCCTCTCCTCGTAAGGGAGATGCTCCAGGCCCCTCATCATCTTTGTAGCCCTCTGCTGTACCCTCTCCAGCAGTTCCCTGTCCTTCTTGAACCGGGGAGCCCAGAACTGGACCCAGTGCTCCAGATGGGGCCTCCCCAGGGCACAGCAGAGGGGCAGGATGACCTCTCTCGACCTGCTGGTCACACTCTTCCTGATGCCCCCCAGGATGCCATTGGATGCCACTTACTCCCCTTTCTCCCAGCTTTTATTGCTGAGCACAAAGTCATACATGGTGTGGGATACACTCTTGGTCAGCTGGGGTCAGCTATCCTGGCTGTGTCCCCTCCCCAGCTCCTTGTGCAACCCCAGCCTGCTCGCTGGTGGGGTGGTGTAAGGAGCAGGAAAGGTGTTCACGCTGTGGGAGCACTGCTCTGCCATAGCTAAAACATCGTTGTGCTATCAACACTTTTTATCACAAATCCAAACCATAGCCCCAAAGAAGCCGCTATGCAGAAAATTAACTCCATCCCAGACAACACCAGTAAAATATTTCTTAATATTCTGCACAGGTAAAATTTTGATTGCTCATAATGTATTCTATAAATTCGTGGCAATGCAGGGACAAAAGGTGTCACAAAGCTTGTTTGATTTAGTTTTCAGCTCTGCCCACAGATCAAAGCAATCTGGTGTTATACAGTCTTCTCAACGCCGCAACGTAATGGTCATCATCTAGGGAACAAATAAGGGAATATGACAGCTTCTTTTATTACCTCTTAGAATAACCCTTTAGAAGTCTAAATCAAGAAGACTCAAGAGAAAACCGTGATAGATTTAAGCAGACAGGGGATTAGGCAACTCAATGACAAATACATTTATATCTGTGCAAGTCAGGCAAGTTAAAAGAAGAAATTATTCATATATGGACACTGGTTTGACTTTTGGAGTGAGGTCTAAGTCAAAATGTGAACTATTTTCATGTAGTGATTCAGAGATCCACCGTTTCTGTTGAACCCTGAATCTATAATTGATAGATTCTTTTCCTGGAGATTTTCAGATTAGTGATTTTCAGTGTTTTGATTTTCGGACTGAAAATTTTTGGACTTCCATGTAGTGAATGTAAACATAAATTGCCTTCTGTAAATTAAAGTTCGTTCGTCCTTTAGAATAGTTCTTGGATGTTGCGGAGTGAAAAACATTGTTCCAGTTCATTGCCTCATGGCATTTCTGGAATCAGGATGTTACTACAGATGTATTTTCATCTGATCGTTCTGGTCCAATTTCTTTAAACTAAAGACTGTGCAACTTGTAAAAGCAGTTCCTGTCTGTAACAGAACTTGTCAGGTGTGTTATATATTCTTCTCATGGTTTGTGGTATATGGGTCAATTTAGGACACCCAAAGAAACAGGAGACTTGAGAGCTTCTTTTCTCATCTTCTGAAGTAAGTCTTCAGGGAGTCTAAAATAGGAGTATGAGTTAAGAGTATTTTTCAAAGTACTTTAGCTTTTACTCAGGAGAGCCAAAATGTTTTCTTTCTCTAACTCCGGTGGAAATGTGCTGACTTTAAGCTGCATTTCATTCGATTTTGTCCCATCTCAGTATCAAAGCCTGAGGTAACAGTAAGATGAGTGCTGGGAAAGATGGATTTTGTATTGTGCAGTTTCATCATATGCAGACTAAATGAAATAATCAGTGGGGCAAGGCACCTGACCAAAATTAAACATACTGCAAGTGTTTGCAGGATTAGAACCTAATACAGATTTCTGCAATGCATTATTTGATTTTAGAGTGGAAAACAACAGGCAAAACAAAAGAGTATCTTCCTCTTAAGACTCCTCATATTTTTTAAAACTTTCATGTGTCTGCTGATTTATATTTATGCAGGTATTTATGTAGCTGCATTCTCTTTTCCACCGCATGAATAAATATGGACAATGCTACAATTATTGATTTCTTCCCTGACAGAATAACTGCATATTTGTGCTGCCAATATATTGTGTGGAATTAAAGCTTAAGGTTATTTTCTAAATATTAATCCCCACAAAATGGAAAAACTGACCTAAAATGAGCAGAGAATTAGGACAGATAGGAAGCTGTCAATAAGAATTATTTTGTCATTTGTCATTTCCTCTGCACTTGCCATTGTTTCAGAACTTTAATACCTTTGTTGTTTCCACAAAGAGACAGTAAATTAAATCTATCAGTGTGAAGGTTTTGTAAGCAAAATTTCAAGGTTTGCTTTCAAACTAGTTTCACAGTCCAGTGAGTTGAAGAAGAACATTTACAATGCATGGCACTTAACACCGATGCTAGAGAAATGCACTGAAGCAATACATGGTTGACATTTCTATGAATTGTATTCCTATTCTTTTTTCCAGGTAGAGTTGCCTGCTGTCAGCTCGAAGAAATAAGGAAAAATGGGTAGTGCATAACGATAAACATATCTTCTCATTTTTGCGATCAAGCTCTTTTGGTGATCAGCAAAAATGAATAGGTGAAGGTCATTGTGTAGCAGTATCTGTTGGATCATACAAACTGACAGTAACTAGCACAGTAAAACTACAATTGGGATGTAAGATTGGACTAAATATTGCTTTGCTTAATCACTATATTCATTCTGACCTGCCTGATGGAACATATTCTACTATAGGTTAAATCTCACCTGGAATGAAATCTTCAGCTTAGTTTAGGACATCTCTTTGATTCGGTTCACGTGTGTTGCATGAACATCTATAGCAGAGGAAGTCTTAGAAGTACACCTCACAGGCAGCTCTTGTGCTGAAAGAGCACAGATAGCTTGAAATACTGGAGTATCAGGGAAACAGGATAGATGACCTCTTAGGCTTCCTCCATCTTTACCTTCCCACTCTCTATTAATGATTAATAGTTTCTCCAAGACTTAAAATTTTTTTGAGCAAACTTCTCCAAGAAGTCTTGTTATTATTTTTTTTTTTTCTCACAGAATGTGATTATTTTGTTTTCAAAATTTGCTCTAAGAACTGTTGTTTGATTTAATTTTTTTCCACCAGTCCTATCTGCTTCCTTTGTCAGGTTTTCCTCCTGTTCCTACATTGTAATTAATTATGCATTGCCTATAGAGTTGCTGGCTGTGTAAATCCTGTGATGTTCCTGCTGACTGCCTGGAGAGTAGCTAGTAGGAAATTGGGAAAAGACACAAGTCATATATAGGTTTGTGCAGGTATTTCTAAGAGCTTATCTTCATATTCTTGCTAATAAAAGAAATTGCTTTTGGAGAAAAACCTGATCCCACATATGCCATTAAAAATAAACTGGCTGACTCTGAGAAAGAATATGAACTTCTTTGCCCAGCTGCTGGAGTTCAGCTACTGTTGTTATACAGATGCATATTTACAGCTGATGAAGTAGGACCAGGAGATTTGTCAAGGCAATTGGGGGAACAGAATCAAGCTCTAAATGTGGAGATAAATGTGTTTTGCTTTCCCTCACTTTAACCACCCGCATAAGTCGTATTTCAAAACGGTTGCAGCAAGGTTTATCTATTTCACCGAGTTCTGCCCTTGAGTTGTTTTCATGCCCATGGATGGGTAAGATTTCCATCACCACTTCCTTCATCTTTTAAGACGCACAAAGCTAAAAAAAAACAACCACAAAAGCGCATGAAGGTGCTCCAGAAACCTTGGTTCCAGCTCTGCAGGGTCAGGGGGTGGGAGGGAGGTGTTTCCCCTAACGCAAGCACTACAGAAGGCATCTTCACGGCTTGTCTTCCAGGTACCCCTTTGCGAGCCCTTGTGCCCACGGGAGGCCAGGTGGCACCAGCACAGCTCCCAGCGCTGTCTGCCTTCTGGGCTAGCTCGCTGTGTCTGTTTGTACGTCATTTAACTCCCTGCCTGTGAGAACTGAAATAGCAGCAGCTGTTGTAACTTTTCCACGCGAACAGAGCGTGATCCAAAGTTATATCTGTCATCCCTGAACTAGCCGAGGGCATGCCAAGATGAGAGTTTTGAATATTCATCCCATGTGTATAGTTAGGAATACTGGAGGGGATGCGTGGAAGTACTACATCTGGAGACATGCATATTTGGGGGCAAGGCAGATTAGGCTGTTTTTGGAGTGCAGGTAAGGGCATTAAGGCAATGATGTAACGCACTGAGCAAGAGGGGGATGCTGTTATAACAAGGGCCTCGTTTCAATCCCATAAAAGTCCAGTGTCCCCTCAGAAGGGCTTGGTGCTACCTCGGAAACAAAGATGCTATTGAAGGGTAAAGGTGAAGGTAAAAGACTGTAGAATTCCCTACAAAATGAGCCGCTGGCAGGGACATATGCACTTTTATGCATTTAATTTTGGCTTCTCTTCTGAATTGCATTCTGGAAAGGTTTGCTTCTCTATTAACAGGAGAAGACCAGCCTCCCAGACTCGATCCCTATCTGACTTGCCTCAAGTTGGGCAGTGGCGAAAAGACTGTAGTGCCCTTGGTGCCACTGGGACTTTGCAGCAATCTAGCTAATGCGCGGTAATTATCCTGCTATCAGAAAGGGACTCAAGCCTCTTCCACGCTGAAGGCAGAGTTTTAAGGTCTGGGGCAAAACAACTGCAGAGAGGGGAGCCAGAAGGCACTGAACATCGCCTGGACAGGCACAGACAGACTGTCACTTCAGATGCTCACCAAATCTTTGCGTGGCTTATCACAGAATCATAAAATGGTTGGAGTTGGAAGGGACCTTAAAGATCATCTAGTTCCAACCCCCCTGCCCTGGTCAGGGACACCTCCCACCAGACCAGGTTGCTCCAAGCCCCATCCAGCCTGGCCTTGAACCCCTCCAGGGATGGGGCAGCCACAGCTTCTCTGGGCAACCTGTTCCAGTGCCTCACCACCCTCAGTGGAAAGAATTTCTTTCTGGTATCTCATCTAAATCTCCCCTCTTCCAGTTTAAAACCATTACCCCCTGTCCTGTCACTGCACTTCCTGACAAAGAGTCCCTCCCCAGTTCTCGTGTAACTCCCTTCAGATATTGAAAGGCTGCTATAAGGTCTCCCCGGAGCCTTCTCTTCTCCAGGCTGAACAACCCCAACTCTCTCAGCCTCTCTTCATAGGGGAGGTGCTCCATCCCTCTGATCATCTTCGTGGCCCTCTGCTGGACCCGTTCCAACAGGTCCATGTCCTTCCTGTGTTGAGGACCCCAAAGCTGGACACAGTGCTCCAGGTGGGGTCTCATGAGTGCAGAGCAGAGGGGCAGAATCACCTCCCGGGACCTACTGGCCACACTTCTCTTGATGCAGCCCAGGATGGGGTTGGCTCTCTGGGCTGCCAGTGCACGTTGCCGGCTCATGTTGAGCTTCTCATCCACCAACACTCCCAAGTCCTTCTCCTCAGGGCTGCTCTCCAGCCATTCTCTGCCCAACCTGTATTTGTGCCTGGGATTGCCACGTCCCAGGTGCAGGACCCTGCACTTGGCTTGGTTGAACTTCATGCGGTTTGCACGGGCCCACCTCTTCAGCCTGTCCAGGTCCCTCTGGATGGCATCCCTCCAGCGTGTTGACCATACCACCAAGCTTGGTGTGGTGGAATCATTAATGTTGAATCTGGCTCTACACACAGGACAAAGCAAGAGATGTGTCCAAAACCCCTACAGAGACCTGCAGACCTGCTCTGCGCTGGGGTGAAAAGCGCTCCCTGGGAAGCGCCAGGTGACAGCCTCGGAGCCATTGTATCTCTGGAGCTGCTGCCCTTAGCGACTGTCATCAGAGGTAAAACAGGTCACTGTAAATCACACAGAGACTGTAACGTTATTGCTGGAATTGCTGGCGATATTCCTATCCACTGACTGTGTTCAGCTTACAGAAATTCCCCTTGCAGCTGTCACTAGATGGGATCCTTTGCATCTCTGTACGTACGGCTGTGAAACTTAGTCACTCTCCGTAAACGACTGCTGTGGCTGTCTCTTAGCTGAGCGACTTGACAACGAAAATAGAAGGAAGCCAAAATCCCCATTAGCACAACAAAGGATAATGCTCGGTAAGTGCTGAGTTATACAACTGAGTTAATGCATGCATATTATAATTCTAATAAATTATTCTTTATGTCAAATACTATAACAGAAATAATCCTAGCAACAGGAGAAGACAGGTTTGCAGTAAGTCTTGAAGAATGGCTGGGAAATGGTGTTTTCACAAAATCAATAATTTCCCTGTATTTTCTTAATGCTCATGAGAGTTTTTGCACTTTATCTGTTACACTCTAAGCACCAGAGATGCTTTGGCACTGAAGGTTAGCAAGAAGCTGGTGTTGCAGCAGACCACGTTCCTCTTTGGTGTAATTCCCTGGAGCTGCTCTCTGAACTGCTGTGCCTGTTCCGCACAGTGTATTTAGGTGTGGGGTGCAATGAGCTCATTCAGTGGTTTTGCTTTTGCATTCTTTGTACGTAAGTACATTACCCCATCTTCTGGGGGAAAAAAATAAATATATATAATATGAGTAAATCAGAAAAGTCAGCTTCTATAACTTCTTGCAGGTACATAAATGTATGTGCAATGGTTGGCCAGTTTTACCACGTAGAGTGCCCGACTGTTACGTAAAACAAAACAAGGTTATCAGTGTTGGGTTTTTTTGTTTGCCCACAGTTTGTGGGCTGCAAAGGGAACGCTGCGTTCCCGTTAAATTGCTTTTCTTGCAGTGGAGATTGAATGAAAAGTCTTATATCTGATTATTCCTTCAAATATGCATCTTCTTTTCTTCTTGAGTGCAGAGAGAACGTCGGGTGTACAGCTGACATAGCTGCAGGGAGTAAGCACCTTGTCACCAAGAAGACTGCTGACTTTATGATTTCTGGGCATCCGGCACGGCTATCTTTGATCATCAGGAATTCATACCCTGCAAGTATTCCCTTCCCTCTCTGCTTCCCACCCCGGTAAGTCTCAAGCATGGGTTGTACTCAAAACGAGGAATAAAAATCACTAATGCAGGAAATGTAAGGTGCTGTGGGATTACCTCTCCCAACCCAAAAAGACACATTCGGTGTTTGTGGAGAGCTTTGGCTCTCTAGGAAAGTTCATTCAAGGAGGGTATTGTCCCCTGGTTCTGCTCGGCATGCTGCAATGACAGAGGCGGGCAGATGAGGCATTGGCTTCTGGCTGCAAACCCACCGTGCTGGAGAACATGGTTCTACCTGCCCAGAGCCACAGTCTGGTCGTGGAGCAGGAGCTAGAAGGCAAATCTGCAATCAAAGAAAATTGCTTCCTCCTGTTCAGGTTGCTGACAGCTGGGACAGAAATAGAGGCAACAGTCCCGTACTTACCAGGTGATTAATTTGATGATCTGGCAGGTCTTTTCCAACTCTTATTTCAATGAAGATAAGGCAGCTTTGTTGGCTACTTTGTTCCTCTAAAGGTACAAAACCAGCTAATTTGAGGACAAAACCGCCATAAACAGAGGAGTTTGTTATAACAATAATAACAAATAATCAACAGCAAAAAAATAGTCGTTGACCAGGCTGCCCAAATTAGTGTTTCCTGGTTTAGCAAACTGGAGCAACGTGAACTACTGAGAGGACTGACACAACAAAGAGCAGCAGTCAGCATGCGTCAGCCTCACACCAGAGTGACAACAAAACCATCTTCAAATCCAGTAACAGAAACAAAAGCCTCAAACTACATGTAACGTAGAAAGGGGAAAAATAGCACAGAATCAGCAGAAAATCAAATAAAAGTTAGACCAGCAGGGGGGATGGTGGGGGTGCCATTCTTCAGTTGGCTGCAGAGAAACGAAGAATGATGCCAGTATTAAAAAGTTTGGTAATTTCACACACAAAAAGTCACAATAATGTTTTTTTGTTCCTTGTTCAACTTGATGGGAAGTGTTAATGATTTGTCATACAACTAAGGTAGACTGATTTCCTTTTCCCCCCTCCCCTTCAGTTCAATTTTAGCTACAGGGGAAATTGTGAAGTTGACCTAAATATAGTTTATGTATGTTATCTCACAGAATGGCGTATCTCTGGAGTAAAGGACAAAGGACATTTGTTGCAAAATCAACAAATACTAATTTGTTTTCCAGAGCAGCAGTAATTGCATGTGAAATAGTAGCTCCATATTTAAGAGCAAATTCTGAGTTTTCAGGTGGCTTTTTTTTTCCATTTTATCAGTCAGGATGAAAATCCTAATACCTGGATGTTTTTCATTCTGCTGAAATTTGGCTGTATTTTGGAGTTCCTGTGGTAAGGGTGTGTTGGTGTAGAGGGAACAAAAGATGCTCATGTTGCTGCCAGGCTCACTGGGAGGGCTCGGATGACTGGGCTTGAAGCTGCTGACTGTGGGCTGGGAGAAGCCACAGAGATGAGGCTGGTTTCCTGAGGGACATTTGAAAATTTCCAGCAGAATGGAAACAAAATTTCCCTTCAAACTATTTTCTCAATCTTTTATCATGCCCACAGGAAATCCTTTTCGAATTATTTAACAGACATCAAGAGAAAGGTCAAGGCTGTAGATGTTTCTATTGGGATGGGTTAATGCTCTTCAAAGCTTCCAGACTAATTTGTGTGGGTTTTTTTTAAAGTTTGTTGTGAGGAAGTTATATTTCTCATGTGAATGTAGTTCACCCCATTACCCCCAGCCAGTTACAGTACGATTGCACAGCATGTTAGCATGCTCAGAACCATGCAGGATATTTTACTACCCCAGGCCCTGGACTACTGAATATCATAGAGATGCAAATCTACACCATTCTGGATGCTTTGCAGAGTCCTTGCATACGTGAAGTTAGAAATGCTCTTGCTCAGGGATAGTGCCCTGCTGCAGTTCAGACAGTAAGCGCCGCGGGCAGGTATTGAGGCTGGGTCAGCATCTATTGACGCAGGAGATTAGCAGTTCTTGCTCTGGAGATTTGACAGAAAACATTACTCCTGGAAGGTGGGGTGGGAACTTTGCATTGTCTTTTCAGGTGTCTATTTTCTTAGAAAATGCCCTCCCACTAAAAGTCAGTTATATTCAACCACAAGGGCTTGCTCCCTCAGTAGCTGCAAACTTCCCACTACACTTGCTTCCTTCTACTAGCTCAGAGAATACTCTTCTTCAGAGTTAATTCGCTATAAATCATCTATTAATTGATCTTTTCCAGCCAACTCAATCAAAAGCATTGTTTTACGTGGTAAAGGACAAGAAGTTCATTGTAAATGTGTTTGCATCCATGACAGTCCATTAATTATTCTGATGCCTTCATTTAGATACTGCATGAAAACGGCTCAGGTCCATTGGTGAAGCTGTGACTTCCCACCACAGTTCTCCAGGACCCCTTTGAGAAGGACATCAAGTCCTCCCATTCCTACACTGAATGCATTTTGAAGTTTTTCCTGAGCCCCCCGTTCCCTCTCTTGAGCAGTAATACGCTACGGTCAGCAGGACTAAATGCTCTCAGGGAAGACCAGGGTTGAGGATCTGTAACAGATGCATCTTGAAGGAAGTTCATTGGATCACCTCAATACAGAGCCAGGGACTGGGCTAACAGATGAGCTGTGTGGCCCAACGTTTCAACTCATTCCTATGACCCCTCTGCACAAATAGTGTGCACAAGACAAGTACCTTAACTGCTGGACACCTTGCGAAGTACAAGACTGGGAATTATGGGGTGAAGTGAGCCCTTCTTTGGCTCGTAAAAGGGTTTCTCTTCGATGCACGAATGGTACAGCACAGGTCAAAACAGTGTAAAGGCCCACCCAGCTTCCAGGTTTATTTGTGGACCTATGGAGGATATTCCATACTTCCTACTTCACACAAGCAAAGAGATATTTTTAGACGCATCTTCTCTAGCATCACGACACTTTTTCACATCAGAAAACATACCTGTGGATGCTTAAGGAAGGCTTTTGGACAACGTCAGTTCTAAAGACCAAAGAAGGAAATGACACATGACGTGTGCTCCAACAGCGAGGCGCCGCACAGTGTGAGGGTCTCCACTCAGGGGCAATGTGACAGAGGGTCTGCTGAACGCAATGAATTTGACCCAGGATTGCTGAGAATAGAAATTCACCCATGAAATGCCTTCAAATAAGGGGCAACACTGCACATTTTATGAATTAAAAGTTAACATACCAAAGCAGAACACAGAGAAGACATAAACTACACATAAAGTTGCAGAGATTTTTTTTCAGACAATACAAAATAATACTTTCCTGAAAGTAGAAAGTAAGAACAGGGAAGCACTAAATAGATTTTCTGGGATAATTCATAGTCCCCATCACCAGTGAGGATTTTTTATTACAAGCTTAACAAACAAGTGGTAGGGTGGATGTAATCTGAAAACTGTATCCATGTAACTGTTCCTGCTTTGGGCAGGGGAAGAGACTAGATGACCTCTTGAGATCTCTACCAGTCATATTTTTCCAACCTGTAAGAGTCCTCTCTTTACCACCCACCTTGTTATCAGCGCTGTAATGAAGTCATGACTCAGATTTATTGGTGCAGCTAACATTTGTGAACAAAGCTGGCTGGTTGTGTAACAGTCCACTGAGTTGATTTTTGTTTAGCAGAGGTTTTTTACCTAAATGGGCCCAAATACGCTGCTGGAGAGAGGAGGTGGTCACTCACCCACTCTGGGCTTGCCCCATGAGCAGCAGAAGCCTGTGGAGCAGATCAGACATGAGTGCCAGGTTGCCTTTTTCCCTCTGTCCCATAAAAATCCTATTATGCCCTTTTCATTGAATCGAGTTATTCTATGCTGGAACACACTAAAAATACAAAAAACCTTATCATTATTTATTTGGATATTGCTTAAATCTAATGGCCCGAGGTAGGAGGGAGCCCTCCTGTGCTGCAAGGCAGTGGAAACGTTCATCACACATCTTTGGTGTCAGGGCAGACATGAAAATCCATCAGTCAAAGAGAGGGGAAGGACTAGATGTGGTGGTTGCTTCAACCAGGGCAAATGTAGGGTCCTGCACCTGGGGAGGAAGAACCCCAGGCACCAATATAGGTTAGGGGTGGATCTTCTGGAAAGCACTTCTGAGGAGAAGGATCTGAGGGTCCTGGTGGATAGTAAACTCTCCATGAGCCAGCAAGGTGCCCTTGTCACCAAGAGGGCCAAGGGAATCCTGGGCTGCGTAGGGAAGAGTGTGGCCAGGAGGTGGAGGGAGGTCATTCTCCCCGTCTGCTCTGCACTGATAAGGCCACAACTGGAATATACTGCATCCAGTTCTGGGCTCCCCAGTTCAAAAGAGACAGGGAACTACTGGAGAGAGTCCAGAGTAGGACAACAAAGATGATTAAGGGATTGGAGCATCTCCCTGATGAGGAAAGGCTGAGAGAGCTGGGGCTCTTTAGCCTGAAGAAGAGAAGGCTGAGGGGAGACCTTATCTATGTTTAAAAGTATCTAAAGGATGTTTTGAGGGAGGATGGAGCCAGATTCTTTTCAGTAGTTCCCAGTGACAGGACGAGGGGCAACGAGCACAAGCTGGAACATGGGAAGTTCCACTCAAATCTGAGGAAGAACTTCTTTGGGGTGAGGGTGGCAGAGCCCTGGAAGAGGCTGCCCAGGGAGGGTGTGGAGTCCCCTTCTCTGGAGCTCTTCAAGCCCCCCCTGGATGCTCCTGAGTGATGTGCTCTGGTCAACCCTGCTTTGGCAGGGGAGTTGGACTAGATGATCTCTAGAGGTCCCTTCCAACTCTGACAATTCTGTGATTCCATGATTCTGGCAGCTCTGTTCTTCGTGGCAGTTTTTAACCTCATTTCTGATCATAGGGGGAAATAGGGTAGAAGATTAAATGAAGAAATGGAACTGCTTTTTGGTAAGAGAACTTTGTACAGAGCTTGCCAGTGGCTGGCTGCTATCGGAAGGACCTAAATGTGTGCAATGGCAGGATGGCAACAGATGTAAAACATTTCATCAGCCCAGGCAATATAGAGTTGCTCGGTTCTGGAGGCAGTATGGCTTCCCATTTGTGAGTTATCTTACTTGATAAGGTTATACATGGGTAGTTAACAGCTAAAACCTGCCACAGCTGGAGCAGGGATATTTCAGGTTCCTTGTGGAGATTTTAAATAACTTCTTAGTGAATGTTTTGCTTCATCTGTAACAGCTGGCTAGAGAGTTTCAGTGATTTATTTTCAATCACACTTTCTGAGTTTGAGGTTTTATGGAAGTTGTGAGTGCTTTTTTCCTGGGGTTCCTGAGCTATTTCAGCCATTTTGATTTTTTTTAAAAATGTACACAGTTAAAGTGATATATTCAGCGGCTCAGGAGTACTGATCAGTGCTGTGTGAATTCACTTCCATGTTGGCCAGCTGGCAACGTATTGTCTCTCTCTTCCAGCCCTGCATTTACACAGCAAACTGACGTGTCAGCAAAGGGGATAGGAGGGTGGTATGAATTCACAATAATCTAGCGTCAAAGTGGATGAGAAAAGAGGCTGCCACCTCCTCATTTATGTGGCTTGAAAGGTTTTTCATCAGTGTTTCAACCTCAAGGCTGAAATAGAAGCTGAGGGGTTGTTACTTCAAACAGATGAGGTGCTATGGCTGTTCAGTAGCACAAAGGGAAAAAAAAAACAAACCAACCCTCTGTGTCTGTGCTTGCTTACTGGGATTTAAGGGTATGTGCTTGGGGATGTCTCTGTCAAAGCGGAGGGAGAGGCTGGTGCGTGCCCAAATACTACTCCGGTAGAGAGCTGGGAGCCAGCTGCTTATGCACCCAGGCATTGACAGAGATTTGGTTTCTGTAGACTAAACAGAACAAAAAACAGCTTTCCCTCCTTTTCCCACCTCGTGCTGCCCGCAGTCTGCTAAGGCTGGGTAATCTGACACAGCATACCTAATTAATACAGCTGATTTAGTATAGCAACGGGGTACAAGATGGGTGATTTTCTACACAGTCTGGAATCGAGTAAGACTGGGACAAAGGAGGAAAGCCCAAGACTGAAAGTACTCATTTTTCTTCAAATAAAGTGTTAATGTTACCAATGTCATCAAGTTAGCTGTTGGCTTCCCAACTGTTTATATTATAGAGCATTGCATCTATTAAACAGTATTATATATCAGCATATATTAAAGTCATTGCATCAAATTTATATATATGCATTAATCATTCTCATTCTGCAGCATAGCATACTAATAACTCCAAGTGATTAAAACCTGGTGTCTATGTTGCAACATGTATTTTTCATGTGATAGAAATGTCCAAGTTTTAAAACTGAGTCACAATTTCAATATTTAAATAGAGACAGACTTTGTGAGCAGTACCTCAAATTGGCACACGATGGCAGGATGATGACATTTTAAAGGAGATATCTTTAAGGGCATTGTGGTAGTCATAGCAACTAGTTTGAAATCTAGTCTTTAAAGTATGTTTTGCAGATGAAAATATTTTTTATTTTCCATTTTGAGGTGCAAATGATATTGGCTTTTTTTCTGTTTGTTTGGCTTTGTTTTGTTTTGTTTTGTTTTGTTTTTTCAGTTGGCATTAAAGTCAGCTACATCATACAGGACTGACTTTCCAAAGTTTGACTGAAAAAAACCCCAGTTAAGAATATAGTACATTTGAATTCTTGCTGCAAACCCTTCAGAGCATTCAGTACAAATCACTGAATGTTTGGGGTTTGTTGTTGTGGTTTTTTCCTTTTTTTTTTTTTTTTTCTTTTTGTCTTAAAAGGTCTTTCTTTTCAGGAAGCCTTATCCTTATTATTTTACAGTGGACCTTTGCTGCTTCTCAGGAAACCGGAGAGCCTGAGCTCCTCATCAGTGAAGAGCAGTTGGCGGAGGCAGGGGAAGTACNTTCTTTTCAGGAAGCCTTATCCTTATTATATTACAGTGGACCTTTGCTGCTTCTCAGGAAACCGGAGAGCCTGAGCTCCTCATCAGTGAAGAGCAGTTGGCGGAGGCAGGGGAAGTACTTTTCTTTTGCTCCTGCTGAAACTCTTTCTCATCCAAAATGTCTTTGAGATAAACTTCAGTCAGAAAGCAATTACGGCCTCACTGAAATAGGCGTAGGTTTCTTACAGTGAAAATGAAAACAATTAACAAAGCCTAAAGTGGATTTGTTAATTTTTAAGTAGCCATGCTGAATTTAATATGCAAAGTCTTTGGTGTTTCTGAGTATTGAGATAATGGCCAATTACTTTCAGCAATTAGTTCTTTAAACAGTCCAAGGAGTTGGTGCAAACCTTTGTATTATAATGTTTGGTTTTCCTCCATTCAAACATCTATTTGGCAGAAAAATGATCCAGATACTCTGTTATCACACAGCACAGAGTCAAGAATGAACACCATTTAATCACGCCTTAGACCAAAAACCAGGGGCAGGTTCTTCAGTGAATCTCAGGTGTCTCTGCATTTATCCACCTAGATAATGTTGCAGGGGGAAGAGTTTTACACAAGCTTAAAAACATTTGACTGCAGAAAATTAAGACACTTAACGACTTTGGAACATCCAACAGGTGGTCTCAGGTTGCTCCAAACCCCACATTTCTAATGTTTTCACTTGAAATGGTGGAAATCACTTAAGAACTGCCCTTCACGGTCTGGCATCACTGATTCCGCTTTCTCAGCAGCCTGAAAATATCTACATATCTCAGTGTTTTCAGGATGCTTTGGTTCACATGCAGCTTGAGTGAGGGAAGAAAAAAAGGAAGATTCTGAGTGAAGTTCTTTCTTATATCCTCCCCACCACCTCCCTTTGCCCAATTGCACCAGCCTTCACCACACAGGACTGTTATGCCAAATATTTATGCACAGAGAGAGATTACGCTTTCCCACATTGTCACGTTGACACTATTTTTAACAAAACTGCACATTTTCTGAAGATTATTTTTGAGATTAAAAGTTTGTCATTTTGGGTCTAGATCTAACAAAATAAAATAAGCAAACCAGAAAATCCCAGACAGTGTGTTCAGAATGGCTGCAGGGAAATGATGTATCTTGCTTTTTAATGGACATCTTCAACTCTGTGTATCCAAAACAAGCTGTAACAGCTTTACAGTAAAGTTGTTTTGAGGTTTTGTTTTGAAGTTTACTACTCCCAGTTTTCATTTATTCAATCATACATATGCATAAACCGTTTTTATTATTCAGACAGTAATTTGCATGAACACCAGGGCTTTATCTCAAATGCTCATGAAGAAGGCTGTTCTTATGTTGGGTCAACTGGAAGTTATTCTCCTTTACTGTAGGGTTTTCAGTTAATTAAATTAAAAGAATCTGTTTGACTGCTTGCTAAAGCCTGTTATACTCCAGATAAGAAAAAAAAATATATACATTTTTCATCAGTCTGTGGGGAGAGACACTGCTAATGCACCTCCTGAGCCATAGCCACAATACACATTGAAACTGAGGAGGTGTGGCCTGCCCAAAGGCTGACTTAATATTTTAGTGGGGCATACCCATCCATGCTGAATACAGAATGGCTCTTCTGATGCATTTATTATACAAAATGAACCATGTTTCTGAACTTTTAATGCAATGGAAGTTTGTCTGGAATATTATGCTCTGCATGTGTTTTAATTAACATAGGAAAAAAAAAGGAGTGAGCTACAGTTGCAATAGAAGGGGCCTTTACCTAAATTACCATTACAGGTAATTGATTCTTCTTATGAGAGCCTGTAAGAAATTAAGACAATTTTGTTTTGTTTTGTTTTTTAACTTGAGTTCCACTTTCTGACTGCAGCTTTGGTCCTGCTAATGGAAGGAGAAACACTAATAGCCACTTTCTGACTTCACATGTACTTGTATAGGAATTCAGATGGAAAACTAAGTGAAAAATCAGGTAACAGTTGACCCAGGCATTTGAAATGTCTATCAGCTAGGACTCCCTAAAATGGGAACATCCCAGCTTAATAATAGTGGAGATGCTTTTATCCTACTGTTGCTGCTATATGTACTAATGGTCCACCTTTTCTCACATGCATCTTCCACAAATCCTTTTGTGAGGCTCCCCAAAAGGGGCTGAGCTATACTTTTTAAGACAAGTCGGCTAAGGAGTTTAAGAAACTAAGATATTTAATAGTGTTCGCTGTACTGTCAGTAAATATCTTTACTTGGTAGGGAAAGCCAAATTCTTGAAAAAGAGTGAAACCAAGAAGCTGTAATTGAAACTGACTTCCCATCTTTTCCTTCAAGAGTGTTGATCTGGGAGTTTGAAGAAGGGTCACCTTTTATCCTGAATGGAAGGAATATGGACAGTATTTACTGATCTCAGTAATTCAAGAATTGTAGTATATTTTGGGTTGAAAGGGACCTTTAAGGATCATCTATTCCAATCTCTCTGCCACGGGCAGAGATATTTTCAACTAGATCAGGTTGCCCAAAGCCCCATCCAACCTGGGCTTGAACACTTCCAGGGATGAGGCACCCGCAGCTTCCCTGGGCAACCTGCTCCAGTGTCTCACCACGTTCATTATAAAAAATTTCTTCCTTATCTCTAGTCTAAACATACCCTGTTTCAGTTTAAAACCGTTGCCTCTTGTCCCGTTGCTACAGACCTTGGTAAAAAGTCTTTCTCCATCTTTCTTATGAGCTCCTTTAAATACTGAAAGGCCACAGTAAGGTCTCACTGCAGCCTTCTCTTCTCCAGGCTGAACCCCAACTCTCTCAGCTTCTCTTCATAGGAGAGGTGCTCCAGCCCCCTGATCATCTATCTTCATGGCCCCCTGCTGGATCCGTTCCAACAGGTCTTTCCTGTGCTGAGGGCTCCAGAGCTGGACACAGTGCTCCAGGTGGGGTCTCACCAGAGCAGAGTAGAGGTCCAGAATCACCTCTCTTGACCTGCTGACCATGCTTCTTTTGATGCAGTCCAGGGTATGATTGACTTCCTGGGCTGCAATCACACACTGCCAGCTGAGGTCCAATTTTTCATCCACCAGTATCCCCAAATCCTTCTCTGCAGGGCTGCTCTCAAAGATAATCCTGTAATTTTTCTCAGGTTTCTTGGCATTCAGATTTTGCTTTGTTGTAGACATTCCACAAAAATACACTGATATTTACCATTAAAACTAATTTTTATAGACTTTTGCATCTTTTACAAAGTGAAATGATAACACAAAAGGCACCTAGGATCAGGGAGTGAATTTGTACTGATTTTTATAGACCTGAGGACTTGAAAAGACTCGAGTTCTGTCTTTGTTTCAAAGAGAATTTGAGACATGGAGTAAGTGGAAGGAAAAGGATTGATGGGTGTAGATAGACTAAAGGAGAAATGAGCTTGAAAGCCTAAGGAGGAGAGAAAATTTGAAGAGCAAAAATATGATACAATCCCATTGAACAGAAATAGAGAACAAAAAATCATCAAGAGACTTCCCTTAAAAGAGACGGTAGAATGGAGATATATTTTATAGGCTGTTGTATTGGATTAAAGGAGGCCTAAAATGAAAAACTGTATGCAACAAAGGCACGAGACAGATAGGTTTCTCTTCTTCTTTTTCATGGCTGAGGGCTTCCAGCCCTTTTCGCATTTGGATGATTGCAAAGTGAAATCTCAGAGGGTCACAGTCATCTTCGGCTTTTGTTGGCAAGAGGTACAGAACCAACCCCATTGCATTTTGCTCCAGTTATAATAAAACACCTTTCACTCAGGAGGAGTAGGCGGAAAGTTAGACAGACTTCTTTTGTCCAAGTACATGGTAGAAATACAAGAGCTACAGTGTAGATCATTGTCTATCCAGTGGGCCAAATGCACCCTAGAGTCACTGAGGTAAGTGGAGTTACACTGAAGATTTTAGCCAATGTAAAGTTTGATACAATCTTCATGCTTGTCTTTTCTCTGCTATTTTGTGTTTGGCAAATACCAGCTTTTCTCTCCCCACTTTTCTACATCATCGCTAGGCCTGATCTTCTGAAATCTCAAAATATCAAATGCCTTACATCTAAATGATGCTCCAACGCTGAGCCTGTTGGGTCTGGTTTGCCCTCAGACCATCCGATCCTCACAAGGTGGCTGTTGCCTGACACGGGCAGCAACGTGCTGGGGCTGCTGCTGAGGAGGCATCACAGGGAGAGACTGAGCTGGGGGCAAGGTAAGGAGCAAGGTATGGAAACTATTCCAAATCAGTTCTACCAATAACATGAGATTATAAATTGTTTCCCTAACAAGAGTTCCCTGCATCAGGAGCCAGTTTCATGCAGGGGCTGATGGATCCAGCACTCAGAAGTTCATGTTTAAGGGTTCCACTGAGGGAGAGCAGTGTGGTGAGCAAAATATAAAGACCTTTTCATTTTTTTAAGCGCATCCTGTGAAAAGTGAAGGTGCCTTTATGTTGAAGGAAGCCTGGAATCTAGGCCAATATAGCTGCAACCTTTCTGAGTTCACCTTTAAAATCTTTGTCCCATACTTCATCCTCTCTGTTTAATTACTGTAACCATCTCTTTATCCTGGTTTCTAGCTTTGCGCTTTCTTCTCACCAGCAATCTGCCCACATGCCTTTTTGTCAACAGTGGGTGTCTCTTTGGACAACCAGCTGAAGCTTGGTCGAGCTGTACTTCACCTCCATCACATTTCTGCTCTTCTGTCTCTCCCTGGCCCCTCAGTCACTGCGTTTTTGCATGCTGTAGGGATTCTCAGTGCTTTTTTCAACATCTCTGTCCTCCTTCCATTTCACGACCTCTTTTGTGTTGCTCTGTACTCCAGGAGCGCTGAGGAGAAAAGGCTGGGACAGAGCTCATCTCCTTCACCCTCTTCCTGGGAGATCGTTTATCCCAGGAAACCTGTTCTATTGGTCTCGCCTATCTGTGTTCAGTTGTTTAATATTAAGCACTTATCCAACGGAGTGAATTGCAATTAACATGAATTATATGACATGACAGTTTCTGCCCTGATTTTCTCTCATTTACATAAATGCTAAGCTGTAAGCACATTTTATCTTCCAAACATTTCCAAAGCTTAAAGGTAGGTGTTTTTGAAAGCCTTCCATGACTAAGGACACCAGACTCTTGGACAGAAATTTCAGTGCATGAGTAAAATTTACAGTTTTTGAATATCTAGGCTTTACTTCATGGCCATTTAAAATGTTCTACTGTAGCTCAGATTTGGCTTGGAAAGGTGTGGGTAGTTAAAGAAGAGCATATGGAGCATATGCTGATTCACAAAGTTGAAGCCCCGGTGCAATTGTGAATTTTCTTTCTGCTTGTGTTACACAGGCCACCTTTGAGGTAATATAAATATGTTAGGACACGCAGCATGTCTGGGTTGGGAATCATGCCTCTGTCTAAGTGTGACTTTCTTTACTACGCTGTGCATTACTACACCCCCTAGAAAACGCTCTTCAAGGAATTTAAATCCAGTATTTCAAATTCATTTTCAAACAGACATTTTCAAGTGCTAAGGCTGGGTGAGTATTTTCCTTTCTGTCTTTGGGTGGTACGAATTTTATCTTATCCTTTCCTCTACTTAATAAAGCTCACATTGCACTTCAAACCCACTCGTTCGTTTCTATGATGCTGTTTGTGCCACCCTTGGTCCCCAAAGTCATTACTGATGTAAGGAATGGGCTCAGCCCTGGCCTACGTGATGCTGCTATTTCGTCTGGAGGCATCCTTCTCTCCAAGCCGTATAAACCCAGTGCGCTAATGCCGTGCTCTCCTCAGCCTTTAGCTGACTGCCTAACGCTTAGGAGAGAAATGTGTTTTGTATGTCATCTGTGAAACTAGTTTGTGCAGGAATTAGTCTCCTTTCAGAAGAACAGTGCTATATAAATTCAAGTCATTAATGTTGCCATTCCCCAAGGACAGAAAGGGATGAAAATGTGCACATATATTTTTTAGCGCTGGTGTAACTACAGCCTTCTGTAAGCCTATTTAAATATTATTTGTTTGCCATAATGGTTGCTATTTAGTTTTAAGCAAGAAGAAATGCAGATGGTTTATGCTTCTTGTAGTTCCATTTTAATTCAGAGCTCTTAAACTAAGGAAATTTCAGATTGGATGGAATGAAATAATAGGATGATTTTAAAAGAGCAATGACATAGAATTATAAATGAAGTTAATTCTTGTTACTTTGAGATAATACTTAAAGTAGCAAACAGCAGTAAAACTGTATCTGCCTCTACCTTTTTCATCTGCTTCTACTTTTTCCATCCTGAGATCCCGGAATCTTGAAAGCAGAATAGAAAAAGCTTATGAAAACTCTGTGAAGTCCATCTACTTCTACAATAGGATTATTCATCACCACGTGTTTTCCCCATCTGGCAGTAAATGGCCCAAATGCTGAGACCACCACTGTCTCACTTGCAAATTGTTCCACAGTCTAACCAGTCATGCTATTGAGAAGATAGGCTGCAGTTCAATCCAAATTGTCTGCAATCATATTGCTTCCTTTCCCTTGTTATCCTGAGTAGTTCCTCCCCACCCATGTGTTTAACCTCTCTGAAATATTTGTGGATGGCAATCAGATCCCTCTGAGTCACTGCTTAGCTAAGCTGTATGCATTTTGAGTTTTGTTCGTTTCCCATGTAAATCTTTGCAGACATTTAACCGTTTTTCTCCACTTTCCTGTGAAATCCTCAACATCCGCTGAAGCCGTTAGAAGACTTACCACCGGCTGAGCATGGGAATCAACTGCAAGCCTTACACAGATGGTCTCTTTAGTGGCCTGTGTGTCGCTGGAGCTATGCTATGAAGCTATTGTTTTAGCTACATAAAGAGGTAAACAGTCCCAGCTCTGTTAAAAGCCAATGCCCACATTCTTACCAGCTGTAGCATGGCCCGATTTAGTCACCCAAACTAGCAGAAACAGTGTACAGGAAATAATGTGTCTTTAGACTTTAGCGGTAGAACCACCATTTTATTAGATAACTGGTCTGACAAACCGTGTGTGTGACTAGAGGCACAGGGAAGCTTTTCCATTTTCAACTTATTTACCATTTTGTTTTGGAACAACAGTTGGAAAATGTGAAATATTCCATGGAATTGAAAGTTTCTAGAATTTTTCCTTACGAGAACCATTGTAAAATGGCACTTTTGAAAAATACTGTGGTCAGGAAACTGACTCTTGGCCAGAGAAAGAGCCCAGGACACCAGGCAGGTGGTCAGCACTTTTGACTTCTCCCTCCCAAGTGAACCTGGTGACCAAAAAGCTCTCCGTCCTGAGAGCCAAGGAGCCTGGAAGGCAAAGCAGGTCACACCAGCCTCCCTTGCCTGCTTTCCGTCAACAATTTTGACGGGTTCCCAACAGAGTGTTGTTATTAGATCAAACCAGTATTTACAGCCAGAAAATGTCTGTCAGAATATATTTTTAACAAGCTGAACTTTAATTCCTCAGCTGTCTGCATGGTAGGCATGTCCTTTACAGGCAATTTTTCATTCCTCATTCCATTAAAATGTTTTCAGTTTGGCATTCCAAAATAACCCTTTCTCAAAGAAAAAAAAAAAACAAACTTGTAATATAGCAAATAAAGGTATAAAATGACTTATTATCTTTGGCTCCAAAACTAATTTTAACATAAGAGAGAGTAGTGCTTAAAGGCCTAAGCAAACCTGGGAGCGTATAGGGCAGTGCAACCTAGTCAGATTTTAAAAAAATACAAATAAAGCAGATAAGCTAAGTGGTTTGATACCAAGGAAAAAGTATGAAAAATTGAAATGGTAATGCTGCCAGGATCGTGTGTCAGGTAAAGTAACTGTGGGAAACGGCTGTAGTATGCATTAAGATCATCCAGGCCCAGTATGCTTGGAGATAAGATAAAGCACTTGGAGAAGAAATTAGTACAAATTGGCATGTCTATTTAATTGGCCTACATTCCACAGCAGCCCCAGCTCTCATAAAAAGAGCCAACGCCTTTTCTATTTCTGCTTTGCTTTTGTTAAGGAACTGCAGTCAAGTTCTTGTTCATAGTTTTGCTCAGAATGTGGGATTTAGGATGAGTCTTGCCTGTGACCGATGGGGACTAAGGGTAGTTGGCGTTGCAAGACAAGGGAAAGAGGGCAACGCCCCAATGTACCGATGCTTGTAAACAGAAAGGAAGAAAAGTCTCCTATTTGTTTCCTTGGTCATGGCTCAGTGAATTTTAATTTTTTTTTAGTAGTGTATAATGAACATAGAATTGATGATACATTGTAGCTGCAGCATATTATTTATGTATGGTTAAATTAGTTTTCATACTTCTTTCCCAATGTAGCTTACAATATCCTGGCTCCCACCCACTCCTGTCTTCCCAATTTAGAAACCTCTTAATTAGGGAGGAAAAGACTTTGGAGTGTACTCAAGGGAGAGGACATTTGCTGTTGAGCCAAAGGACAAGACTGGAGGAGGTAGCTATGAAAAGGTGACTGGATCAGGAGGCGTGGAGTCATTTCAGCTAAACCAGTGGGTGAAAAATAATCGGACAAAGGTCAAATGGAAAGAAAGGGCCAGATGAAGTCCAAGGCCATGGGCATCCTTGAGTCACTGTAGATGCTGCAGCCTAAGAAACTCTCCTGCAGAGCTTTTTCCAGACCAAGTTGTGTTGTTACTGGTTTTGAGTGGATGACTTTGCATGTTTTATAATGCTTCCATGAAGTGGTGTCCCTCTTGGCAAACCAATGAAAGCTGATATTGACAGAGCTGTCAGAACCACCATAACTTATCTGCCCTAAAGACTTCAAAGAGCACTTTGTCTTAAGGAGCACAGAGTTTGAGGTGGAAGAAGAAAAGTTAGGTCCTGCCTTCCTTTGTGGGTGGGAACAGAAAGGGGGAATGCTCTGTCCACCAGGTGAGCACAGTACTTAAAAAATGCAAAGAAATTAACACAGAAATATGTGTTTAAATTGTATTCACTTTCAAAGAAATGTTTCCTGGACTGGCAGAACTGTCAATGGGTATGAATTATCACTCAGCAATGGTCTTCTGCACTGCAGCCAGCACCCATATGAAGAGGTCTGGTTATGCAGAACAGTTACAGTGAAGAATAGGAATGAGGAAACAGAGGTCCTTGCCTTTGACTGTTGCTTTGGTAACTATCTGTAGGGACAGTCTTGCTCTGTTACTCTGCTTTTACTTCCTTCTCCTTCCCCCTTTATCAGGGGAAATGGCAGCCTGGTGATTGAGAACAGTAACTTAATCAGGCCCTGCTGGTATGGTGAAAGTGGTAGGTCCTGCCAGAGCACGTGTATTGTAGAATCACTGCTCCAAAAGCTGGCAGTTCTGCCAAAACGAGGAATGTAAGCACTTTGTCCTTAAAGTACTGTTTTATACCTATGCTCTGACTTACGTAAAGTATAAAAAGAATCTGGAGAGGAAGAAGAGAGAGGTAAAAAATGTGCAAGGCACAAAAGCACCCACACAGTTCCTAAAATCTGGCAAGTTTAAGGAAGGGAAATAGAAGACATATTGCTGGTCGTTTTACCTTATTCTCCTCCCTGCATGTGATTTTTTCTGATTTTGCTTTCTAAGGTTTAAATGGATGGCACCAATCTAATTCCTACTCAAAGACTCATTTAGGCATTTTTCATCTTATTTGCTTACCTAGTGGCTACAATAACAGGGATCCAGCTGTGAATGGACCTCAGTATGATACTCTAATTTAAATGATGTCTAATTAGAAGATCATTGAACATTTTACCCTCAGGTCATCCACGCCCTTTCCAAAGAATGGATACTTACCGCTCACAAACTGTGTACATCTTTAAGCTATTGAATCCTACTGCTATGAAATCACCTAACTGCTAGTGTATACACATCTCCCTAAATCAGTTGGAATAGGACTCAGATTAACAAGTCCTTCCATTTATAACAGTAGTGATTAAAAATGCATTAAGGAAACCCTAACTACAGAGACAGATGTATACTATTCCTGAAGTTTTCTGCTTTTTTTTTCTTTTCTGAATAGACTTGAACTGCCCGAGTGTCTCATGCACCTAGGGCAAATTTTGAAATTAACTGTAATCTGTACATGTTTTTGAGATAACTGATATGAAAATGAATTAATTTGTTTTTTCCATTTGCAGAATCAGCCTGCTTTCCCTTCTGTCTTAAGATCTTCATGGTTATTTAAGTCTGTCTATACACTTTGAATAATCTGAGCAAGCTTTTCTCTTTTCTACATGTTCATAAAGACATTCAAGAAATCTCAGCACTTACTTATGTATGAGTGAACAGGTGAGTGAAGCTGGCATTTAAACTACTGAAAATTGCATAACAGCTACTAATGTGACAAAATTATTTTAAATACGATGAATGAAGAGCTGTGAATTAACATTTAGAAATTCAACAAGCTGGGTTTTCTATGTGAATGAATATGAAAGGTGAAGGGAGATATTTTTAAAAGCTTTTATTGTACGTCATCAGAGTGTGTGTCAGCAAGAAATTCTGAAAATGTTTTAATATCACAGTTGCAGTAATTAGCCTTTAGGTATGTAGAAGGGACCGAGGGGTTTTTTTCCATTGGGAAAGTTTTCAGAGCTTCCTTTTTGCTTCCTCTAGACACAACCCTTGAAGACAAGAGAAGGGAAGATCGTGGCTTACTTGAACTATCTTAGGAACCACTCTGGTTCTCGAAGCTCCTTAGTGAAAAAGCTCAAAGCAAGGCTGTGATGTGGCACATAACTGTAAGTTTTGTAGTGAGGTAATCATAGGTAGCTGTAATAGAAAAAACATATATTGAAAGAGCAGAGACAAAAACTGTTCCTGAAGGTAGAAGTTATGGAGGCTTATAAAAATACAGGCTACCATAAAATCAAATAAAAGAATAAAATTACGAAAAAAAAAGCCTAAATGACTGCATTTATATCTACTAAACCCATTTGATCATCATAGTTTCAAGCTTTGTCCTACAGGACCTGGTCATTGGCAGAAGTATTTCGGTGAAGCAGAGGAAAGTTTGCTGCCCGAGGGATCACTCGCTGCAGGAGTAAAGCTGAGATGTTCAGCCTTTGGCCACTAGCTTAAACTCCAAGCAATACTTATGCCAGCACCAGGGTTGTCTAGGTCTAGCCTGAGCACCATGGCACAAAGTATATCACTACAGCTGAAGTGAAGCAGCGTGAGTGGGAAGATGTTTATTTAATGCTATGGCAGATATAAATCATGCTTGGAGGAGCATACAGTCTTTACTTATTTCCCATAAATGCAGAAAAAAGAAGCTGTGGGTCCACAGCAGCAATGGGGCTGACATTAAACTGACAGGCAGCCTCCCCGACTATGGGCCACCTCTTCCATCTAAATACCCTGAAATGATTTTGCTAGTTGGTATTCACAGATCCTCTTGATTTTTCTTGAGGGCAGTGGGCATTGGTCAGGGTTATCTCCTCATTGGTACATTTCTGTAACAAAATTGATTCTATCCATTTCCTTAAATTAGTTTGTAAAGTAGCATTTGTTAGCAGAGGTGATTCCTCATTCTTGGGCTGACCATATCTGAGGGTTTCTTGTTTCTCATGTGGTGAAATAATTTGCAATAGAAAGGATGGACAAACTGTCTGGTACACAGTTTGTGCAGTTTCATTGACTAAGCCATGTTTAATATCTCTTACATGAGATACAAAAGCATCAGTCTTTGAAAACTCACAAGCATTACGGTCCTCATAGACCTTCTCTCTTCTTCACTCCACTGCAATGATAAACAAAGACTAAATGACGCTGAGGGAGGCCTCCAGGTAAATAGATAGAGAAGCTCTAAATTTTAATATGCAACGGCAAAAAGATAAAATATTCTGTATCTCAAAAGAAAGAAACTGTAAAAGTGGAATGACTGAGTCAGAGACAGTGTGGTGTACCCACAAGCTGGGGTCTGAGAAATAGTTAGTGGACTTGAAGAAATTGCCAAAAAGGTCAATGATGGTATTGCAAGTCCATTTTCTGAATAACATTATCCTTTAAATTGCTCAGGATAGTTTCATGCCTGTAGATTAATTCCACATTCATTAATATCTGCAAGTCTTTTTTTCTGGATTGTTGAGCCCATTTTCGCTGCAAGCGATCACAAGACCTGCACAGAGAAAGGATATGGAACATTATGTTGAAACACACACTGTGCAAGTCCTATGAAAATTTGGGGATTTTGCTGGGAATTCTTCTTGTTTCTGACTGAATTCATTAATTTGGGATATGCAAAACTTCATCTGGGAAAATGGATTTTTCTATTCCCTCCACTAGTTCCCCTGAGGCTTTTAAAACCCCAGGATATGAGAGGAAAGCCAAAAGGCAGGGCAGAGGCAACTGCAGGATAGCCAGAGGAATTCTGTTCCCCTCTTTCATGTGCTCAACCATAGCTTATTGCCACCCTTCAGCAAAGAGGGACCATACAAACTAGGCTTCCTATTGGCCTTCAGTGCTTCCCATAAGGTGCTCTGCAACGATGGATCCCAAAACTCCTCTTACTGCTCTTTGTCCTATGGGCCAAGTAGGGAGAAACATGGGGTGAACAGGGAATGCACGAGGATAGGTTAGGCTAGGAGGAGGGGGGAATACAATGCTGAGATAACCAGTCTATCTTCCCTGGCCTAACCTGCAAGAGAAAAAATCTAGTAAAATAAAATCAGTAATGTGTTTCTACTTTTTGTGAAATAGATGAAGAATTAGGCCTTCTGGACCTGAGGGGGAAAAGCTGCCATAAGAACAGTTAGAAGCTTAGATCTTCATCTGTGGTCCTGGAGAGGAATAATGAATGAGCAAGTATGCATATTCACTCCTTGGTAAATAAGATGACTGCATGAGAGCAGATGGGATGCAGGTTTCCAAAATCTACCAGGTGTCTTGCATTGGGCTAGTCTGACAACATCCTTCTTATCCCTTGTGAAAGCAGGCCTTTTGTATGTTTGCATAATTCAGTGAAGGATGTGGTCAAACCATTCCCTTTGTCGCCTTTCAATCAGACCTGCCTCCAGAACTAAATTAGGTCAAATATGAAAACCCTTCCCACAGCAAAGGAGAGAAGAAGCAAAGGGAGACAGACATGCAGGTAAATTTCTTACTGTCTGCTGAACAGCACTGTGACTGAAATCTCTGCTCTATACTGATAGACCAGCTCCAAAAAAATCAAGAACTCTGGATACTGCAACCAGAAAAGTAGGTACCTAGGTTAAACTTGCAGGGAAGACTGAAGGCTAGAGGAAGTGAAGAGGGTGCAGGCCCTTTGGCACAGAGTAAAGGGAGAGTGAGGAGATACCAGTGGCAAAAGCTCCCTGGTTTTTGAGGGGTTTTGTGTGCATGTGGAGCCTACCTGAGTGTAAAAGTAAAGCCTGAAGGAATCATGTCCAGGTGCCAGTCCATCGGGCTGGTCAGAGTCCAAGAGGGAACGCTTCTCAAGGATGGTGATATAAGAAGGTTAAGAGAAAAGGAGGCTAGAACATAAATTTGTGTCACTCTTTAAAGCTTAGCAAAATTGTCAACAGTTGGTGGTTCAATTTATCTCAGTGGAATATATATAGGTTATTATTCAAGATTAAAATCATCTTCCATCAAGACAGGGGGGATGTGGTAGATGTGGGTTTTGTCATATCAGGGACTCAGTGAATTCTGCGAAAAGAGTTCATATGAAATGTCCTCTCAGTTCAGCTATTATCTTTGGCTGTACCGATGACTCATTTGATCTAAACTGAAACCCAACAGCATCAAGCATAGCTATTCTCCTTCAAACTAATAGCAGAGTGCTGGCAGGATCACTGCAGCTGCCTGCTTCCATTAAAGGTAAAAAATGTCATAAATGGCTGCAAGTGTGCCATCTTCCTGTGCTGTCAGTGCCTAATTTGACATATTTAATTTAAAACATTTCTGAAGGAGGCTGATTGTCTCTTTCTGCTAGTTTATAGCAGTCTGTTTCCAATACCCTTCTTCAGATCTATAGGATTGCCTGTGATGCCACAATGTGTTTAGAAATGTGACTTTCCTTTTATGTGCTAGGAAAGGAGTCCTCTGCAAATTCATGTTGGTGAGTTCATCTTAGAACACAGTCTTTTATCCCAGTTTAGCAATGGCCTTTTATAAGGGGAAGAGCAGCAGAAGGGAAATAGAGCTATAACTACTGCTCTGCTCTGCCCAGCGAGATGCGTAGGAGAAACACCTTGTATCCCTCTTGTGGAAGATGTGGCATACCTCCTTCAGATACTCTTCAGAAAGGGACCTGTATCACTGTAATGACCCACAAGCTTAAACTTTGTCTGTGAAACAGGTCTTCTTCTAAGAAGAGTCTGAAAGCAGTAGCCATTGTAGGAGGCAGCAGGAATATTTGGAGAATGTGTATTTGCATTTTCCTTTGCTCCCTTTCTAGCAAAAACAAACATTTTCTTAGCATTGAAATTTTAGAGAAGCAGCCTAACAAAAAGGAGTTCCTGTTCTCATTGTCTCTCAAGCCATTTACTTTCTCTTTCTTGATGGTTCTTAAATTTCAGGTGCACATTACAAGCATATATATATTTTTTTTCTTTTTTTTTAAGAATTGAGAATTGCCAAACATAATTACCTCCCAGAAACCAAATGAAACCAAAGCCTCTTTCCTCACCAATTTCCCCAAAAGCTCAGCTATCCATTCTAGCAGTGGAAGCAACCACAGAAGAATAAATGTAGTACTAGAGAACAACGGAGAAATAATTCAGTTCCATTTGCTTCATAAATGTTCGATAATATTTCAGCATCTTCTGAGATATGAGGCTACAGGAGAGTTTCTGAAAAGCAGTATGGCAATGACTATGCTCCCTGAGGGAAACAGTCTTTCGAATTAGTTACAATGGCTGTTAGCACAGCTCTACATAAAATGTGTGACTATTTAAGAAGTGAGCTGTAAAGCAGATCTGTATCACTGAGAGTTGATCCTTTCACTGTTCTTGAAAACCATACTGGTAACTAAGAAACTATATAAAATATTGAGGAAACCTGCCAAAAACATGATAAAGAATTCCTTTTCATCCATTGTTCTCGTTGGAGAAGCCATGAGAATAGATAATCTGTGATCAAGTGATCACTAGCTATGCAGAATGGAAGGAATTGCTGGCTGATACATTTACAGAAACACCTTAAAATATTAGTGTGCTAAGTCTAAATGATTGCAAGCATCCAGTATCTTGTGAAAAGAAACTGGTGTATGCTGACATGATTGATAATGGGGAAAGAACTCAGCAAAAAACAGTCTGCAAGAAAAGCTATACTACAAGCTCAGTGAAGAGCTGGGATTTATTCAGAGGAACCGACCCACAGTATTCTGCAGCGCTACAGAAACAGACAACTGCAAATCTAGATCACCAAAGAAAATACATATCTGTGAGGGATGCTTAGAAACTGTGATCATACTCTTTTACAGATAAAGGTCACCACTAGAGTTACGGGAAGAGAGATCATGTTGAAAGATATTTCCTCTAAGGTGTGGGAACAGAATTCGGGGCCTCCCTTAATTCTTATCATAAACTGGGTATCAAGAATAGAAATTTAACCTGACATGCTTTGAAAGTGATCCTATTTATAGGTCAGTAATTTAAAGGCTTAAAAACCTAAGTCCCAAATGCTCAAAGGTATGGAGCTAGATATCTAAATACCCTTGAGAATGTTGATTCTATTGTTCAACTAAGCTATGTGCATGCTCATGTAAGCTTAGCTAAAAGGTGTATAGAAGACATGCCTGTTCTTTATATTATTTTAAACTGAAAGAACAGCTTCTTCCATAGCAAAGTTTGAGAGTGCTCGTTTCAAGATTAATTTCATCTTTCAACTTCAATCTATAAGGTTGTGAAAGAAAAAAGGGGTGGTGATATCAGTATTTCTTAAGAAGGAATTGCAATTTCATTCTCATCCTGTTATTGTGGGCTGGTTTTTTATCTACTTATCAAATAAAAAAGCAGATCACTCTGGGTAAAACTCAAGGTTGAAAGAGGATAGCCTCCCAGAGAGAACCTCAGAAAGCTTTGACCTTTATAAACTGGAGGATTATTAGGGATATGAATTTCAACTGAAGGCTACCTGTGGCTGTGAGGATGGGAAAGCAATATACAAAGTTCACGCGAGCACTTGTGGTATTCTTACTTTTGCCTTATTGACCACACAAGACAGACTTTCAATTTACAGATATGACTGTTTTTTCCATGTTACTGTAATTCCAGCCACCAATGTAAATGTATTTTAGCATGTTTTTGAGGTCTAAAGCTTTGCCATAATATGTGTGGGGACAAGAGATGGGGTATTTGTGGATGAAAGCAAAGGAGCACAGTGATTCAAAATTATTCTGACACTATCACACTGAAATAATCTTTTGTGTGCTCTGAGAATAAAAATTTAATCCCTACCAAAGAACAGAACCTTTCATGCCAAGCAAAGGCAGTTCTGCATACAAACCACAAATAAATTGGGAGACTTTACATTCATCCTAAATTCTAAGAAAATGCCAATAATGCAGCTAGATCTAGAGGACAGTGGGAGGAATAAGATTTTCTTTAATGATTAAAGCTGAAGTAGTCAACATTTTGGCTCTGGTCTAAATCCTTCATTCCCAGGCAAAATATTACATTTTTCTATCAGCAAATCTGTAGTCCTCGACCTTCACATTAGCTAATCTTCCACCTTCTGTCTTAACACACACAAGCTGTCCCTTGCACCTGTGCTGCTTTCTCGCGGCAATCCTTTTTATTCTGGTAAATACGGGGAAAATATGTCTGAAAACGTGCAACAAAGTTTGAGGAAAATATATTTGAAAAGATGTATGACATTCACAATTATAAATGGAAATCATACTGAGGTGTGCGCGCATTTATGGGAGTGCGATAGTGGTAAAATCAGTACTGAGAGCCATTTTGACTCCTATTTGTCCTGCTTGACAGTTACTCCGATATCTGTCATATTTGGAAGGCACAAAGAGACGGTGAGCAGTTTCATTTCCACATTTCCTTTCGCTGAACTGGGTACCCATTCTGAGATAAAAGATAACAAGTTAAAGTGAGATAAAGGAGGTGGCCCACAGCAGCCAGGGTGGTTTGAGGAAGCCAGCCTGTCCCTGATTACTCAGTGCTGCTGCTACTGTTACCTTCTCTCGGCTGCTCCTTGGGGTGGTGTTAGTTGCTTCCCCAGCAAAGCCCAAGGAAGCCCTCATGCTCCCGCTGCACCCCTCAGAGCCAGGTGACCGTCATGGCTGCCGCAGCACCATGCTCCTTCACCTGCAGGGCCTCTGCTGCCACGCTGATTGGCTGGTCGCAGATGAGCCGCCGTCAATCAGATGCCAGGTGGCATGCAAGCGGGTGCTGCCGGCCAATCAGAACAGAGGGAGCCTCAGCAGCGGCAGGGCTGAGGAGGGGCCTGCGGGCCGGGCTGGCATGGCCGCCTCCTGTGGGATGGTGGTGCTGGCCCAGGCGGGGTCCTGCAACCCCTCTGACCCGCTGTAGAAAGAAAATTATTCCTTTTTCTTTTTTTTTTTTTTTTTTTTTCCCCCAGATAGGGCATTACAAAATTGACATGTTTCCTTTATTGTTTCGTTAAGACAATTGTAAAAAATCTGTGTAGCATCGTGGAAAAAACATTTCTTTATATCCATGTTTCGCAGAAAATATTTTTATTGCTTTTTCCTTCAGTCGGTTGTGCTGCTATTACACAATTTTAAAATTTTTCTCATTTAACACCTGATACTTCTTTGAGGATTAACAGAAGTTGTATTTCTTTTTGAATGAAGTAGCTGTGGTAGTTCTGTCACCTGCAGAGGAGCACTCCTTAACTTAGACTGATAAGTTAAAAACTCTTAGAAGAAGTTATAAAATGGATTCTGCAGTTTTATTTGACGTTGGAATCTGGCAGCATGGTTCTTGTTTTCAGTTATTGTAAAAATAATCCAATCTCTAAATTTTCTACATTTAAATTTTCATATTTGTATATATCACACGGCTTGTTTCGTTGCTTCCATGCTGTGTTACTGCAAACTCACCGCTTCGGTACTTTGATAATATTTTGAAATAAGCGTTTCAAAATGATTCTCGAGTGATTTTTATGAAATCATCCTTTACTATTACTTAGTTATTTTTCCAGTGAGTAGAAACACCTGCGTGAATTTACCCAGCTTTCAGAAATGCGCGTGCAGGTGTAAAACATGACTCTGTGCACGCTAGCTTGGTGGTGGCTGTTGTGCAGTTCCAGGTGTTCAGAAAATTTTACAGTTTTGCAAAATCCTGCCCTCGGGAGTTTATTACCTTTGGGGAACAAGGATGCTAATGATACACTTTGTATAGTTGTAGCTGTTTCATGAATGGATTAAAATATTAGTAAACTATTGCTCTACTGCATACCAAATTTTCTATGTTGTTGTAGACCTTATCCCATTCATACCTTACTCAATATTTTTAAATGAGTGCACAATTAACAGAAAACCTGGAAAGTGTTAACTCATGAGAAGAATATTTTCCTCTACCTTTTTGTCAGCTTGGCAGATAATTAACTGACTCATTTTGGTACAAGTGGGAGATTAATAAAGAACAAGAGGGAAAAAAGAATGTTAACAAAGTTTGAGGAAAAACTTAAGGTGAGGATTTGATTTTTGAATGATGATTTTTGAGCTGCAAAGTAGGTCATCTCATCTCAGACTGATATCAAGGGTAGTGTTTAGGTTTTCATACGTGTGATGAGCACCTGTGATTCTTAACCAAACAATCAAAAAATTGGAAATGCCCTCAGAACAGAAGAAATAGCTTTCCAGGCTGTCACTGTGTTAAGCTGGGGCACTCCAGGCATCAAAATAATACTAAGGTTAAAAATGGTTGTATGAAAACATGTATCTTTAAACATTTAATTTAAGTGAAAATTATCCTGGTCCTAAGAGCTTCTTTTAACCAAGAGAAGTCCCAGCATAGCTTCTGCCCCTGCACAGAAGGTCCAGGCTGGAAGATATTTCAATGACTTCTTGAAAAGGTGGATAGTGAGTGAGAACTGGTTGATGCCCAAAATGACCTGGACTTCAAGATGGGAACTTTTGTAGTTTGCTTTAGTTGTACTGAGACTCCAGAAAGACAATGATAGCAAACTGATCAGAGAGAGTTTTATCTTCTCTTTTTGCCTTAAAGCCATCATGTCCCTGAACCCCTAAGCTGAACTCCATTTAGGGCACTAGGGGACGTAGGAGGAAAGGGTCAAACTTTCAGCGAGGGCACTGATACTTGCAGAAAGTAGTAGCGATCACAAGTTTTGGTTCCTAAAACAGTTTTCCTCGGGCTCAGGATGACTCTTGCAGATTATGGACGGGTGGCTGCCACATTGGGAGATAAAACATGTTCAGAAAGGTGTTAGCAGGGAAGAAGCAAGCCCAGTGAAGAAGGTGCTGTGACCAGTCTGAGAACTGAAGCTGTTTTGTGTCAGCAGGGTTGGGGTATTGGAAGCTGCTTATGGCTGCAGAAAAAACGAAGGCAAACTGATGATCTGGCCAGATTATCTTCTCACTAAAAGGTAGGGTACAAAAAGATACTGAAGTAGAGTTATTCAATTTCCTTCCACTTCCCCCAAAATGCAATTACTTCACTTGTAAGAGTGGAAAGGGTATTGAAGACCAAAGTTGCTTCATTTTCAAAGTCAAATTTTATAGGTCACTGTGCAAGCTGAGGAATACAATACTATAAATAAATCACATATTAGACATAAATTAATAAAAAATTAAAGTAAAAATCATAAACGCTTTATGATTTATGATCATAAAGGCTACAAAAAGTAGTCCACTCTTGTCCTAATACTGTAGGGTAAAAATAACTGCGATGGTAGAAATAAATCTACTTTTTTCATGATGGCAGTTGTATAAATTAGCGATACTCAGGATGCTCTGGGGAGGACAGTGTAAGCTCCTGCTACGCACCCGTGGTGTCACCAGACATGTGCCTATGCTATGACCAAAGCATCCATCACAGGACTATGAACATCTCCTCCCATATGGTTAGAAATCTCCCCCTTCAAGTGCTTCCTGGGCCTTTTGGGAGAGAAGGCAGCATGGAGCAAACAGGTGAAACGGGCAAGACCAACTTTAATTCAGGTAACTCCTAATGTTTTAGTTTATTTCCTTACTGTCTTTATCTCTTTTGCAGAGTCCTAGGTGCAACTGAGGCAGAGTACACACACTACCCTTTCAGTGACTAGTTGTGGCTGCACTACATGTTTTGCCTTGGTACCTTCATGGTCTCCACTATGGGAGGCACCCATAAGCTTTCTACGCGGAACTGTGGCCAGGACCGAGTAAGATACTAGAACCCTGCTTTCAAAATAATATGGCTTTCATATTTATTTCCCTAGCGGCACAAACCATATGGACCAAGGGATAAAATCAATCTTGTCTAAAGGACCGTGAATCTTGGGCCTGAGTTTTACTTACAGCTTGTTCTGGCGGGAAGAAAGAGATTGTGCAACTCGTAGTTGGCTCATTATAATATTGGATTCTGTTCCACCCAACAGTCCTCGGCAGACAAGAAGAGCACTTGCAGGTAAAGGCTTTCGGTCCTGCACATATCACACCCCCTACGGCACAACACACAGTCACTCAGTGGGAATGATTCATGGCCTGTCTGGTTGGCTTCTAGAAGCTGGGAAGGGATGAAACATCCTTAGAACAGATGGTGTCTCTGGAAGCTGCCAGCGTGTAACAAATCGCTACTGACTGTACTGAGATCTTTTCAAAACCTTCTTGTCTGGTCATATTGGGGTGGATTTTCATAGGGTTAAAAAAAGGCATATCCCGGACACCAGGAGGATTCTTGTCAAATGTCAAGTGCTTCAATGTACAGAGCAGCTTGATCTTTTCAGTAAACAGCCATGAATTTTAAAAACCTTATAACATAAGTGTAACCTATTTCCTCTAGCTACAGCAATGGTTCAGTCCTTTTAGTGGAAGCTTTTCCAACAAAATCCAGCCTGAAGAGGGACCTGATATGAAACTTTTGAATCTGAAGAGTTAAAATTTGCCAGGCTTATAATGACAAGAAAACCAGGTAGTGCCCAGCTGTGGGATTCACTATCTGTGGCATCTGTAAAAGTGTTTCATAACATTTTTTAAAATGTGCAGTTATATATTTTGTTATATTAGGAAAACTCACACATTTCAGCATCTGAGAAATTAGAAAACAAATGCTGAAATCGTGTGTGGACTCGCAAAATACAGATGAGTTTATTACTGTTGGATTACGTTCTTCAGCCAATTATTTCAATTAGGAGTGACATCAGTGTCCAATAGCCAGAAAAAAAAACAATGGTTGAAGCTCAGACTTCCAATATTCTTGCAGAAAAAAAACCCCAAACATCTACAAGGGCAAATAATAGAAAAAATATTCATATTAAAAAAATTTAAAAACATCACTTTCATCTCATTTTCAGAGTTCTTGATCTATACTTAGGATGTTATTAGGTTAATCTCGGATAACTCTTTGGCATTTGAAACAAATGTTACTCAAAAGTTAGCAAGAATTACTTCTGATAGTAAGTATCAAATAAAGAAAAAAACCTAATGATTTGGTTTAATTAAGAAGCAATATGTCTACCTACGCCACCTGCAGAGCATGCTGTTTCCTAACTGAAATGTCTCTGTCTCTTACCTCTTCAATGTTTCTTTTTATTGGCTGTTGGTTACATGAACTCTGGCAATAAAGTATTTAATAGTATTATTTCCATCTGTCCACCTGGCTCACTTGTGTAGTAACATGTTGGAGTTTAGGGGTTTTTTGGCCACAATTTAAATAATGACCTAATTATCGTTCATACAGTGTACACTAAATTTTGTATCTATTTGGAAATCTCAAACATAATTTAAATCATTTATCTTATTTTATTTCTTTTACTAAAAGTCAACATAACATCATAAGTACCTTGATAGCACTTTTTCTTTCTTATCTTAACAGACACTGGAAATAGGAAAAGATCAGAATAGGAGTGAATTTATACCCTTCTTACTGTAAATTTCAGAATTATTCAGAGAAGAACCAAAGCTCCAGAGTGATTCTGTATCACTACAAATTCAGAGCTACAGTGAGCCTTAAAAGATGATCTATCCCATCTTTCTTCCCCAAGGACAGATGAGTTACCTATGAACCAGTGGAAGGCAGATGTTTGCACAACATTTTGTTAAAACTATTGGTGATGGGGATCCCACAGGCTCTGCAAGCAATAATTCCTATGTTTCACCACCCAAGCAACTGGAAAGGTTTTCCTTCTGGTCTAAATGCATTGATTAATATCCATTAATAAATTGAAGCACTGTGAACTCTTAATGTACTAGCATGGGCAAATATGTTTTATTTATTGTCTCCATCAATATGTTAGATAAAAGGTAGTCCTGATAGTAGTAACAACGGTTCGCGCTTTTTTTTTTCCTAACATCTTTTTCTTGGAAAAGGATATTTTCTTGGTACATTTGAGCTTTATAACTTTTGATCAGTTAAACTGTTTGCACTGTGTTGCTATGATAAAAATACTTGTTAGATGGTTATATATAGTATGTCGAGCAACAATACTGAGTTCTGGGGACTAACTGAGTGCTGGTCTTGTATCAGGCTTCTCTTGACTGTCCTATGACTGTTTGGTGACCTGCAAAAAACACTCATCCCTCAATCAAGTCAAGGTCTCAGACACTTGTATAGCTAATCTAATAGTATTGGGAAACTTCATTTTTTAATGTGAGATTTTTTTTAAGGTGAGAAATTTGATTTGTGACACTACAGTTATAACTGGTTTGATTTCTCATTTTTAAATTATTTATTAATATAAAATAAGACTATTTAATCAAAGAATGGGTTTTTTTGCACGCACTTGCCATTTTCAGTTTTTTGCCAATAAACACCTGCTGAATTTTCATGCCAATGGGGTTGCTCAGGTTTGGAAAGTTTTCCTGGACTAAGCAATTTCTCATTGACAATTTTCATGTGTCTTATTGGCTTCTTAACTTATGAGCTATTATTATTATTGTGATTAGGAAACTCTAGGCTTCTTAGCAAAGTTTATTAAAGGGAACTATGTCTGTGGTTGTAGAGCAAAGCTTATATATCTGTAGTGGACTGTCCTTCTATGTAATTTCTGACATCTCCCTGAAGCAGATCTTCATGTTTCAAATAGGTCTGTTTTTTTCTCCTTAAACCTAAGAACTTCTGCTCAAAATATGTTATTCTGTCTTGAAGTAATGTGCTTGATATCCAGATGGACAGGGAAAGATGACACTAAATTATCTATTTGCCACCTTCTTTCTTCAAAATACTCTGTGGCTTTGCACCTTAAAATGCTCTGTGAAACAGAGTTCTGACACAAAAGGAGAATATTAGCTTTTGGGGATAATTGTACTATTTCTGCCAACACACTGTTTCCTAGATAGTACAATTTACCAAATACAGGAAAAAACACATGTCCAAAGAGCTCACATCCTCAGCTAGTACAAGAGACGATAAACAAGACATTACAGACTTCTGTTGATGAGCAAAAGCAAATCACTTTGGAAAAGTTGCAGTTATGTAAAAGGAGTGGGGGACAGGAAGGGACCAATAAATTCACTCAGAAAATGCAAAATTAATCATTACACCAGAAAACAGCAGAAATATGATGAGTGACCTGCTGCCTGAGGTGAAGTTGCAGAAGTTAAAGCCCACTTGCTTGTTCTTCAAACAATTAGATGGTGCCCTTCAATTTGCTCAAGAGAACTGGGAAGATAATTACTACGGCTGACCAGAACACATCTTTTATATTTCCCTCAGATTTGTTATGATGTCCTTAAAGCTCTGGTCAGCAGGAGATCCTTTGACAACAGGGGTCTGATGCTCTACCAGAGATTCAGAAACCAGAGAATGTAACCAGCAGAGAGTGATCTCCTGTGGATTGACAGAAATGCAGTTAAGTATCAGAATCTAGTCCAGTTTCTCTGTATGAACAGTGTCTTTTCAAAAAATGTGACACAGTGATAGTTTGTAAGGAACACAATGTTTTTTTTGTTTTCCCTTGAAGGAGAAAAAAAGAATGATAGGTTGAACGACAAAAGGAAAATAAGTAAATTCAAAGCACCAGTATAACTACATTTAAGAATATGTGTCGTGTTCTTCTCACAACTCTGGGAGAAACCAGAGATAATTAATTCAAGTGAAGTGTGGGAGTATCATAAATTATCCAACATTTCACAACAGTAACTTTTGCTTTCTATTAACAACAGCCAACCAAGTTCTTGGTGGTGAGGCTTTTCATGTGGAATCAGCATGGGGAGTATCTGTTAAAAGGTTGAAAATGTGTTTTAAGAGAATAGTTTCCACTTAACTAATGTGATGCTGAATGTTTTTTTCACCTACTTTTAGGTGATTTACAGATTATGCGGAGTGAGTACCAAGTCAGTGAGACTTCACATGCCAGAGAGATCTATGAACACAAACCTTAGGAAAAGATCAAGTCAAAATAATGGTAACTAGGAATATGCTATGTGGTTTGGGTTTGTTTTGTTTTGTTTTGTTTTGTTTTGTTTTGTTTTGTTTCCTGAGCTTTCTTTAGCACATCAGATCTCATAAATCACCTTGCTTTGAACAAGTGGTTGGATTACAGATCCGAGATCCCTTCTAACTTGAATAATCTAAGAACTGATGAGCCCAAAATGTTTTAAGAATTTTTCTTTTCCTATATGCTACTTTACATCAGACAGAAATGTAGTCTTGCATTACTTTGAAATGTCATTTTACAGTAAGATTCGCATTGCAAGTGGTTAACTCATACCTGCTGTTTATTTTCTGAACTGATTGCAAATATATGTAATCATGTATAAAATGTTGTGGTTTATGACCAAGGCCAGCTGGACAATATGTTGCTTCCATATAACACTACATATCTAACTAATATGCTTAGAATACAATCTATTTATGTCGTTACATCTTTTACTTAATATTTCTGTTTATAAGGACATCATAAATGAAGTATGAATGTTTCAATCTCCGTGAATGGCTCTCTGGGATGATGTAACCCAGTGAAAAATGAAAATAAGGATAGGCAAGACACACTGTGCTGGCTTTTATGCAGCTGTGCTTGCATGCTGGCTGTTTCTGTAAAATCTCTGTTGAGTGCTATTTCTGTCAGGTGCTACTTCTGTGAAAGAAATTGGCAAGTACTACTTGCCACTCAAACATAACACTGGCCCAAACCACGACAGAGAGTATTCTGAATTATTTATTGTAATGCGTTTAAACTCAAAACCCAAAACAATTGTCAGGAAAGTTGATTTCCATTCCTTAGCTTCTCAAAATCCAACAATTCTAAGAAGTCTAGGAGAGCTATGATTCCTGGCAACCTACAAATATAATTTCACCTTTTCTGCGTTAACTTACCTTATTCTCTGTTGTGCCCCAAAAGTTCTGACTTATATACTCACAAGGTATCTTGAAATTGTAGCTAATTTTGCTTTTGTGATATCTGTATCTACAGTCATTGATCCTAACTGGATTTACAGCCTGTTTCTTACAGCAAAGATTTCAGCTTTTTTATTCCATGCCTCATTTCAATTCTTTACAGTGACATATAAATGTACAGAACCACATTTTGACTCCAGGGAACTAATTGGTGCTAACTGAAACTTTAATTCTTCAAAAACTAAGTGAGTTCAAAGTTATTTTATTACAGATCTATTTATGTATTTAGAGGGTAAAATAAAAAACTGCTCAAAGAATTGTTGAGAAATGAAAACAACTATGGTAATACATAATTTTAATTCCTTAATTGCATAAATTACATTTTGCCCAATTATTTTTAATACTGCCTGTCTTTAGAACTTCCCTTTTAATAATAACATCTAAAAAAGAATAATCAAAAATGAAAAATGAACAAATGTATTAAAAATCAGAAAATGCTGTGGTTCATCCCCGTGGCAGGCATTTTCTGTGTGAGGAGTCCTTATCAAATTAAATGATTTCTAAAATGTGAAAGATGTTCCAGGCTGCTATTCACTAAAATGCTCTTTTGATTATTTAATTTCTTTTTATGCAGTACAGAAAAAAAGTACAGAAGTAGGTATGTTTTCTTATATGAGTTTCTCTTCACAGCAACTACTATTGCAAAAGAGCTATTCCACTGGACATATTCTGGGGGGATAAAAAAGTCTATACAAAGGGCCTGCAAAAGAACCTGCTTTTGTGATCCATCCTATTCCTGCTCTGAGGAGTGAAACCGGGAATCTCAAAAGTCTGCAGCCCCTCTCAGCTCTAATAAGTCAACTTTTGGGGGTCCAGCAAGCCTTCAGAATTGTGCTAGTGATTCCTATGTGTGAAGAGGAGTCAGCTTTGAAGGAAAACAAGGACAAGAGGTAATAGGCACAAACTTGAAGATAAGAAGTTCCATCTAAACGTGAGGAGGAACTTCTTTACTTTGAGGGTGGCAGAGCTGGAAGAGGCTGCCCAGGGAGGTGGTGGAGTCTCCTTCTCTGGAGACATTCCAAACCCACCTGGACACGTTCCTGTGCAATCTGCTCTGGGTGGACCTGCTTTGGCAGGGGGGTTGGACTAGATGATCTCCAGAGGTCCCTTCCAGCCCCATATCATTCTGTGATTCTATGAAACCCAAGTTATAGCTGGAGCTAACAACAAAGCAGAAACAATCTTTAGCAAGGTGTTGATTTCATTGCTTTTCAGCACCCTTAATTCTGTTTTCGTGTTATACAATATTCAATAACAAGTATTTGGCTTTTAAACGCGTTTTCTGTCAAAATCCAGATCACATGCTGGATGATAACTGGCACTAGTAAGACACACGTTACAGAGTAAAATGAGTCAGACGGCTTCCGCTATACTTTGTGCAAGTGACACCTACCATTTTAGCAATATCTGTTTGTCTACATTTTTATAGCATTTTCAGTGCTTAAGGGGAAAAATTCTTGGAAGCAAGAGTTGCCTTTTATAGGTTTTGAAAAAAGAACATGAAAACCCCCAACACACGCATACGCACACAAAGCAGATTGAGAAAGAAGGAGATACCATGGAAAGAAACACCTGAAATAGAACAGGGTCATATAATTGGACTTGATGATCTTAAAGGTCTTTTCTAACCTAAACAATTCTATGTTTCGATGAATTAAATGAGAGCATTGGGTAACGCTTCCCTGGAGAGTCTCCAGGCCCTGTGAGCACCAATAAATCCTGAATTCTGTTCTGCACTTTTTTGACACCGCTTTGTTGGAAGGCTGATGACTTCTTCTTATTCCTTTTGCAGAATGATTTCAGTCAGAGTGCTAAAGGTGCTGGAACAGAATGGTGAAACTGTAGCTTGAAATTCCCTCAGGGAAAGGAAAGAAATGAGTTGGGCTTACACTTTTGAAGGAAGTTTGCTACAATCAGCAGAGTTCTGTTTTAAAGAAAACCATGGATAGTGCATTTGTTAAATATTTTATTTACGTATACATACACAGGTAAATATTATATAGTTCTATATTTAATATATTCAAAATCAACTGAGTTCAGTTTGGTTCTCGGAAAGAATGGATCAATCTCTTCTTGAAGGGACTCACAGCTGTGAATATTAAAAAGACAGAAGTGCTTCTTCCTTGAACTGCTGACTTGCAACTCAGCAAGTTCACTGATGATACCAAACTGGGAGAGGTGGCTGACACTCCAGAGGACTGTGCTGCCATCCAGCATGACCTGGACAGCTGGATAGCTGGGGAGAGAAGAACCTAATGAGGTTCAATAAAGGCAAGTGTAGGGTCCTGCACCTGGGGAGGAAGAACCCCAGGCACCAATATAGGTTAGGGGTGGACCTGCTGGAAAGCACTTCTGAGGAGAAGGATCTGGGGGTCCTGGTGGATGGTAAACTCTCCATGAGCCAGCAAGGTGCCCTTGTCACCAAGAGGGCCAAGGGAATCCTGGGCTGCGTAGGGAAGAGTGTGGCCAGGAGGTGGAGGGAGGTCATTCTTCCCCTCTGCTCTGCGCTGGGGAGGCCACAACTGGAATATACTGCATCCAGTTCTGGGCTCCCCAGTTCAAAAGAGACAGGGAACTACTGGAGAGAGTCCAGAGTAGGACAACAAAGATGATTAAGGGATTGGAGCATCTCCCTGATGAGGAAAGGCTGAGAGAGCTGGGGCTCTTTAGCCTGAAGAAGAGAAGGCTGAGGGGAGACCTTATCTATGTTTANAAATCCTGAATTCTGTTCTGCACTTTTTTGACACCGCTTTGTTGGAAGGCTGATGACTTCTTCTTATTCCTTTTGCAGAATGATTTCAGTCAGAGTGCTAAAGGTGCTGGAACAGAATGGTGAAACTGTAGCTTGAAATTCCCTCAGGGAAAGGAAAGAAATGAGTTGGGCTTACACTTTTGAAGGAAGTTTGCTACAACCAGCAGAGTTCTGTTTTAAAGAAAACCATGGATAGTGCATTTGTTAAATATTTTATTTACGTATACATACACAGGTAAATATTATATAGTTCTATATTTAATATATTCAAAATCGACTGAGTTCAGTTTGGTTCTCGGAAAGAATGGATCAATCTCTTCTTGAAGGGACTCACAGCTGTGAATATTAAAAAGACAGAAGTGCTTCTTCCTTGAACTGCTGACTTGCAACTCAGCAAGTTTGCTGATGATACCAAACTGGGAGAGGTGGCTGACACTCCAGAGGACTGTGCTGCCATCCAGCATGACCTGGACAGCTGGATAGCTGGGGAGAGAAGAACCTAATGAGGTTCAATAAAGGCAAGTGTAGGGTCCTGCACCTGGGGAGGAAGAACCCCAGGCACCAATATAGGTTAGGGGTGGACCTGCTGGAAAGCACTTCTGAGGAGAAGGATCTGGGGGTCCTGGTGGATGGTAAACTCTCCATGAGCCAGCAAGGTGCCCTTGTCACCAAGAGGGCCAAGGGAATCCTGGGCTGTGTAGGGAAGAGTGTGGCCAGGAGGTGGAGGGAGGTCATTCTTCCCCTCTGCTCTGCGCTGGGGAGGCCACAACTGGAATATACTGCATCCAGTTCTGGGCTCCCCAGTTCAAAAGAGACAGGGAACTACTGGAGAGAGTCCAGCGTAGGACAACAAAGATGATTAAGGGATTGGAGCATCTCCCTGATGAGGAAAGGCTGAGAGAGCTGGGGCTCTTTAGCCTGAAGAAGAGAAGGCTGAGGGGAGACCTTATCTATGTTTAAAAGTATCTAAAGGATGTTTTGAGGGAGGATGGAGCCAGATTCTTTTCAGTGGTTCCCAGTGACAGGATGAGGGGCAACGGGCACAAGCTGGAACATGGGAAGTTCCACTCAAATCTGAGGAAGAACTTCTTTGGGGTGAGGGTGCCAGAGCCCTGGAAGAGGCTGCCCAGGGAGGGTGTGGAGTCCCCTTCTCTGGAGCTCTTCAAGCCCCCCCGGATGCTCCTGAGTGATGTGCTCTGGGCAACCCTGCTTTGGCAGGGGAGTTGGTCTGGATGATCTCTAGAGGTCCCTTCCAACTCCGACAATTCTGTGATTCTGTGACTTGTCTGTATCAGTGTCGTCCCTAACATTATCCTGGCTTTCCACAGCCATTTTGAGTTAGCGTTCTTCTGGCTCAGGGTACTGGGTGTTTGGGCTCTTATTCTGAGCTAACTTTCTCCTGTTCTTCCATATTCTGTGGCAAAATCTCTAAGGTAAGCACCCTTCCCTCTTTGGATATTGCCTACACATTAGATACTGCAGCACATGGCCTAGAAAGCTCTTTGCTCTTTAGTGGATCTAAGGGAACTCAGAAGATTATCCACAGGGATACAGAACAGAAAGGGAATGGGAATAAAATTAATTATGGCTGTGTCCAGTTCCTGTATAACACTGCAATAAATGTAGTGTTGAACTGGAATACACNCCCTCTTTGGATATTGCCTACACATTAGATACTGCAGCACATGGCCTAGAAAGCTCTTTGCTCTTTAGTGGATCTAAGGGAACTCAGAAGATTATCCACAGGGATACAGAACAGAAAGGGAATGGGAATAAAATTAATTATGGCTGTGTCCAGTTCCTGTATAACACTGCAATAAATGTAGTGTTGAACTGGAATACACAGAACAGCCTCATCTGTCTCTATAGCTGGTATCTGTTGAATTGTTTGAGACTGAACTCATATAAAATGAAATCATATGATCTTCTCCTATTTTGTATGTGCTTTTATACCTGTTCAAAGACTGAAGCAGCCAGGAGGTTGCGCTGGGCTGAGAACCAATCAGGGTCTGCAACAGAGGCTTGCGGAGAAAGGAAATAGTTCTGTAGCTACGACTCTAATTTTATCACATATCCAGCTGGGGAAGGCTGGAGGGACTAACCTGAATCTTCAAAGGACAGTTTCTTTATAAAAAGAGATTGAATAAAATGCAAGAGGAGAAAGCTGACAGTCATGTGTTAGCAAGGTTAGAAACTTAACTTTTGGTTTTCTGTTCTATTTCAGAGGAGAGACTCCCCTGCCTCATCTGAGATCCCTCCAGAAGGAACTTTGCACAGTCAGAAATACCATTTTGCAGGTGCCGAGGCATTATTTTATTTGCTGAGGCATAATTTCTTTTTTGCCTGGGACAACTTTCCTTGCCGGCCAAATGGAAGATGTTATTGTTAAACGGAAGTGTGGCTTTATTCACCTGCTTCTCTGGGAGCCTTGAGGCAAAGCAGAGCTTTTCAGCAGACTACCATTTATTTCACAATTTTTCTTGGCAGTGAGAAGAGAGCTCTTGCTGAAAGAAACACTTCTGGCTGCTTGAGTGAGTGCGAGTGACTACCTGCCTGTTACTCACAGGGTAACAGGCTTTGTGACAGGGCAGTGGCGCTGCTTTTCTCCCCAGCGAGACAAATGATTTTGAAGGAAGAGCTAATACCTGTGCTGCAAGATAGACCTCCTTTGTGGTTCCATAAGTGTGTCCAAAAGTAAGCACCTTCACATTACTGGGAAGGCTTCTAGCTCCACCTATTGTCAGTATTGCTTGGTACTTCTTTTTGTAAGATTGCATTCAGGTGCTTATAATTCAGCCAAACTTTCCCCTTGGTTGAAGTTTCCTATGTTGGGTGACTGCTCAGGTTGATTATATTTTCTTTTAGATTTCAGCCAAAATATTTCAGCTATTTCAGTGATTTAGACATTAAAAAATAAATAAATTGGCGTTTAGCGCAAGTGAAGAAAAAAAAAAAAGTTCTAGCTTCTCTCTGCCTTAGAACCAGGATGTAAGGTTTGGAGATCTTTCAGCCAGCACTACTGTTGAGCTGATGCTACAAATAGAGACACAAGGACCTAAGCTGTATAAAAACGCTATTTTTCTTACTTGTTGTAATAGCAGCTTTGAGATATATTAAACTGAGTACCCTGAATCAGATGGCAATTTTCTGTTAGATCTCTGTGCCGCAGGTCTTTGTCGTTATTGGGATCGGATAACAGGGCTAACTGGACTCTTTCATCCATCACGTAAGGATAACTGGACTCTCTCATCTCTGGAGGCTTTTTTCAAAATGCATCTATTTCTGGAAGAGCAGAGAGAAGAAGAGGCAGGAAGAAAGGAGAATGTGTTCATATTTCATTTTCTCACATAAATATGAGCACAGTGGGGCAAATTTTAATCCTGGTATTTCCTCAGCTTTTAATAACTGATTTGCAAAGTTAATAGTGTACTTTCAGTGTATTTTTTTTGTATCAGTTTTGTGCAGACAAACCTGGAGCATCACAGGAGCTATCTAAGCGTGTGCAAGGACAGCATCAATGCCCCATAGACCTCATATTTTAACAAAGCCCAGAGCAGTGCAGTGACTGATGAAAAGGTGGGGAAATGGGGAAGAAAAGTGGAGTGTTCAGCTTTAGGGTATGATAGATTTTCTGTCAAGGATAAATCAAAGAAAATTGTGTACTTCCTATATTGTTTCTTTAACAGTTAAATTCCTTTCAATTGTGGATTAATATGAAAAATTTCATGAAATTGTTGATGAGAGGAGCTTCAGCAGATAGTGGTGACTGTTCAGCTACAGGTGCACTGCTAATAAACTGGCTTGCAGCAGCCAGAAGGTAAATTTTGGATATTCGAACAGGGAGATACGCAGTTGATCTGGGCTCCAGTCAGCTCTGAAGGACTGCTTCACTGAAAGCAGACCTGCTCTCCAGAGGATGCTGTGGCTTACTTGTAGCTCACAACTACTGCAGAATCTTCAAGACCAGACCTCTCAAACAGGAGCTTTGAACTGTCTACCTCCTTGGAGAAGGTTTCTTTCATGGTCCATTTAGTTATCTCTGAAAGACCACATGCCCTTAATGAAATCAGCTGCGCTTCCTGCTCCAGACCTTGTTGAACGTGCAAACCTTCAACAAGTATCAGAGGATTTTCCTTTATTCGTAAAGGCAAAATGACCCTACGCTTCAGAGAAGACATTGCTGATGGGCAGTACAGAGCATCAGGTAAGTTGTCACGAAGCCAAATGCTTCTGTCATTTTCACCATATATATAATGAAATGTTTTTCTGTGTGTACACAGATATACACAATTCTTCTTTTATATATATTTATGATGCCACATTCATCCTGTAACCTTAAGTTAGAAAGCAAAATTGCAACCTATTTTCTCTATTTTTTGCTTTTCACACTTCTTTTTTTTCTCCTCTAAACGTTACATTTAAACCTCTAAAACCTCAAAGCCTCTAAGTTCCTTGCTCCCAACTTTTGAGATAATTAATCTTTCTCACCTGTGATATCCCAATGTGTGCTAGGCATGTAACCAAGAGCTTGTCCCTCCTACATAGGGCAAACGCAGCTTGAAAGACTGAGCACAGAGCTCATGCTGTGAGATTGTGATCGCATCTACAAGGTGCAGTGGGGACCAAGTTAGCCATTCCCAAGGGAAGCAATGGAATAATGTGGCTTCTTGCTCTGGAGTAAGATTTATCGGCTTGTCTGCGCTCCAGTGCATATTGTAGTGTGGCTGTTAGTCATCCAATGGAGAAAACACAAACATTGAACTTCCCACATTATCAGACCATGACTCCGAACGCTGAAATGCACTTGACAAAAGTTTTTTTAAAAGGAAAACTGGGGAGAAAATGTTTTGATTCAATCAAACACCCAGTGTTGATCCTTTCTATTTTCAAATTACTTCTCCTTATCAAGTTTTCATTTCTTAGGATTCAAGCTAGTCAAAATCAGAACGAAACATCTGATTTCTGGTGAAACAATATTTTTATTGACCGAATTTATTGTTTTCTGATTGTTATTTTGCACACAATGTACACTTTATGTGTGGATTTATTTATTACTTTCATTCTGCTTTAGAACACAAAGTATTTTCTCAGTCCAGGGCACAAAATGAAAAAAACTTGCATTAGCTGGGCAGGAACTATACTTTTCATTTTGCGGGTTGAGTTCAAAACATTTTCTGTTCCAAAATGACACAGAAAGAAGAGGTGCCTGGGGATTATCTGAGCACCCAGGAGAGTCTGAGGGCAAAGTTTGTTGCTTTGTCTGGGACTCGGACAGCAGCTGTGGCATGGTACTTTGCAGGAGGGTGTCAGATCTTGGAGCTTAAGCATGAAATCCACTTTTTTGGTCGCGAAAAGAGCAGAACCTGGTATGCTGCTCTACCCCCCATCCTCAGGACTCCACACACATGCTGTCCAGCAGAATCACCTTTGAGCCTGGTGTGCCCAAGCCGTGTCTGCAGGGAGCTACAGGTGTGAGAGCAGGTCCTCCTGCAGCAGCACACCTCTGGTGCAGAGGTGTCAAGGCTCATGTGTGGAGTGTGAGACTCACAAGTTGACATCCTGTATTATCCTGCCACTCGCTGACTTTCTCCTTCCTCCCCTCTTACTATGACTAATTCGTATGGGCTGAGCATCCATCCTTCTTTGTGGCCTGACATGCAAGTCCCAGCTGGCTGGTGAGTGCCTGTGGTTCCCTGCTGATTTGAGTGAGGCACATCAAGGTCCCAGAGCAGCCAAGAAGCTGAAATGGAGCCCTGAGGCTGTGGGGAGCATGAGGGAGATCTGCCATCTCTGCTGGTGTCATCAAGTCATGTGAGGAGAGGCTGAGGGAACTCGGCATGTTTAGTTTGGAGAAGAGGAGGCTAACGGGAGACCTCATTGCCCTCTCCAGCTCCCTGAAAGGAGGGTGTAGAGAGGTGGGTGTTGGCCTCTTCTCCCAAGGGAATAATGACAGGAGCAGAGGAAATGGCAGCATTGCAGCAATCCTCAGAGAGAATTGGCACCCAGACTTTCTGAACTCTAGGTCCATTATAATCTGCCTTCTTCTTTCTTCCTTTAGGGTGCCCAGTGCCTTCAGCTGACACAACCAATGTTTGACTTTCTGTGAGGTTTAATCAAATCAGAAATTTGCATATCAAGGGAGAAGTGTCGAAGAAAGAAATTCTGAAGGAGTATGTGGATATATTGGAAGACAAAAACGACTCCAAATAAGGTAAAACCTATTACAAACAACCAGAGACGTTACAGTTACTTCTCAATTAGACGCTCATGATTTTAGAATTATGTTTCTAGAATTTATGTTTTGGTTTGTGTCACTACCACAGACTGTTTTGGAATTAAGGGAGCAATGAGTCCTGGTCTGGGTTTGCTGATAGATTTACATCGGGGTATCTAACCTCTGCTATTGATTGCCCCAGGTACTCAGCCTTTATTTTCAAGCTAGTTACTACACAGTTTCTTCAGCCCAGCTGAGCTACAGCAGCATTTGCGGGCTGCCTGTCAGATAAAAATCCCCTGAGATCACTGAAACTTTCCTTCAAACACAGCCTCGGTTATGTCTGGGAGTTGTGCTGTCTACAGGGGGTTGTCTGTCTCTGAAAACAGTCCTGCTTTACTACTGGAGTGACTCTGTTAAGTCGGCTGTGTTGTGTAATTATTTACATAGAACATCTTTTACATGAACTGTTCCAGGATACTCTGCAGAATTAAACAGTACAGTTATGTATGAGGAAGCTCTGCTGTCAGACAGTCTTGTGAACCAGGCATTGATGTCACTGGTGAAGAGTTTGCAGTCATTCTCTGAAATATTTAGCTAAGTTTCAGAGTCCAAAGATAGTCAATACATGAGCAGCTTAAAAACACAAACAGGGGAGAGATTCGGCATCTGCTTACGAGCTGGAAAGTTGGATGTTTCCTAAGATCACTGTTACAAAATAAAGATACAGTTTCTTGCCAACGAGTTTTACCCAGTGTACATTCCAGATCATCCCTTATTTCTATAGGTCTTGTTCTCTCAGTTCACTGCAGTTCTCTCTTCCATCTGTTGGTATAATCACCATACACCATTGGTTAAAAATTATTCTTTACATTTGGTTACCTCTTCAGCTTGACTTTTCTCACTTCCTCTATTAAGTTCCAGTATCTTCCCATTGCCTGCAAAGGTCTGCTCTGTTCACAGCTCTAATTCACGCTGTGCTACTCCAGCCTGTTTATTAAGTGGCTTTTTTGTGGTGTTCTCATAGTCTTGCCATTGTGACATTCCCTGTACTGCTTTTTAGGGTAACTGAAATGACTTTCTAGGAAGGGCTAACTGGTTTCAGAAATGCTTTTCTGTGAAGCATCCTTACTATCCAGCATCTGGGGAAATGCTTTCTGAATGAGAAAAGCTCTGTAGATTGCAAACTTGCCTTCAAACCAAGAATTCAGGCAGTCTAACTTCAGGTATCACACCTGGGCAGTAGAATTAAGATCCTCACCCCTCTGTATGGCAAATGAAACTTCCAGGGGGTGCTTCTGAGTCCCCAGAGATTCCATGGGGAAATGATGCGAATTTGAAGACCCAAATTACCCACAGTTGCATTTGAGTAATCCCCTATAGCTCCTGTGCGCTTCCACAAGAGAGAACTTGTTTACAGACTAAGGAGAGTTTTGGTGTCCGAGTAAGAACTTGATGGAGACCCTGGTTCTGCTCATGACTCTGACACACTCTGTTCATTTGGCCTCCTGGAATTTCCTATGAGTGAGGTAGTGATTTAGAAATGTGCTGTAAAAATAAATTCATTAGCGTATGTGAATGATCAGGTTCTAGAGTGAAAGGAGTCATAAATCACCTAGACTGATAGTTATTGATGGGTTTAGAGGCTCAAATCGAAGACTGTCCTGTCTGCTGTAATATTATCTCCTTTTAATCAGTACTGTTGAAGGAGCAGGACACAGTAAAGTGGAGAATTTAAAGTAACCACTTAAGGTACTGAATACTCAAAATCAGGTAATAAAGCAGAGAGGTTTCATTAAAATCTATTCTCTGACATGTTTGCTTTAACTGTATATAACAAGAGACTCATAATTAAGAAGGCGTGACTGTTTTTCCAGTGTGATAGTATTATAACGACCACACAAGAGCAACTGTCCTCTAACAGCAAAGTTATACCCTAAGCATAACATTTACAGAAAAGAAGCAATGTGAAATACAAAAGAAACCAAACAAATTTCATACTGTTCTGCACAAAATAATTAACAAACTGGTCAGTAGATTGTCATAAGTAGATTAAATTTAGAAAAAACAATGTAACCACCACCACCAAAACTGAGGAAAAGTACATGGTTTTGAGTTTCAGCCTATATTTTAAAAAGAGTTGATTCTTAGTCTTTTAACTTTCTTTCTCTTCCTGGAAAGACATTGAATTATTTCTCCAATTAAAGATCCATCTTTAATTGGAGAGTAGAGAGTAGAACTTCATCGGTGAAGGTGTCCTACAGGCCTCTTTGGGTAAGAATGTTTTTGGAAGGGTTTATGGGGGTGCCTGGCAGGAGGTTATTTGCCTTGCCTGTTCAGAAACTGTGTAGATTAAGCCTTTTATCCAGGCTTAGTGTCACCTTTATGAAGGAAACATAAAACTCTACTGAAGAGTATCTTTGGGATTGCAGAGCATTTCTGGAAATGTCAATGGATTTTCAAAGGTGTTAAAGAGACCTGGCAATTCTTCAAGAAAACACTACTAAAGGCAGAAGCACAAGCTGTCCCAATGCAGAAGGATAAAAAATGCAGTAAGAGATCAGGTTAGTTAAACTGTGAACTCTTCATTGACATCGAGCCCAAGAAGAGAGAACAGAAAAAGCGTAAAGTAGATCAGATTGCTACGGATGGATATAAAAAGACAAACTGAGCAAGTAGGAACAACATCAGAAGGACAAAGCATAAGTGACATATAGTTGTGAGGAAACGTCAGTAATTACAAGAAATCCTCAGCACCTTCAATCAGTATGTTAGAAGCAAGAGGAAGATCAAAGCCCATAGTTTTCCGCTAACTAATGGATGGGAAAAGTGACTAACAAAGGACATCAAGAAAGCAAATTATATATATGGTTTTGAGCCTGTGTTCACCAAAAAGGTCAGCTGTGACCTCATACAGCTTTGGCCAACAACAAAAGGGTAAGGTCCCAGACTGGAATATGGAAAGATCAAATTAGAGAGTAAATTAGGTAAATTAAGTATTTTCTACTCAGCTGAGTCTGACAGACTTTATCTTAAGGTGCATGAATCATAGAATCATAGACTTATTGAATGGTTTAGGTTGGAAGGGACTTTAAAGATCATCTAGTTTCAACACCCCTGCCATGGGGTTCCATGGGGTTCCAACACCTCCCATGTGAAGACCTGAAGGAAGGAAGCCTTTTGGAACCATTAAGAAGTTTGTGCCCTTGGGGAGAGTGGATTATTTACCAGAACCTGTCTTTACTGAAGGTCAGAAAAAAGGATCCAAGAGATCATACAGTAACTGTTGTATAATGAGTTTAACTTCAATACCTGGAAAAAAATTAACAGAAGATGAAACGATTGGAAGCTTTGGAAAAATAACTAGGGAATGGAGGGCAGCAACAGACTTGGATTTCTTCAGAGCAAATTATGTCAGACCAGTATAATTTTATTCTGTGGCAGTGTAGCTGGCTTTTGGATAGAGGGAAAAATAAAATCAAATATTTAGACTCCTCTGTGAAGAACATCTGAGAAAGTTAATGATATTCTGTCTCCTATTACAGAAACCAACAGGCCTAACAGATTGGTGTGTTTGTTTATAGTTAATTTATGCAGTTCTTTGAAAAGCAGCTGTGTGACCATTTGATTTTCTTCAACTTTTAATGTTGTGCACAGAGCAAAAAATGGACTATCAATTTGAACTAATAAAAGTGGTGATCCGAAAGCTTTGAAAGGATTAAGAACTAAACCCACATTCCAAAAAACAATTTCAGGCAGTGGGACTGAGGCTAGACTTACAGGGTAAGCAACAGGTGCACAGGGTGAGCTCAGGATTAGGTTTGAGAAATACTGGACATGCCACCAAAATCACATTATCTTACAGTAGATTTTCTTATTTAAAAGTAACAGGGACCAAGCCTGCACTGCTCTCAAAAATAAACGAGTAACAACAAATCATAAGCTAAAAGCAAACGCTCAGATGAAAGGGGGTTTTTATTGATATCATTGGCCACATGGAAGTATGGACCCCAATATATGAGTGCTTCAAACAATAGATAGCTAAATATGAAGACTTTAATGAGCATGTAACTGAAAATAAAAAATTGTATGAGTATTTGCCTCATAAGCAAGGCAAATGAGGAAGTTAATTGACTTAAAATAGACCCTAAAAAATTTTCTGGGGCAGAAAAAAAATGTTTTTTTTTTTCTTCTGAAGAAACAAAACCTCCTCACTATCCCACTTGTCTGGATTCAAGATGCACATTTTTGCCCTTTAAGGCCATTTCCTTTTTTAAGCCTTATTGCTTGGCGTTGCCATGGCTACCGATCATGAACTGAAATCGCTGTGTAATATAGTTTATTTCCAGCCATAATTGTGCTGAGGCTCTAGCAGTCAGTTTTGAGCAATTAAAGGAGACAGGCTCTAAGGTGGACTTGAGAAAAGCCTCTAACCCTATGGGTGGTAAAACCTGCTGGGATTTATGGGCTGCTTGTTTTTGAGTGACAAGGTGCAATAGTATATACAGTGTCATTAGAGATGTAGCCTAATATGTGGGAAGTCTTGTCTTCAATTCATGGAGTTAAATTTGATATTTGTGAAGACAAAGGGCAGAGAGCCAATCTCCATCCCTTAAATGCTCCGGACCCCCATCCCCAGTCTTGGAAAAAATAACTCTTCTGCTTCCTACTTTTCCAAGTCCATCTTTGACTGGAAGTCCTTCATCTGTTTTGGCATTTGAACAGTGTATCTTCTGCTTCCTCAAATATTAAATCTAACCTCCACACGAGTTGCGCCTTTCCTAGTGAATGGTACAAGGACAATAGGAAACCTGGAAACAACAGAGACCAACACCCTGGTAGCCAAGTAATTTCAGAGTTTGAAGGAGGCAAAACTTTGTTTTTAATTGCAATTCCTTCATATTACACAGGTCTAGGTTATATCATTTTTATCTTGTATGTTGTTTGCAGGTCCAACTTGAAATAGGGAAGACATTCTTACTTAATGCTGCCCTATGACCATCATAATGCCCTAAAGACCATCATAATTTTTTTTTCCTTTGTTTTGGTGAATCAGTCCTACGCAAAAGGCTCTGTTCTGAAGATTTCAGCATAGTTAGGCTGAAATAAGTCTGCCCTGGGACACCAGTGAGTGAATGTTGTTCCTTCTGGCTAAGAAATGAGTTAAGGCCCGGCCATAACCTCTGAACGCAGTGGGAGATGCTGCCCTCCGAGTGTGATAAAATGCCCAGTTTCATTGCCTATTACAAAAAGGCTACCTGCCTGACAGAGCACTGATGTTGGTGACGTGCACTAGCTCCTGCTCAGCTGATTGCGTTCTACAGCCATCTTCTTGTAGCGACTATAGCATTGGTCTCTGTTTCCTGGGGTCGCTGTCTCCTACCACAGAGCAGCTTTGGTTCAGTAGAGGTGAAATAGCCTCCGTTTGAGACCTGCTTCTCTTCAGAGAGCTGTTGTGCAGCTTGAGGAGATCATGGTTGTAAGAAATGGGAAGATCATAAGCTGAAAAGTAGATTAATTTTCACTTTTTCTCATGGTTTTATTGTTTTTTTCCAGTGCTTCTTTGTTTGTCTCGTAGAGTTTTTGCAGTCGGTTGAAGAGATTTTGCTCTCCATTACACGTCGTGGCAAACCGAATTAACTAGACCCAGACTGTTCTCACTAAAGTACCTGTGAGTAATCTGACTGTGAGGAACTGATTATAACAGGCAGTCAGATTCACACTGTGTAATTTTGGTTAACTTTAGATTTCCAAGCCCCAGTGAGCTAAATTTCAGTACCACTAACCTACTGTTTTCCTAAAACAAGGGGGTGCCTGTGGGCATCCTGAAATTCGGATAGGTGCTCAAGGAAAGGTGCAGGATAGGTCCCAGGAAAACTGGGAATGGTATCGATCCCTGTTGCTCTCTCATGTCCCCTTAGTTCGTGCCCTTAACCTGGAACTAGGAGATGTGGCATATAGGCTCTCCTCCTTCCCCCCTGCTCTTCATCTCAGCTCTGCAGGTTACTGCCTTTGCTTCAGGGATCTCCTGACATTCGACTCTATACTCCCAAAACACCTGACAACTCTTTTGAGAGTGTCATTAGGATGACCTTTATTGGTTTCTGTTTCAAGTTTGTGTTTCCTGGTGCTGTGATTATTTATGATGTTGTTTTATTGTATGCTATCAGTTTTTTATTTGTTACTGTGAAGTGCTGTGTAGTCTTGACTGCCTTTGGAGAAGAACCCTGAGAACTTAAACCACTGGATCTAATTCAGTTGGTATTATCCTGGCTGTAACTCATGCGCCTTAGGTGGGAGTGTGGGATTGGAAAGGTGTCACTAGTGTTACTGTGTTGGCATCGGGAAGCAGGACCAGGAATCTCTGCTTTATCAGGCTTCCTGTGATGCTTCCATATCCATCTCAGTCCGTCCACAGTACTCTATGTTTGGTTACTGCACTAAGTGCGGCAACTTCATGATTTCAGTACTTGAAAGGCAGACAATTCAGATGACTGCTACACCTCAACCTCCTAGGGACAATCTTGCAAACAGATTATCTATGCAATACTGAAACTGTTACATTACCTTAAGGATGGGGATGTATATCGGTACAGGTGTCTAATATATACTAATGTAAGTATCTAATAGTGGGATGTCTAACTGAGCTAGTTATCCTAGGTTCCCTTTAGAGTTTCCGGAGAGAAAAAGTTACCTATGGAGCCACTGCATGCCAAGAAACGTGTCTAAGGCTGAGATATGTTAAGCAGCTGAACTTACTGTCTTGGTGGCCCTGAAACAGTCACTCAGCTCCCTACGTGGAGCTCTCTTCATCCTCCTTCTGTCCTAGACCTGTGCTGTCATTTTGCTTTGCCGCACTGGCTCTGACACTTAGCAGGTAAACCCTCTCTGAGTTGCTTGAATTTGTTCTCCCAGGAGCAGCTGTTTTTTTCTGGTTTCATTTTCTGCCAGACTAAGTCAAAACGGCTCATGGAAGGGACTCAGAAATGCTGAGGTCAGGACAACACAAACAGTGGGAGCACAGAGGTAGATGTGTGAGGCGATGGGACCCTGTAGGTAGAGCACGGTTAGTTGGGCTCCCTGCATTTCGGGTAGGCAGGTATTGGGCCCATATTAAGAAGTAGATCAAACTTATTTCTGTCGCATCCTCAAATCGGCCCAAAGCCTCTATCTGTGTATGAGCTTGTGTCCAAAGTCTGTGAAGGTGCTAGGTAGGTTTAGGCATTATTCTCCATCCTGCGCTCAGAACACAATGATGATCTTCCCTGAGTATTTTCACTTACCACTGGCAGCAGGTCTCCTGGGAAACAGACCACCTGAAGAGGACTTATTTAACAGCTTCTTCAAGCAGTCTTCAGACAACTGCTGGAAGTCCAAGTTAATTCATTTAACTTGTCCTTCCTCTGTTCTGAAACCCTGGTACCACTCATTATCATAGGTAAATCTTCTTGTCTCTATGAGCCTTCTTCCCTGTTCCTCTGTGCTGCGATCACACCCCATATTTCCAAACCGGTTACAAAAGGTATCTGGTTTTGCACATGCAGGCATCCTTGCTCTACAGTTTTCCTCAAAGTCTTCAAAGTCTGTTTTCCAGTGTCTCCTACATCACCGATTCTCCGCATGTCTCCTTCTGTTCCTGATGGCTTTTGCAAGCCTCATTTTGTACCATTTCTCTCCTGGAGAGCAACACTGACATAAGATTAACAGGCTGGCTGCAGATCCAGTGAAAGGAAAATGGACAACCCTCCTAAATGACCGATGTCATTCTCAACTCACTGGTAAGAGGTCTGCAGAGGGCCTTCTGCTAGATTTAGAAGCTTGTTGCTGTCATACCTGATAGCCTACCCATCTCCTATGACCTGCTGTGCATGCAGTCTGAACTGAAATTCGCCCAGTGCTTTGCTTCAGACAACACTGGACCAAATGCCATCTTAAGTAACTTTTGCAAACAGAGAGCATACTTTTATTCTAGTAAAATTATCATCCTTGATTGAAAACAGCATATTTCCAAGGAATCTTTTATAATAACTGTGTAGCAAACAGCTAATCCTACACACAAGACAACTTAGTTATAGCAAAGGAGATTCCTGCCTTTCTAATTACCTCATAGTAATGTAGTCAAGTTCAGTTCAAGTCTGGGGCTAGCTTTCCTAACAAAACATGGAGTAAAAGATAATTTCTCTGTTGTTTTTACTTTCCCTAACCATTTTGACATTCCAATTTTAAATCTAATTACTTGATGACAGGGATCAAAGGCAAATCTGTAAAGTCACTTTCCAAAGGCAGCTTTTGATAATGCTCTTTTCGGTGTTCTTCTCTGATTAAAAATATTAATACATTTGGTTGTCTAAAGAGAAAGGGGTGGGGATGGGTGGGGAGCTGAAAGGCATTTTAATGCAGAATTTTTTTGTTCACATAGATTGAAGATAATTACAGATAATAACTTCTTCTATTTTACAGAAAAAATTCCAGACAGACTGCAGATAATGTATCGCTAATGTCAATGTAGGCAACTGTCACTCTTCCTTCTCTGGACTAAAAGCAACATTTCACACCCAGGGCGATGTGACATTTCCCTTCCATGTGTAAGCCTTAGCAATAGAATCACAGGATTATGGAATAATTGAGTTTGGGTGAGACCTCTGGAGATCATATGTTCGACCCCATGCGCCAAGCAGCAGTGAGGGCCTTGTCCAGCAGAACTTTGAATATTTCCATACTTGAAGATTCCACAGCCTCTCTGGACAACCTGTTCCAGCACTGAACTGCCCACACAGAGAAAATCTTTTTCCTGTATCTAATTGGAATTACTCTTGTTGCAACATGTGCCTCTCATGCCCCTCATGCTTTTGTTGCTTGCCTCTGGGAAGAGGCAGGTTCATTTTCTTTATAGCAAAGGTGGAAGTTGCTTTCATAGGACAGCTGGTCTATGATGTCCTTGTTCTGACAAGGACCAAAGACCCTGGCAGTCCCCAGAAAAGGTTTTGTGAGATGGTCTTTAAAACCTCCAGTAATGGGGATGCCACAGCTTAGGTAGCTTATTGATGCTTATTGATCTTTGGTTAGGAACACATTCCATAATATCTAAACTATATCTTGTCCTACAGAAAATTAATTATTATTACTTTCTTTCACTCACTGGAAATGAAAAGTTGTGTATCACCATGCTTTCAACTATGTTTTCAATATTGGAATTTTTTTCCTGTGTCCCAATACTTCTTTTTTATTCCAAAAATAAATGAAATTACCTCTGCATTGATGGATAGATCACATTTTCTAAAGTCTCTCAGCATTCCTGTTATTCTTCTTAGTGTGACTGTATCTCTCGTAAACTTTAGTGCCTCGAGCTATATGGAGACAAAAAGATTAATTGCTTCATAAGTTCCGCAGATGACACTCCTGTTCATTTGGGATAGCAATTTGCTTTGTTTGTAAGAACACTGCATTGTAGTCCTGTCATACCGTTTGTGGTCCACAACAGACTATAGTGCCTTTCCTGCAAGGTACTGTTTCACTCATCTCCCTTTTTTTTCTTGGTCTTTTTATGCATACATATGTATACATATATATATATATATGTGCAGTTGCCTTTTCCTTTCCCTGAGTTCGTCTTTGCGTTTATTGATTATTTTTTTTTGTTATTGTTTTCAACCCCTCTTTTTTTAAGTCTCAAGTAATTATCTTGAATTCCAGTCCTGTACTAGGTGTTTAGAGTCTACTTTGTGCATTGATATCTACACACTTTGTAAGAGCGTTTCTTCCATCAACCTACCTGTTAAACAACATGTTCGTTGACACTCAGGAATTCAGGTGAGTGCCCTGTTAGACCTCACTTGAAATGCTCTGCCAGTTTGGTGTCATCTACTAATATTTACTGTAGAATAATTTGCTGCAAAGCCGCCTTTTGACAATTTGTCTAGACCCCTTCTCCTGGTTCCTTGAAACAGTGTTAAAGAATACGGTCACCTTAAGCAATATTTTGGAGGAATTTAGACACTGAGCTCCAAAGCATCAGTCTTAAAAGCTCCCTCTCTACTAACTCCTGAGCCCTGACTCTTAAAGGTCAACGTTCCTCAGCACCTAGATCTTCCTGTCCTCAAACACTTAAGGTGTGTAGCTGAGAGCCAGCTCATAGCTAAGTTAATTCAGGATCTTGAAAGTAAACACAGGGATTCCCGCTTTCTGAGGCCTATGGAGAGAGGAGCACCCCAAACGCATTCACAAGATCTTACCCCAAGGCATTTCGTCTTCTCATCAGCATAGCTATATCTTTTCCCTGTACAGCAGCAGCTTTGTGACAAACACTCTTCTTTAAGGCTCCCTGTGTCTTGACCATGGATTTTGCCAGTAGAGCAGTGTCAACTCTGTGGGCGATTTTCTTACACCTCTAGGCAATACAGATATGCCAGCAAAATCCCGTGGCGGAGACCTGCCTTCAATTTCTTCTGTTCCAAACAATGTGTTTGCTTTTAAAAGCCTCCTCCCTTCCCCTAGGCACTAAATTTACACTTGTCATTTGAGTGGTGACTCATACCCTTCTGACTCAGCCACATCTAATCAGTGGCCTATTGAAAAAAAATTATTTTTCTCTGGCTTTGAAGAGCCATGTGTCAGTGTGCACACTAACCACCAATTCATGCACTAACAGTCAACATGAAGAACAATCTAGACTGGACAGTCAGCCCCGCATCCAGGCTCCAAATAAACCAGTGCCCAAACTGCCTATTTGCCCTGAGCTTGTCCAGTTCAAACAGTTTTGCAGCCCTGAAAAGGGTTGTTTTAAGGGTCGTTTTTATCCTCTGATGGAAGCAAGGAAAAATCATCCTGACATTTTTTTTTTTTTTGCTAAAACTTTCTTCTATGCCAGACCAACAGATTCATAGAAGCAGGCATGCAGTTCAGATCTGGAAACAGAATCCTACCCAGACAGCGATGATCTATTTTCTACCTGTGTGCAGATGAACTCTGGGTGTATCTAGGCTAGCATTTTAGTTCAGATCACGACTGGGTTTTTTAAATAATCTCTTCATCTGCTTCCCATGTTTTGCTTCACATCACAAAGCAGTCGTGGAAGACAGAAACTGAGTTCCTGCTGGCTAAAACCAGAATGATAGAACCGTAGGATCATAGAATTGTCTAGGTTGGAAGAGACCTTTAAGATCATCTAGTCCCACCATCAGCCTAACTCTGATTAAAAAAAAAAACAAACAACCACAAAAAAGCCCCCCAAAACCACAATGGAAGATAAGCTCTAGGTGTGCACCTATTTCGCTACAGCTGCTAATGTTTCCTGGTGTACCGGCTGTCCTGGGTACTGGGTGTCCTGGTATACTGGCTGTCCAGTCCAGGGGACCAAGTCAGACACTCCCTGAAACACATGCACTACGGACACTGGGTTGTCAACACAGCGTTTCCCTCAACAGATCCGTGTACGTTGGGCCACGCTACTTGCCAATGCAGACAGGCATCGTTGATCATGCCACAGGTCTTTTCCCAACAAACTCCAAGTTTCTTGATTGTGCCTACTCCCTTATCCCCAGTAGTGTGTTTCTGCCACTTTCCTACCATTGCACTAGCGCCTTTCTGACTGAGTCCTTTCCAGAAGATAAGTCATAGAAAAATTACTTTTTTTGCAGAGGTAATTTTCTGTAATCATTGTATAATGACTATGTCAAGGCTAATCACTGTCTTGAGGTCCTCTGTATTCCCCCTGGCTTTTTGATCTCACATTAAATTGGTCTGATTTCTTCTCAGGAGGTAAAATAGCTCAAATGATCCTCCAAAAATGCTGATTTAAGTTCAGTCTTTGCCCACTTACAAGCTTTGTGTGTTTTCACTCTCCTTTTGAAGTCTGGGCAAATGTGTTCGTCTCATTTGTTTCTTCTTTAGGTGGAGCTCAGGTGCCTTCAGTCAAGATTCATGGTCACCCTTTCCTGAAAAAAAACAGACCTAACGAGGTACGAGGAATCATATATTGGTAGAAACAAAGCCATCTTCTTACTTGCTTTTCTTTGTGTTCTGGAACTGATCCTGAATTCAGGATGAAATGCTCTTTTATCATTCTCATCTTATCCTCCCTTCCAGCAGTTCCAAGTCTGGTGGGGTTTTCCTCTCCTCTCATTTGTTTTCACATTGAAAACCAAGTGATGTTCAGCAATCACTTAGATTTTCTTTCACTCACCATCTAAATGCTAACCACTCAGCCTTATGTATCAGAAGTATCCCTGCTATAACATTCATTCAGCTTTAGCAACTCTTTATTCCAGGTTCTGATTTTATACAGATCCTTACAGCTACTTTATCCTTTATTTATGCAATATTTCAGGAGCTGAGACATCTAACTTAGAGCTGCGGATTTCAAACCAGATTTCTCCTCACTCAGGAACACCTGCAAGAGAACTAAAACTTGAAGCTTGACCACTTGATTCTCTTAAAAGTGCTTTAAACACAACCCTCTTCTCGAGCCATTAAAGGGGAAGAAAAGAGTTGATCTTGTGCGGTGCCAAATAATAATTAGAAAGAGGTTGTGCATCCTTTCTCTTAGGTAGCATAATTTGAAATACGTATCACAGCTTTACAAAAAAAAAAAAAAGTTTTAAATTAGCAGAAAGGAAATTGCTTCATTGAAATATCTGTTTCAGAGTGTGTCCGTTAAAAAGGCGGAAAGAAATTGTGACAGTTTTTATGCCAGCATGGAAATGTATCACAATCATCGGAATTAATTTAAACTCCATCCTTCATTATAAAAAGTGGCCAACCATGGCTGCTTTTTGCCATATTCGTAATTTCACAATGCTTACAGATTGCTGTAATGCAACTGTGTGGAATTTATGAGATATGACAAGGGAGATGGGATTCATTGTCTTGGTAAAAAGGAGCCCATTCAATGTAGGTATGTCAATCAGATTATGCAACAGTGAAAGAACAATTTATTTTCTGCCTAAGGAGGATGGCAGCACAAGTCTCTAGAAATTTGGTAGGTACTTGAGTTGACAGCCTCAGGATTTCCTGCTCACAAAAAAATGTAATAAACCAAAGAAAGACAACGATAACGTCAATCACAAACAATGACCTTGATATAATTGCAACATGTCATTGGCAGCACACTGTAAAATGCAGCAAGCTGATTGAATAGTTCTCAAAAACTCAAGCTAATAAACTAAATGGTTGTTAGAGGAAAACAAAATATTATTTACAACTCATTTTTTTCCTGATAAAAGCTGCTTGCATTCAAAGCCTGAGATTGTTCGGCTCCTTTTTACTTTATGGCTTTACTTAAAAGACTCGCACAAACAAAAAGAACATCTGAAAATGAAGATCACAGAAGGCAAAATTCTATAGCAATGTTATTCTCTGAATATGAATTCATAGGGATGAATCCCAGAATTTTAAAATCCTTCTGAAAGTTCATAAGTGTTTTTTTTCCATTAGAAAAAGAGTCTTCTCACAACTTATCTTAAAATTAGAACAAGAAAAATTATAAAAAGAAGGAAGACATTGAGAGAGATTAATTAGAGATACAGAGCAATGCATCATAGTTTCATGTTCAATTTTTTGAATTCCTGCTTACTTGTTTAGAGTTTTACATTTCAAAGAACTGGATACAGACAAGTTTTGTGGCAAGCTTTGAAGTCACCAAAGTTTTTCCAATAATTCAGCTTTTTCTTCTTCTTTTACTTTTGAAGACTGAAACCTTTGCCTATCTCTAATACCCCCAGGACTAGTTTGGCAAATGGAAATTTTGAGTCATGTTCCTTGTAAATTTGCTTGTGTCTTGCTGTGAAAATAGGTTTTGTTTCTCTCATGCCATTATTACTATTTCCTCAATGTCAGTGCTTTCAAAAATGTTTTTTTTGACAGTGTACAACATGCACTGGCCAGTACTGAGTTATGAAGAACTTCAAGAAGTTGATTCTTTCATGTCGTGGGCATCTTGCCAGCAATGGGCTTCACTTCCTTCACTTGTCTGAAGGCAGAACCCCATGATTTGACTACTGAGGAAGGACAAATGGGTTCTCTTGGTTTTTGGTCATGTTAAATGATTCAAGACGGTTTGTTCAAACAGTTCCTCTTTGTTCAGTCGAAGGTATGTAGCAGCATGAAATGGAGTAGCATGAGGCTTATCTGCCTGAGTTTTATGCTGAAAACTTCTAAAGCTCAGGGTGGGGACTGATCCAACTGCCTAGGTCATCCTTTACAGCCTACATCTGTCAGTCTTCCCAAACAGGCCTAAAGGCTAATTCTCTTATCTGCCCTCCAGGAGAAGTCCATTACCTCTTTACTATTTTTTTTGTCTTAGGTCTTGACAAGCCATATTACTTTCCCTAGTACCTAGTGAAAAAAAAAAGCTTTCCAATGAATGTTCAGCCTGTGATTCTTTTTCTCTCTTGGAATGGAACTGTTTACCTTATGACTATCATTTTTCTTCTTTTTGTTTGCTTTAGAGCTCCTTTATTTGACGTTCATGTGACAGAATAATATCAACTGATGGGCTAAATTCAGTTATACATATTATTAATAGAAATGATATAGATAGAAGACTCTAGTTTGCAATTGTTTCTTGGGTGATGAGAGGGCATGTTGTGGTTAAAACCTAATGCACTGATAAATAAATTGCAACTGCCATACTTTGATGCCATGCAGTTATTGGCAGCATCTTCCAAAAGTGAGAGTAAGGCTATTTTCAACAAGATATTGAAAGGGGAGGATTTTAATGTGTCCTGGTTACGTGTCCAGGACATAATGGATCACTGCAAATAGGATAAAAAAGATGGAAATTGATTTGATCGATTCTAATATAGAGGTTATGATAACAGACTGTAAATTACAGGCACTTCTATCAGATAATCAGCCTTTATGGCAAAGTACAGAAGATACTAAAAACTCACATCAAGCCCAGTATTTCTAAAGGTAGACCGTAAAGCTGGGAAAATGGTGATGTTGCACAAAGGATACTGAGACAGGTTCACATAGTACAGAGACACTTATTAGTGGGTCTGTAGTTGATGATATATATCCACTCTAATAGTGCAAGTTAGTGCTGGAAAAAAAATAAAAACCTAAGTGGGAGTGGAAGGGGGGAAGGGGGAGAGAAGGGAAGAGGAAAACTTATTCCCTGGGCCCAGACAGGAAGAACAGAAATAAAGTCTCGGGTGACTGTCCTCCTCTGGGGAGGCAGTGGCTGGGCTGTCCAGTGCAGCAGGTGGTAAGGATCAAGATGATGAGCATAATGATGATTTTGTCATGTTTTTTCCTTAGCAGTATATAATTTTCATTGTGAGCCACTCATACTCCCTATTATTTCCACTTACAGTGCTATTAGCACTGACTAGAGTACATTAATTGGGTGCAAATTTTGCACGTTGGCTACTTGCTAAACTTCTGCACACATAATTTATTAGATAATATTGATGGAATAGTTGAATTACTGCTTTAAACTTTGTTATTCAATATTTTTTTTTTCTCCAATATGAGCCAAGGTCTACAAAACAAGAGGTTTTGAGGAAAAAGTGAGGAAAAAGAGGTGTAAAGTGGTAGTTGTTTCCCTTAAGAACTTGCCCTGACAACACCATTGTGGTTTCTAGGTGCAGGGCATTATGCAAGAATAAAAGCAGAAAAGTACCACTACTGAGATTCTTAAAAACTTGCGTGAAATGGTACAGAGCTGAGAACGGTATAAGGTACTGTGCAATGACAGTAAGTGCCATTTTGTTTCATATATTTTTCCCATGCTTATTTGGGGAATATCAGCTAACTCAATAAACATTTCTATTCTAATTTTACCTGGACTTCAAAAAGTGTCTTTATCACTTATTTGACAGCTATCATTAGCAGCTCCCCTAAATGGCTATTTCAGCCGCAGGTGAAAGCACAATTTCATATTTGCTATGGTGCCTAGAAAAAAATTATAAACATCTTACTTCCACAGCATTTTTTTGCTGAGTTGTTTTAACTGGTTATTTCCTCGTGTCCGTGTGTCTGTCTGCTGTAAGCTGTTGCTGTTGTTTTTTTTCTAAATTTAGAAGGCCCTTAAGGCAAGGAATATCTTTTGACAGTGTGTTTGCCCACTTGAGGAGGAAAGCTGTGCCACAGTACAAATAGCAAATAACAAAATAAAATATTTGACTTGTTCTCACAACATTTATGAAAGTTAATGCAAAGCAGTCCGGGGTTGAGTAAGTCTCCCCTGCATAAGCACCCCAGACAGTCTTTTCAGCCATGATGTGCACTCTTTATTATCATGAGTCATGAATGAGTGGTGGTGAGACTGGTGGGTCTGCTCTGCACAGTGCAAGAGCAAGGTGCCCCACCAAAGCATGAGAAATACTTTTGCATTCTTTCTGGGCCATTATTTTGTCACGTTAAAGAATATCAGATGAAAGCTGTGGTCAGTAGACACACAGGATAGTGCTAAAAACCGGTGAAAAAAATGTAATTTTAAGGAAAAAAAATACTTTAAGTTCTCCCTGAGATTCCTCTTGAAAGGGATGAGACTTCTGTATAACTTGCCGTTCCATGCCAGATCTGAAATGTTGAATATGGTGACTTATTCTCACAGAAAAGTGACCTTTCATGCCAAGATTTTTAAAGAGTTTGACATTTGGAAAAGAATGAGGTTCAAGCAGAAAGTGGGGAAAGTGGCCACAAATGAATATTTGTTAAAAAGGTTTTACCTTAATGGACTATAATGAATGTAAAGATATGCAAAACTGTTAGGCAAACGAATCCAGATGAGACAAATTAGAATAAATTAAAATATTGCTCAACAATATAATTAACCTTTCAAAATTGCAAAAGAGTTATCAGTTAGTTTGAGAAAATCCCACTCTAGCCCTGAAAAACAGCCAGGGCCAAATTTTACGCTCAATTAAAGTTCTGCAAATTTCATAAATTTGGAGGAATTCCTCTGACTTAGCAGAGTCCACACGGAAACTGGTGTAGGAGTCTCACTCACTCTATCTCTTCCCTGAATTTCTTCTAGTGCAGCCTCTATAACCCCAGAAACAGCCCACACCTTCCTGTTTATGCTTTTTTCACAAAACCCAGTCATTTAAAAGCCTAATCATTTTCTGAGCTGGTTGTTGCTACCGGTAACAAAATTGCATGTTTGCTGTGCATAAAAGCAGAAAACCCAAACCTAGCCTTCTTTCATAACTAGTTCTTTAGACAGAAAAAAACAGTCTTGCACCCTGTAATCAGGCCTGAATATTATATAAAGACTAAGTACTTCCAAAAGTAAGGAAGAGGAAATGAATGGGACACTCCAGAAAATTTTGTCTCTAAAGATCCTATAGCACTTTATGTACTAAGATTGGGTTTTTCAATGCATCTTAAGAGAGTTTATCATCTGTTGAGCGTGGTGGGGAGAATTTACACGTACACATCTGTGTGTGGGGCAGGGCGGGGAGGAAGATGTGCATTAGCTTCAAAACAGTGTGCTAAAGTAATTAGTTGCTAAATCACATTAAGCTCTCAAAATGCTGTAGCTCAGGTTTTCTGTGGCACTGTCCCTTGGTCTCCCTCTACACCCGCATTTGGGTGCCGTCTGTCCCATGCCCCCCGAGTCCCCCTCGGCTACAGCTTGTTACTCTTTTTCGTTTCTCTGCACTGGATTTTTTCCTACTTCATTCTCTGGCTCTTGCCAGTGAATATCCCTGTGAGGGATATATAACTTTGCTGTAGTCAAGTTAGGCTTCTTCCTCTTTGTTGAGAGCAGCCCTGAGGAGAAGGACTTGGGGGTGTTGGTGGATAAGAAGCTCAACATGGGACAGCAATGTGTGCTGGCAGCCCAGAAAGCCAACCACATCCTGGGCTGCATCAAAAGAAGCATGGCTAACATGTTGAGGGAGGTGGTTCTGCCCCTCTACTCTCCTCTGGTGAGACCCCACTCTGGAGTCCTCAACACAGGAAGGACATGGACCTGTTGAAGTGGGTCCAGAGGAGGATCATGAGGATGATCAGAGGGCTGGAGCACTTATCCTATGAGGACAGGCTGAGAGTGTTGGAACTGTTCAGCCTGGAGAAGAGAAGACTCTAGTGACACCTTATAGCAGCCTTCCAGTACTTAAAGGGGGCCCTTCAGGAGAGATGGGGAGGGACTCTTTGTCAGGGAATGTAGCAATAGGACAAGGGGTAATGTTTTTAAACTGAAAGAGGGGAGATTTAGATTAGGTATCAGGAAGAAATTCTTTAGTATGAAGGTTGTGAGACACTGAAACATGTTCTCCAGAGAAGTTGTAGATGCCCCATCCCTGGAAGTGTTCAAGGCCAGGCTGGAGCAACCTGATCTAGTGGGAGGTGTCCCTGCTCATGTCAGGGGGGTTGGAACTCAATGGTCTTTAAGTTCCCTTCCAGCTCTAACCATTCTATGATTCTATGATTATGATTCTGTGATTCCCCTCTGGGCCACCAGCAAATAGAGCCTTGCAAGCCCGAAGAAGATGGTGTGTGCTCCTTGCAGGAGGTGCCTGCAGGGTTTGCTTATTAATCAAATTCTAGCCAGGCTGTACAGATCCCTGGCAACTTCAACGTGTTGTGAATTTAGTATGTTTCCAATGAAAACAGGAAGGCAACTGACAGCTGAAGATTCCTCCTATAAGGACATTTAAAGTTCTTACTCCAGAGCTAGAAAGGATCTGTTAAGGGATGACAAGATTTCTTCATTCACAGTATCAAAGACTTGGTGAGGTTGGAAAGGGCCTCTAAAGATCATCGAGTTCAAACCCCCTACTCAAGCAGGATCAGCAAGATTAGTTTGTCCAGAACTACGTCCAGCTGGGTTTTGAAGATCTTCATGAATGGAGACTCCACAAATCTCTCACAGTAAATAAATTTTTTCATGTGTGCAGATGGAGTTTCATGTTTCAGTTTTGTGCCCATTAGTTTCTTTTCCTGTCATTGGGCGCTAGTGAGAAGAGTTTGGCTTCTGCTTCCTCATTCCCTTCTATCAGACATATATATACACATGGATTAGATCTACTTGAGCCTTCTCTTTTCCCCGCTGAATAGTCCTGGCTTTTTCAGCCTCTCTCTGTATGCAAGATACTCCTTAAATCACTGTAGTGACTTTTCTTTGGAGTCACTTCAGTAAGTCCATGTCTCTCTTGTAGTGGGGAGCCCAGAACTTGACCTGGCACTCCAGATGTCTCTCATAAGAGCTGAACAAAGAATGATCACCTCCCTCCACCTGCTGACAACACACCTTCTAGTGCAGCCCAGGATACTGTTGGCTATCTTCCTGCAGGGACCTATTGTTGGCTCGTGGTCAGCTTGTTGTCCACCAGGACGTCCAGGTCCTTCTTTGCAGAGCTGCTTCCCAGTCAGTCAGCCTTCAGCCTGTTTTGGTGCCTGGGATTATTTCTCCCCAGGTGCAGGACTTTGCATTTCCTTTTATTGAACTTCACAGGGCTCCCATCAGCCCATTTCTTCATCCTGTCCAGATTCCTCTGAACGGCATCACACTCAGCAGATGTATCAGCCACTCCCCCCAGTTTTGTTTTTTGTGGGTTGTTAGGAGCCAAACAAGAAGCTTCTCCATCAGAAATAGCCAGACTACGTTAAGTGAAACTTGAAGAAAAAGGCCATCCAGAAGCAGAAAGACAGCATGGAAAACTTCCGTCTTGACCATTAGAAGTCTGCAAAGTTTTAAGCAGCTGAAAAAAGAACAGGAAGAATCAGGGTCACCTTTACTACCATTAGAGTTGTCACCTCCATTTGCCATCTCCTGATCATTGCCGCTGGCCGAGGCAGCCAAGCCAGAACTCAACACACCACCACATTGTGTTCCACCAGTCGCTTATGACTGAGCCTGAATAAAAAGGGAATGACATAGTCGAAATGTGCAGCATCTTGGAACAGATAGTCTTCTTGTCCAGACATTTGTTATCTTTGATGGTTTTCCTTCTTCTCTAACTATCTATTTTTTGCCATAGAAGGCAACAAGACATCTGAAAATTTAATGTAATATTATGACATGCCATGTACAGAGAGCCCCGAAATATTAAAAGGACACATTTATTCACATTCATCAGCTCTGCCTTGCTAATTTTAAGTCTTCAGTCAATGAGGTAATTTATCCCTCCCTGTAGAGGCTGCTCTAACAAGAAATTTTAATGCCTCCGTGTTCAAAAAGGTGGACAATGAAGGGATTTTTGATGAAAGGTATTTCATCCAGCAGTTGAGTTTTGAACAAAACACACCAGAAGGTTGAAGAAGATGGGCCAGAAACTTAAAAAGAGTGCTGAGTTGGCTTTGAGATGTGACTTAAAATGGAGTAACGGTGCTACAGCTGATCAGACTGCTTTCCTCCATATTACTGCTTCGTGTTGGAGTTGAAGCCCAGGAGACTTCTGTTTGAAGTACAGTGAAAGACAGGACAGAACATTTTCATCAAAATGCTTGAATTTTATTATGCTTTAAAGAGAAATCTCATATTTTGCTGTCAGACATGTAGTCCTTGCAAACAAACAAACAAACGAAACCCAGATTGAACCTTAAATCACTCCTCACCAGCTCCTGAATAGGCTCTTAAAATCTGCTGGTGAACATCACAGGGAGAAACTAATTTATTATTCTCCACAAGTACAGTGGCTGGGGCTGGTGTTTTGCAAGAGTCACAGCTGAAGCATAGCAAGTTGTGAGGAAATCATAACTCTCTTGCGCAGCTCTGATTATTTGTGTTTGTGCAAGTACGTATGCTGCTTCTGCTCTCCATCAGCTGGTCTGAGAGCCTTCCAGCTGCCTCCATCTGCCTTATGAAGTGCAGCAAAACCTCCCAGGGTCTTCCTTCTCCTTTAAGGAAGAGAGGAACCAAAAATTTGCACTGAGACATTGCATCATCTTAAGCCTGGCCAGGCAGAAAGTGGTATGCTAATATCAAAAATACCCTTTCTTTTTCCTTTCTACCTTCACAGTAGCTTCAGACACAGAAAACTTGATGCCCTTTTAAAAATTGAATAAATTTACTTGTTTGGTTCTGCACTCGATTGCTGCCTTTCCACCACTTCCTTACCTCTGTGAAGTTAAGTTAGCTTTCCCAGGAATATAGCAGATTCCACAAAATGAAAATAATAATCCTAACATTTCTTCTGTGAGCAAACGGATGTCTTCTGTAAGGTTGGATGAGGTTACTATGAGCTTTGTAGAATGCGTTGTTTAGTTAAAAATACCTTCTTGGGCTTACTTTCACATGAAAGAGAAAGAAATAAATAATAAAGTTTTGTATGATCTGTTGCACTGTAAAAGCTATTAATGTTACGTTTCTGACCTTACAAGAAAACAAAAATGATAGAAAATGAAGATTTACTCAGATACTGTTGAATCTGTACTTAACACACGTCACTCCAAGTGTTGTCAGGTTCTTTGAGGCTATAGTGGATTAATTTTTTCCATCACAGGACCATTCTTGATCCAATGGTTCCAAGAAATTGTAATAAACTTTTCTGTACTTGTATGTTTAATAGACCTCAAAGTACTGACAACACTCTACACCAAACAAACCAGGGCAACCAATGTTGAGTTCAGTCATAATTTGGGTTGTAAAATAAGATTATGGCACATAATGCAGGCCATTTATGGAGGAGATTGGCTTTATATCCTGCTGGCACAAATGTATTTGGTTGTGGCTTGCTGCTCAATCCATGTTGATTGCCATCTAGAACCAGGCAAGAGGCTAGGCCAAAGCCTACTTCTCCTTTTCACAGAATCACAGAATGATATGGGGTTAGAAGGCACCTCTGGAGATCATCTAGTCCAACCCCCCTGCCAAAGCAACCTAGAGCAGGTGGGTTTTGGATGTCTCCAGTGAAGGAGACTCCACCTCCTCTCTGGGCAGCCTGTTCCAGTGCTCTGCCACCCTCAAAGTAAAGAAGTTCCTGCTCACGTTTAGATGGAACTTCGTGTGGTCAAGGTTGTGCACGTTACGCCTTGTCACTGGGCACCACTGAAAAAAACCTGGGCCCATCAGAACAGGGGCAGGTCGTACAGTGGTATTCAGCCCACACAGGACAGAGAAGGGAGTAGTGTTATGTTTCCATATCACATCCATATACAATAAGAAACTGAACGAGAGCTTTAGCATTCAAACTTAATGGACAAGAAAAAACCCAACTCTTTAAGAAACTGTCTTAAAGATTTTTTTTCTTGACATGGGTGGATAGTTTCATCTAACAGTGATGTTAAGAAAGGAGGGATTTTAGGGGTTGGACACTATATTGACAAAACCAAGACTGCAGGGCTGGAATCTTACTATTGGAAAGATTAAATCATTTCCATGGTAACAGTGAATAAATTTTTCTGTGAAAAAGAAAGAGAGAAAAGAGTGTGACTCAAACCAGAACTACTCAATCCATCTTCTAAGCAGAAAAAAAAAAAAAAACCCGAAGACAGAAAGGAAAGAGAAGACAGTCATATAGCATATGTAAAGTGTCCAAATAAAGAGACTACTTTTCTGTGGCTGTAATAGCCAATTTTTTTCTTTGTTAGGGGACAGTGGGAAATTCGAACTTCCTGATCTCATACTTGTAGGGAAATGATGTCCCCCTAAACTTCCTTGTTTGTAATCAGCACATTGTTCGTAAGCTTGGTAGAACACTATTCTGTATTACTACCTCTCAAAATAGTGGTATCACTAGATGGGTGATAAGCATGCAATTTATCTAACCATGACTGAAGGAAAGTTCACTTTAACTTGAGCTGGAATTTTTATGCTCTTTGATTGCAATGAGATTTGAAACTTTCTTTCCAATCACTGTATTTCACTTCTCTAAGCAGATTTCATTATAGAGACATTTTTGTTAAAATAACTGTGCACGTGGGCATTTATATTATTCTTTCTTTATGGTCATAAATGTGACCTTTTAAGTCAGCTAGATATCATGTTACCATTACCTAAATGATTATGAAATGCTTTTCCTAAGTGAATCTTTTCACTTACAAGCAGAGTTTTATCCATGGGACAATTTAGAATAAAGGATCTGGAAATATTCTTAGCATTCCTATAATTTTCACTAACCACCATTTTTTCCACCTTGAAAAGTTACATTTCAAGGCCATATACCCTAGGGGAAAAAGCATTAACTTTTTAAGTTATTATTGTGAAGCAATAATATGGAGGAGATTTTCATCTAAAATGTCTCAGATTGGGGAAAAAGAAAAAAAAAAAAAAAAGAAGTGAAGGTGCTCATTGTGAACCTGAGATATCTGAGATAGAAGAAGACAATGAAAACACTAAAAGTTCACCTCCCTCTGCCTGCGGCTTGGGGAGCTGCAGGAACCTGTTAGTATGTAGGTGAACTCTGTTGGTGGCAACATGCAGTGTGAACGCACAAATTTACTCCAGGATTGAGTCTGGCCAAAGCTAATGTCTTATCTTTCATGTTGCTGTGTTTTGCAAAGTGAATCTATCCAAAACATGGATTTCTTTGTTTGTTATCTCACAGCTCCTGGCAACTCCTGACTTCTGTGGCTGGGAAGATCATGGAATAGATCCTCCTAGAAGCTTTGTTAAGGCACATGGAGGACAGAGATGAGATTCAGGACAGCCAGCATGGCTTCACCAAAGGTGGTGGAGTGACTGCGTCAATGGACAAGGGAAGAGCTATGGATGTCATCTATCTGGACTTCGGTAAGGCCTTTGACATTGTCCCCCATAACATCCTCTTTCAAAATTGGAGAGATATGGATTTGGTGGGTGGACTGTTTGATGGATGAGGAATTAGCTGGATGGCTGCATCCAGAGGGTAGTAATCAATGGGTCGATGTCCAGATGGAGATGGGTGACAAGTGGTATCCCTAAGGGGTCTGTATTGGGACCAGGACTGCTCAATATCTTCATCAATGACATAGACAGTGGGATCTACTGTACCCTCAGTTAATTTGTAGACAACACCAAGCTGAGTGGTGCAGTTGTCACGCCTGAGGGATGGGATGGTATCCAGAGGGGAAAAAAAAAGGTGTTAATGTGGTCTTTTTAAAGAAGAACTTTCACTTAGACCCACAAAACACACGGATTTTGTCCCTGTTGGCCTTTTCTTATTGTTTTATTGTCTCTCAACCATAATGGCCTTGGGAGAACAGGAACAGTCAAGTGTTCTCTCTCATGTGCTATCAGTATGAATTAAAAGGCTGCAAAGGAAATGAAAAATAAGATTAATCTTTCTAAATGCCTTTTAGAAGGGGTGGTGATGTTCAAGTGTGGTGGGGGTAGAGAGAGATGGAAAACAACGCATGTATCGTTTCTTCTTGTGAAGTCCATTATTTTACCCTGTATTCTCACCTGTAGCTAAATGGCAACCTCATAAGCAGCTTTCTTTCCTCAGATGTGTCTGGCCTGGCCTGAATTTCCAAATGAGTTCATGTGACAACAGCAGTGCACTGGTGCCACAGGGTGCCTCACAGCCTGCCAGCCTGGATGGATGAGTCTCTTTGCCTATGGTGTGAACACTTCATCCAGGTTTAGTATCAATGAGCACATGAATGTATCTGTTTTGGGCGAAAGCCATAATTTCTGAGTTGTTTGCACTGTCTAATCCTCCAGTCTGCATTCTTTTCCTTGTTGTGCTCTGGGTGAGTTCATCCGAGCACTGCAATGGTCATGCTGTCACATCATTTAATTTGATGCTGTTTGTTGATGCTTTATGTGTTCACTAAGATACTGTAACCTACATTGAATGTTTGGCATCCAGTTTGCTTTTGTGTGGCTGCCGTTGCTTTGTCTTTGTACCTAGTGCCAACCTTGCCTTACCAACTATTTATTTTTAATTAGTATTACATTATTTTGAAGCTCTTCCTGTGAGTCACTGCTTTCTTCCTCAGTATGGTACAGTTTCACTTGACTTTTCTTGTCTGCAAACTTTGGCATTGTGATTTCCCTAACTGTAGTTATCGCAAATGACTCAATGTATTGAGCATTAAGTCTTAGAAAGTTTTCCTCCAAAAGCCTTCCTTTATTTTTAGCTTCCTGTTTTGTATTTGTGCATTTTGCACGTAGTTGGCACTATCTTTCCTTATAAGTTTTTGGTCTTTGCTACTTGGGGAATTATTTTGCTTTACATCTGTATGAGAGTTTATTTACTAAGTTTTCTCCTATCTGTAGCCTCGGAGAGTATGAGTACATTCTCCACACTTTCACATACAAACGCTTTGTCCCTTATTCATAACCCCTTATGACCTATTTTAGCTCCTGACTTCCAGTAGCTCCATGAATTAGTGACCAGTGGGGTTTGGTAATACAAGGATATAGTGTTTCCACAGATTCTTGATTATGTACATCAACACAATCGAGCACGAGCACTTCTGATATTTCCCTGGGTCCTTACTCTGTTGGCCATACAGCACATTGTGGGCAGAGCATGTGATGGTGCAATTGTTCTTACTGCTTTCTTCTTTTATCCTGACCTCGTTCCATTTTGTGCTGGTTTTGACTGGGAGAGAGTTAATTTTTTCCATATTAATTTGTATGGGGCTGCGTTTTGGATATGTGGTGTTGAAAATGGTGTTGGTAATGCATGGGCGTTTTCGTTCTTGCTGAGCAGTGCTTACACAGAGCCAAGACCTCTTCTGATTGTCTCGCCACCCCACCAGCGAGCAGGCTGGGGCTTCACAAGGAGTTGGGAGGGGACACAGCCGGCACACCTGACCCCAAGTGACCAAGGCGATATTCTATACCATACGACGTCATGCTCAGCAATAAAATCTGGGGGAAGAAGAAGGAAGAGGGGGACGTGTGGAGTTATGATGTTTTGTCTTCCCAAGTAAAGGTTACACATGATGGAGCCCTGCTTTCCTGGAGATGGCTGAACACCTGCCTGCTGATGGGAAGCAGTGAATGAATTCCTTGTTTTGCTTTGCTTGCATGTGTGGCTTTTGCTTTACCTATTACACTTTATTTATTTTAATCCACGAGTTTTCTCACTTTTACTCTTCCAATTCGCTCCCCCACCCCAGCCAGTGGGAGTGAGCAAGCGGCTGAGTAGTGCTTAGTTGCCAGTCGGGGTTAAACCATGACACATTTCCATTTATATTTGAAATTTTGTACAATTTCTAATTATATGCCGATTCAGGGTCATCTGATCTGGATATGCCAGCATGATTTTTTTTTTTTTTTTATTTCTTCATCTTTCTACATTTCCCCCCCCCCCCATTCTTTTTAGTTTCTGATTGCCAGACTTGAAAGTCCTGACAGATTGCAGTTTCTGAAATAATTTGCAGGATTTTCATTCTGTAAGTACAGAAAGATGTGCGACATTTAGCCCCTGCGCAACACTCTAGATGTGCTTTTTCTCAGTAAACAGTTCCTGAAAGCACTTACTGTTCAGTGCTGCTAAATTAAAACACAAACCACAAACTCCCTGGCAAACCTTGAGATCCATAAACCTGGCGACGACAACTATTGAACCTTTCTTGTTGGATTTACATAACTATAGTATACATTAGCCTTATTCATATAGGATTTAAGCTTAGGTACAGCCTCTGTGTAAAATCTCCGTTCCCCCCCTGCCTTTAGAGACAGAAGGCTCCTGAAATGGGCTGCACAGACCTCAGCCTGGCTCTGACTTTACAGACTGGTGAAATTCATAGTTCAAAAATTAATGCTTCAGAGCAAAGGGCTCCTGTTGTGGAGGAATGAAGGAGCCAAGAGCACCATCCTCTTCCACAGGGGGAGGAAGTGATTCACAACATGCAGTATTACCATTTAAAAAGGCATTTTATTTCAACAAAAAATTGAAATTATAGAGAATTGATATTCCCTATTGAGAGATTTATTTGAATATTATGAAACTGTTTCGGTCAGGAATATATATTCCTTGTTGGAGTTCAAGTTAAAACAAAAACTTATCCTTCAGTTACCTTTTCAAATTATGAGATTATTCAACATACTGTTTGAAGTTGCTGCAGTGCAGTGCAAGGGCCATTAATTTCCAAGTCTTTCAGAAGTAGCTGTGATTTTCCAAAGGATCAAGCAATTTAAGAGCTTGGATCCCACTTTCAGAGACAACAGGCATATAGGAGCCTTAGTCCCTTGATTTACAAGGCCATGATGTGGTTTGCTACCAAAACCATCCTTGGATGGTTCCATGCTTGGAAATGAAGTTGAATCACCTACATCTTTACAGACTATTACTCGAAATCACTGTGTAGATGCTCTTCCATGAGTTGCTGGGGGACCTGACAGGACTCTTTGACTTTCCAGAAGTTTGGCAGCTAGTCAGAGATGCCTGCTGCTGCCCATATGGAAGAATAGGTACCTTCAACAGGTAATTCATCTCTCCCATCTGAGACGTGCTCTGGTGAAGGCATGGATCACATTTTGAAGAGGCATCTCTCTCCATTAACTGAAGCTGCAGCCCAAACAACTAGTTTAGACCAAATGCCTTTTGGAGGACTAAAGTTAAGTGAGATGAATTTCTCCGTCGGTCATTTACTTCTAATTGCCTGACACTAAAATCCGGGGATCTTACCTAATGTACCGAGGCTGGTGTCTCCTCATTTATCAGCATAGATTTGGTTATTTTTCTAATGCCTGCTTTCTCTAGATCTAGCCGCAGGAGCCTACAAGAAACATGATGCATCATGTCATCTGGCCAGAGCCTGACAGTATGTGACTTGCTTTGCCGTAAAGAGCAGGGGAAGAAAAAGCCATTTGCAAATCAAAACAATTGCTCAGAAGGGCATGACAACGTGTGGCAGTGGTCTCCTGTTTGGATATTGACTTTCACACTACCTGTGAGAGCACATAAAGCATCTGGAGAAAGAGGCAGGCATTGATTAGCTTTCCACAGCTCCGCAGGTTGTCCACGCAGCTATTCATCGTGTTTGGCAAGTGATTTGAAAGGGCTGTAGCAGGAACCTTTGGGGCCAACCTGGCAACATCAAACCTGAACACAGCTGAAAGAAATGTTGAATTGGGTATTTGTGTTTATTGATCTTAAATCCCAAATGGTGTGAGGGAAACAGATGGGATGCTGTATGTATTTTCTGCTCCTTCCTAGTCAAGGGCTCAGAGAGCCCTGGAACCTAGCTAAGAGCTCTGGGGTGGCTGTGCGTTACTCCCTTGGGGGTGGTGTAACAGAAACACATGAGTCAAATCCCTCACGTTTGCAATGGTGTCATCCAACCCTGGCACAGCAGAAGTTTCAGGGTGTCAGACAAACAAGACTTGGCTGGGCTGGTAATACAGCTCATGTGCTTTCCTCTGTCACGTTCCTCCTGCCTCTTCTCTGCAGGGCTCAGTTTCCCTCACAGGGACATGTGAGCCCACCGCATGCTGCTGTATTTACAGCCCTGTGTATTGTAACATTTCAACTGTACTAAAGAATGGAGATAGAAATGCCAGTGGCAGGGGGTGGATATACAACCCTCCGAAACATCCCTGCTGTGGAGCTGGCAATGTCCAGGAGAGGGTTGAATGGGGTAGGTGATGACTGGGGCAACTGCCTGTTGGGGCTACAGGCTCGGGGAAGAGTGGCTGGAAAGCTGCCCAGCAGAAAAAGACCTGGGGGTGTTGGTGGACAGCCAGCTGAACATGAGCCAGCAGTGTGCCCAGGTGGCCAAGAAGGCCAACAGCATCCTGGCTTGTATCAGGAATAGCGTGGCCAGCAGGAGTGGGGAAGTCATCGTGCCTCTGGACTGGTCACTGGTGAGGCCTCACCTCGAGGACTGTGTTCAGTTCTGGGCCCCTCACCACAAGAAGGACATTGAGGGGCTGGAGCGTGTCCGGAGGAGAGACACCAAGCTGGTGAGGGGTCTGGAGAATAAGTCATAAGAGGAGAGGCTGAGGGAACTGGGCATGTTGAGTTTGGAGAAGAGGAGGCTGAGGGGACACCTCATTGCCCTCTACAACTCCCTGAAAGGAGGGTGTAGAGAGGTGGGGGTTGGCCTCTTCTCCCAAGGGAATAATGACAGGACCAGAGGAAATGGTCTGAAGTTGGGGCAGGGGAGGATTACATTAGATATTAGGATTTTTCTACTTTACTGAGAGGGTGGTCAGGCACTGGAACGGCCTGCCCAGGGAGGTGATGGAGTCACCATCCCTGGAGGTATTTAAGAAACATATAGACGTGGCACTTCAGGCATGCTCTAGTGCCCAAGATTTTTGGTTTGTGTCTGTTTGTGGGGGTTTGTTTGTTTGTTTGTTTAGGGTTTTTTGTTTGTTTTGTTTTTGTTATGTTTTGTGGTTGGATTTGATGATCTCAAAGGTCTCTTCCAACAATGAAGATTCTGTGATTCTGCTTCTGGCTTCTCAGCATATCTGCTGCTGCGCAAGATGATGATGCTTGGAGCAGATATATACAGTCATCTTAAAGTAAGACTCCCAGGGAGTCAAAATTCCCTGTGTAGGCAGACAGACACACACATGCATAGAAACAGCCCCCTGCACACCACAAACTAGGAACTGACAGTGCAATTTTTCCTGACCTTCCCCTCACAGGAACAATCTACCTTACAGCATCACTCAAGAGCTTGCCCCAAGAAATGACTGGTGGTGTCTAGGCTGAACGCCTCACACAAGGTTACCAAACATGTCAGAACACTGTGTAGGCTTCAAGCGATTTGTACTCCCCCAAATAAGCTCCCTTGCCTTGTTTTAGATGCTATTAGAATATACAGCAAGGTACTGATGTGCCTTAGCCCAGAATTTGAAATGTACTAGTGAGTGAGTTTATTTGGACCACTTTTTTACCCAGGAGATTTCTTCTTGTTCTTGTTGTTGTGTAACGAATGAAAAGCTCAACAGTTTGCAGTTCGACTTGCAAAGTTCAGCTCCAGCACCTGCGATCCCCACGGTGCATGAGGAGACGTGGGTATCTCATCAGATCTCCCAGTTCCTGTCCAGCTCCAGCTGTAACCTTTAAAAAATGCCTTGAGGTGCAATTAGCTGCCTTACGGTTTGGTTTGGTTCTAAGTTGCCTGAGACTTCAGAGTGTAATAGACCTTCAGACTACAGGGATGCGATAAGAACAAGTTCCTTGACCTTTTATTCTCCTTGTAAATCATTTAATGGAGCCAACTTCTTTTTAACTTCTTTAAAACACCAATGTGATGCTACGTCTGTTCTAAATCTTTGCACAATCATTTAAGTGCCCATCAGACATGATTTTAAATTACTTTAAACTACTACAGATTGTGGCTTTAAAGGAAATCTGCAGTTTGGCAGAAAATCTCTTGTAACCATTAGAGAATAATATAAGAACACATTATTGATAGGTTTCTTTGGAGGAGGGGAGAGGATGAATCTGCACATGAAATGTAATCAGTAATTACTAGCCACACAAGAATTTAGTACCTTTGTAGGAATCAGGAGGCAAAGGCAGAAATCAACAGGGAACTCAGGCAGAGATTCTCTATGGCATACACCTCTGAAACAATATTTTACTACTGCTCGTTGTCATATATGCCTTCCCTTATCTGTTTCTATTAACCTGTGTTACCCAGGTGCTTCCCAGTAATTGAGGTTGCTCCATCATGGCTTCACTGCCGTTAATCTTACGTGGTCATGATGATACTAAGGATTTATAGAGCTCAGAAGAGGATTTTTCAGAGATCAAAAAGTGAACCCCGCTGTAACAGAAACCACCAAAAAAAGTAACAAAAGTTACTGGGAATTCCAAGTACCCAGCATAGTCTATTTGCTTTAATAGGGGTCATTAACCTTTCCTGTCAGTCGTCTTGTACCTTTTTGAATCACTGGAACAAGGACTGGAGCATCTACCTTAGGATGAAATTCACCCCTCACAAAGGTGATCCTTTGCTGCAGTTGTCAAAGGTGATCCTTTACAGCCATAATCAGATCTGCAGCTACGACAGCTCAAAAAGGAGAATACAAAGGTGGCCTTTATGCCCCTTTGGCCTTGATTCACTGTGTCTGGAAAAAAAAAAAAGACTTCTGCACTAAAATTAGACTTTTATTGGCCCTCTCTTCAGAGCTGAATTTCCCATTGGGGGCGATGGGTCTCTAGGGATAGTGTCATGTGATACTGATGGCCTGGTTTACCTTTTCTAGATAGGAAAATTTTCATCTGTATTTTAACTTTGCCTGCATTTTAATTATCCCTTTGGATAATCACTACAGAAAGGCAGTATGCCTTTCCCTTAGCCATTAATCCAATCTCTGGGAATATGGGGTGATAACAAATATTACCATCAATGGCTTGTACTGAGGTTCAAAAGTTTGAAGGCAGTTCTAGAAGTTACTAAAGAATAGTATCAATGTTTTTTACTGAGGTAACCAAGATGGTATTTGGGTATCTTCAATTCTAAACTGAATTCTTACAATAAACTTAAGGAAAACATCTAGCTATCAAAATGTTTGAAAAGAATCACTCTGGCTGCATCAACTTAACAAAACAACCGTGCGAGAGCTCCGACTGCACTGCCGATTTCCTTCCATGCAGACTGATGAAGAAACTTAATGCTATATTACCACCTTTTTCAGAATTGCTCCCACTCCCTTTGTCTGCCAAAAAAATAATAAATCCTGCCTGCCCTGCAAACAGTCGGGGTTTCCACGGGAGCAAGGCCTTCGCCCTCCAGTGGTGCATTTTGGCAGGACCGCACAGACACTTTGCACCACGGCTTTCGGGTGCAGAAAGCACTTCTTTGTGTTCTTGCTCAATTTACTCAATTTACAACGGTTCTGAAGCTTTTTGCAATAAAGCAGCCTGATTTTGGGCACCGTCCCGAAGCTTGTGTGCCTGAGGTTCTGGAGTGGTTTGTTGTCTGTAATGAATATTTGAGAGAAAAAAAACCACAAAACCAAAACCAGCGTGAAGCTCTGCTACTTTCAAGTCGAGGAACAGATGGCAGGATAGTGAGATTATCCAATTTTAATTCTTCACATTTAATTTGTAGGCTTAATGAATATTGAGCAATGTTGGCTCAAGTAAGATGCAATGAATATACTTAATGGAAAAGAGTGTTTACAGGCAGTAAATACAGCTAACACAGCCACAGATCTCAAAGCTGTAATATTATACACCTGGATGACATATCTGTCTGTACACTTCCCCTTTTTTATTTATATGTTCTTGCAGCATTTGAGAAGCATCAGGTTATGTTTCATAAACTGATCAGTGTATTCTGTATGAGGGACTCTTACCAATATACATTATGTAAACAGCTGTGTCTAGAGAACTGGTGGAAGAAACCTTCCATATTTCCCTTGTCAGTAGCCGTTGTACAGCATTCTATCATTTTGTGAACATAGCAAAAATGAGTCTTTCAATTTGGAGTTGCGGGTAGAAGCATCCTGTGGAGGACGAATGCTGCCATCCGCTGTTTGCTGGCTCTGGCACCCGGGCACAGCTCGGGTCAGAGAGGAGCAGGGAGCAGATGCAAATCATGCTTTTGATATAAGCAAGGCCACTGAGCTGTCTGCAGAGTGAACTGGGGTCAGCATCTAATTAGATCTTAGCCATGATCCCTACCACACTTTTAATAAGTGAAATTCTTTCATATGTATGTAGTGCCTTTCATTCAGGTGCTGCCATGTCCACCACGTGTAAGTTGCTCATAGCAGCCTGGAGCTTTATCTCCAGCTGCTTCTGCAGATAAAGACATCTATAGGTCTATCTACATTTCCCAAAGATAGGCAATGTTACAGGCTTTGGTGCTCCTGGAAGCCTCAGAGAGTCTGTGTGAGGCTGGATCCCCAGAGAGGTGCCAGTAACCATCAGCCCCTGACACAGCCATCAGGAAGAAATTAGTACAGCGATCTATTTCCCACACCCCATGGACACATCAGGACTTGCTTTGGAGTCTTAAAAGATCTCCTTGGACTGGACTAATGCTTCTGCCACCAGCTACAGTGAGGTTCTTGTAGCTATTGTCAGTATATTGCGTCAGGGAGTCTGGTGCAGGGTGAGTTCCATCTCGCTAACCCTTAATTTTTGTATATAGTGAAAGCCAGTTTTCTGGGAATCCTTCCAGAGGTGAGGGAGAGAGATGAGCACCTCCAAAAGGTGATTCACTACACCAAAGTAGAAGTGTCATAATGCCAAACTGCTTCCCTGCCTTCAGTCACCTCTCTCCCCAGAGCTGTGGAAGAGTCCGGACAGTTAGCTGGACGCACAGGTTTTCAGTTGACTACAGCAAGGTCAGAAGAAGACAGACAGCAGCGCCTCTGGGAATTGCTTCGCTGGTTCAGTCACTATTGAGCAGACAGGCATGAGGTTGAATAAGTACATTATGATGCCAAAACGTAGGTGTCTCCTGGTGGGTGTTTGCCTGCATGCTTAGTGCTCCATCGCTTGCTGCAGTCCATGGAGATCTAGGGAGCAGAGCCCAGGAGGTGACGCAGCCCCTGCTTCCACAGACACTTGGCAGGTGACCATCTGCATCACTTGCTGGCCTCCCATCAGCTGGAGACAAGAGTTTCATTTGTAGTAGCAGGAGCTCAGACACCCAGTGCACACGCAGACACTGAAATTTAAGGTGAGCTCAGTCCCACCCCACACATGTGCAACAGCACTACAGAGGAATAGGAAGCAAAATAGGATGAGAAATAAAATTGAACCTACCAGAAGCTGAAGAGCCCTTTAGTTAAATATTGTGCTGCTTGCCAAACCTTGAACTTTGCTAAAAAATCGGTGTTAGTATACTCAGGAAAAAAACTGCCAGGGAATCAGGCTGTGGTGGTGCTGCATGATAATGTCTCACCCAGAAAACGGAAACAACAAAAAAGGGTCACACTGCCCTTTCCCGGGCACCAGTTCAGTCTATAGGATAATTTCTACAGCAGTTCTAGAAAGAAAGGTACTTTCCAAAACATCAGTGCTGTATTCTGCTAAATCAGAGGTGTTTTGTCTGCTTTCCTCCTTTCTCATTCTTGCTGTGGTTTCCTATGGCTTATTTTATGAGCTCAGGTGAAAGGCCAGCCAGAGAAAACACAGCTTAGCTGAAGGTGGTAGTAACTTTAAGGATCTTCAGCAAAATCACCTGCAGTGAAGAAAAATCTGTCTCTATGGCTGTAAGTGAAGTTCTGTTGGCATTCATGTCATTTGTAGAATGAGGAAAAAGTTTTCAAATGTCAGTTTTGTACAAACACCTATCTTTCACCCAGTTTCCCCCCTCCTCTCGTTTCATATCTCCTGGCTATCAAGTCCTGATGGGCATTAGTTTTTCCATATCAGGACAATTCTATACAATGCCAGGTTTACCTCTTTATCTGTATCTTTATCTACATCTTTATACTGTAAACAAAACGTCAGATCATATTGTTTGCCCTGGAATGACACAGCATGACTAAATTACAAATGATTGCTCCTCCCAGGAAACTTAAAGTAATATATATTATTTCCAGCTGGAAGAGCCACTGTGGATTCATACAGCAATTTTCACACTGGGAAAACAGCAGCAAAATAGCACGGACTAATGAGAGCAAATACATGTAGTCAGGACTGCCAGGCAAAGCCTATCTGTTTTCTTGTGTTTGACGGATTGGGAACCATTCACTGACATACCTATTTTTTGACAGTGTAGGTTTCTTCTACGAAGTTATGGTCTGAGGCAAGTTTTATACCAGGGTTGTGGTTTTTTTTCTTTTATCACTGAAAGCGTCTTTGCAAGCACCGAACGAAACAGGATGCTACAGATCGTTGGAAAATGGGTTTACAGGGGAGAGTGTCTGCAAGTAGCAATTATCTCCACTAAGCTGTTTGAAGTAGAAAGGGGCAGGGGACGTGAGCCCTTGCAGACTGAAGTTAATGCTTTTGTGTTTGCAGTCCTGGCGTTTCCTTTGCCCCACTGGATTTGTGTTTCGCTTGGGAGACAAAAGTCTAACTGGGCATGGCTCGGATAAATCTGCTCTCGGGTACCTCACGCTGCCAGTGTTAGCAGCAGAAAGTAATTAAAGTAATTTGCTTGCGAGGGGATGAAGCTTTCTGTATCATCGACTGAGTCAGAGGCGGTAACTCTTAGTGGAGGAAATGGTGCATCTGGGGTGGTCCTGTGAGAGGTGGGTTGAATATGGGTCACAGCATGTTATTTTAACAGAGGAAAAACAAGTCGGTGCTGCCATCCTGCAAGGGCTGCCCAGAAGAACCATCAGCCTTCAGGAGGCTTCATTTCACTCACTACAGGACCAGGGCTTCAATCTTCAGGCAAAAAGCTAGTGCTTCAGGAAAGAGCCTCAGCAAGTGTCAGGAGCTCCTTTAATGTTACACAATCCTTTTTATCCAAGGGGAAAAAAGTTAACTTTTGCAGTACATGCAGCTCAGTTCCTAGAACAGAGTTACCTAGTAAAGTGCTTCATGCGCAGTGCGGCGGGTAATTAAGGGGATTAGTGCTTTTACTGTCAAACTTGAAATGGAGATGCAGTATCAGCCGGCATTTGGCCATACGCAATTGGCATTTCCTGGAGTCTTTTCTAAATACAGTCCTTCTGCAACCCGTGCTCCTGCTCTGTGGTCATTTGCTTTGCAGTTACCTGAATTCACTGATGCTGAGCTTTGGTGACCTTAGGGTAACCATCTATCTAGGGTATCCACCTAGATGGATACCCACCTAACGGGCTGTGGGCCTGCCCTGTCTGTTGAGGAGGGGTGACACAGGTTCTAGGGGTACATCCTGGCATGCCTGGAGCCAGTCACTGCTTCCAAGTGGTCCTGCCAAGGACCCATTTGGAACCAGGACTGGGTACTTAGCAGGATGGTCCAGAAAAAAAATAAAAAAGGCTATTTAAGATAGCCACACGCTGCTCTGGGTACTTAACGTGCCTCAGGACTAAGCTATGTTTGTAGCCTTACACTGTTGTTCTCATTAAAAGTTCGGGAAAAGTGTTAACAGTAAATGAAGTCCTTTGTGATCTTCATTTTACAGCTGTGTAGCAATATTTGTCTTCACCAAAGTATTCAAATATTTAACAGATTGTAACTAAGGAGTTACTCTGTTTCAATGTTATTAATGAAAAACCACATTGCTAGGAATGTATTTCTGAGATAGAATGCAGAAATTGAAGGAATCATATTGTTCAGATTTTCTCCCTATGCACGTTTATTTTGCTAGAGAAGTGAATGTTTTATGTCAGACATAGAAATATTGGTTGGTTGTTGTTTCCTTTTTTTGTTTTCTTTCTCTCCATGTAGAACTTCCAGCAGCACAAATACTTCAGCATAGTATAGAATTTATTGCAAAGTATGCTTGATGATATGGGAGAGAAAAATCTCTTGCCTATTATATCATAAAAGCTATTATGAAGAAAAAACACATTGGTAGAATACAGATCTTGAATTTTGTGACCTTTTGTGCTTTATTCTGAGGTAGTTAAAGTCAGGAATGTCAGTTACATTATTAATTAGAGTCATAGAATCGTTTAGGTTGGAAAAGAACTTTAAGATCATCAAGTCCAACCCATCAACTTAGCACTGCCAAAAGCATCACTAAACCATGTCCCTCAGCACTACACCTACCCGTCTTTTAAATACCTCCAGGGATGGTGACTCCACCACTCCCCTGGGCAGCCTGTTTCAATGCTGGACAACCCTTTCAGTGAAGAAATTTTTCCTAGTGTCCGCTCTAAACCTCCCCTGGCACAACTTGAGGCCGTTTCTGCTTGTCCTATCACCTGTTACTTGGGAGAAGAGACTGATGCCTGCCTCACTACACCCTCCTTTCAAGGGGTTGCAGAGGGCGAGACGGTCTCCCCTCAGCCTCCTTTTCTCCAGGCTGAACAACCCTAGATCCCTCAGCTGCTCCTCATAAGACTTGTTCTCCAGACCCCTCACCATCTTTGTTGTCCTTCTCTGGACCCGCTCCACCACCTCAATGTCTTTCTTGGAGTGAGGGGCCCAAAACTGAACACAATACTCAAGGTGTGGCCTCACCAGTGCCCAGTACAGGTAGATGGTCACTTCCGTAGTCCTGCTGGCCACACTATTTCTCATACAAGCCAGGATGCTGTTGGCCTTCTTGGCCACCTGGGCACACTGCTGGCTCATATTCAGCTGTCTGTCGGCCAACACCCCCAGGTCCTTTTCAGCCTGGCAGCTCTCCAGCCACTCTGCCCCCAGCCTGTAGCGCTGCAGGGGGTTGTTGTCACCCTAGTTGGGGATCCAGCACTTGGCCTTGTTGAACCTCATACCATTGGCCATGACCTATCAATCCAGCCTGTCCAGATCCCTCTGCAGAGCCTTCCTACCCTCAGGCAGATCAATGCTCCCACTCAACTTGGTGTCATCTGCAAGCTTCCTGAGGGAAATAAACACAGCTTGACAGTAAGCCTAGATTAACTGAGTAAATATCTATTATGGCAGGTGGAAATAGGACCCCAACCTGAAAAGAAAAATGGGGATTTTTTTTATTTTACTCACAGATGAAACTGTGCTAAAAGGAAGGCTACTTCTTATAGCTATCGGAAGTCACTGTCATTGCAAACTAAGTACGTATTTTATGAAGAATTTATTTGTTGATAAAAGAGCTTTTTCTAGTGTGATCTCAAGATCATTATGCTATAAAGGCAATACTTTTTAACGCAAGATTGTACCTTTACCTTGTGCAAAGTTTTGTGGTTGTAAGTCAGTGGACTCACATGCTGCTGTTCAAGCTCTTCGACGGGGGACCCATCCAGCGAGATGGGCCATGCTCTAGGATTATACATCCTGCCTGGCAGCTAGCCTCCAGGAGCACTGGATGCTGACCATAAAGGGATATATTTTCACAGGCAGATCTGTGAATAAGTGCTATGATGGGAACAGTAGCCGTATGCAAAAACAATAGGCATTCAACTCAAGGAAGCAGACTGTGACAAGGACAACTTCTCCAGCTGACTCCCTCTGATTGATACTTTCATACTAAATGTTTTCTTCTCATTTGAAGTGAGTGGGAGGAACTCCAAGCCACTTCATTCCCTGCTAGATATTTATGCCTAACATTCTTTCTGGGCAAGAACTTTAGTTTATGTGGTTAGCATCTTCTGGATGACTAAACTGGATGACATGGGAAAGTGGTTTACTTAGAAAGAAATAGATATGTATCCAGCCATGCAGTCTTTCATAGTGGGTTGAAGTGGAGAAGGAAGACCATTGCTAACTCAAACACTGACCTCCACTTCCTAAAGCTAGGCGAGGTACCTGGCTGCCCTTGTACAAGCTCCAAAATTAACAGATTCCGGTATTTTTAGTATTCCCATTTTAAAAACTTGCTTTGCCCAGCTATTGGGGCTAGAAAAAACAGCAAATATTGGAGAGGAGCACTTCTCATTCCCATCCCTCGCAATAGCACCTACACAGCAGCACAGCCAGCGATCTGGGCTCTGAGGGCTCTGGCAGAGGGGAAGATGTTTGTTCCCATGGAGACTGACTGCATCTCAGTGCAAAGATGAGCAGAAGCCAGGAGGGGTGGGGATAGAGGCACCGTCAACGGCCAGAACACCCTGCATGCTTTGTTGCCCCTCTGCCGGGTGGTTGTGTCCTCTTTGTGCACCATCCCCTCTCTAAGGCAAAGCAAAGCAGGGTGTCGGATTGTTGCTCTCTGAGACTGTGCTGGGTTTACCTAACTGCACGTTCTCTGAAGCCGTTGTTTATGCTCAGTCTCGCTTTTCCTAGTTAGTATGAACCTCACTGAAAGATACTCACATTTGCATACAAAATCTGGGGGTAAACATAACAGCTCATGTGCTAGTTCCAGGTGCCATCACAAGACTTCAGAGAGGGTATCATTTGAACACAAACGAAGGACTCCTTAAGATTCCCTCTTTTCTTTGCCTTAATTTTTTGTCTTCAGTTCATGAACTTATTATATTAAAACAGATTAACATCCTGAATTATTGTTTTAAATTCAGAAGTCTATGTGTCTCTCACGTTTCCTCTCTTCATTTCAATCAGTATAAAACAGATTACAGGATTTAAAATTGTAATATTTGAAATAATATTTACATTAAGTATTTTGAAAGTAACTATTCCCTAGTGGGAAATGTGGGAGTCAAAAGTTCTAGTACAATGAGTGGTTTTTAAAAATGTTTTTATTCTTAATGGCTAGTCAGTTAACTCACCGTGGCCTGAGGACTGCATTTTTCAGTAGAGGAAATCCAAACATCATCAGTGTCAGGCTGTGTTTGTGGCATACAGAAAAGTTACCTGGACTATGCAAGTTTGAAACTTAATTAGGAAGCTTAACTAAGTTAACTTCTGTTAGGAAATTAAAGTCGGAAGAGACGACATGCTTTAGCAGAACCAGATCCTTTGTGCAAGGTATTGTCTGGCTGAAAAGTCTTCAGGGAAGGAGATTCTGCGCCCTCAGTAGATATTCTCTGCCAGAGTTTCAATGAATTTATCATTAGGAGTTATCTATATGCTGTCTAACTTCCAGGCAGCAAACTGGCTCGTAATTAAACTCTGCTTTAACAGCACCAACAGAATTTTTTATTGGTCACTGAAGAGAGTTCACGAGAAGAAATCCAGCTTAAACCGGTTATCATTTCTATTGTTTTTCCTGTGTGTGCCGTTTTGGGTTTTGCTCTTAAAAAGAAACTTCACAAATGTTGTTTCAAAGAACAAGCTGCAGTGGAATAATTGGGTTTAAATGGTGGTATTGCTAGAACAGGCAGCTCAAAAGCTTGTTGAAAGGAAGTTCATCAAGGGAATACCTAACAGCATACTTCTATGATGCAAACCATATGGGGTTGCCAAGAGGAGGCTTCACTGATGAAGGTGTGCAATGTTGAAGAAAAATTCAAAGCAAGTAAGGTGAATTCTGTGGGAATCTGAGTTTCTACTCAGAAGTATTCTGGCTAGTAGGAAGAGTATGGTATCTGCACTACTGCTCTCCCAACCCAAATGGTGACAAGTATGGTACAAAATGGGAAGGGAAATAAGACAAATTGTGAGAGCAGAAGACAAATATTAAGATAAGCCCAAAAAAACCCCCAGTGTTTTCAGACGTCATCAGTGATGGAGCCATTTAGAAGCTAGTCAGAAAGCCTACAGGAGGAGGAGTGCTTTTTGGTGTACTCCCAAGCAGTGCACAGGATCTGGCTCAAGATCTAGCAACTGAGGACTGGACCCACTTTATCACAGTGACCATCTGTGTAGGAACGACAAAACCAAAAGAATCGAACATGGGCACGTGTTAAAAAAGGGATCTCAATGAAAATGAGAGCATGTCTTGAAAGAAAATTACCAACAATAGCGAAGAGAAGAAAAACAGTTGAAGGAACCATGAAGAATGTTTAATGAGACCACTGTGGTGATTCAGAACACATATACACTCTTAAAATTAGGATTTCATAAAGGCCAAACACAGCCAGAAAAACAACACAGACAAAATAAAGATACTGGGTGTTAAAAAGCACCCTTGAAAAAGCACCAAAAAAAATTAAAAAAGGTAATGAATTCTGTATACAATTGATGTATACAATCATGATGTGATAAGCCAGAAAAGATTTCCAGAAACAATTTGCTTTATGAATATAAGAAGTAATAAAGCTTTTAAATCAGCTAAAGGAGAAATCTTCCAGAGTCAGTGAGGCCAGTAGAAGATGGAATTCTAAAGTAGAGCTGAAACATTTTGCACAGAAAATAGCTATCATGCTTTGAGGCAACTTTCATAACTAAACTAGTAGAAATGGGGCCTCTAATTTTCCAGGAGTTCTGTCTCCTTATCTTAGCATTAGCTTAAATATATAAATATAATTGCTGCTTTGGAAATTCTGAATCTCTGCCCTTACAGCTTACAATGACATTTTTTTACAAATGGTTATTAGCTTTAAAGGTGATTTATTCAAAATGCAACATGACAAGAAGGTATATGGGAGTAGGAGATACTAAAGGTCTATAATTTACCAGAAACATGACAGCATTTTTCCAATGGGAATGATAGCACTGTTTTTAAGTTTGTTTTCAGAGTTTTCAGCCTCCTAGATATAAACAAGAAGGTACATGTGCACACATAGGCACACACATTTCTCCTTATAGTTCTATTTTGTTTCCAAGAAGAATGATGGAAACTGAATTTGGATAAGGCTAATCAAAGGACTTGTTGTCTTGACATTTTATTTGCATGTTAGATTATTTATTCAATTAGTTACAGAATGACACATCTACTTTTAATTTAACTTTTTCTAAGCGTCTAGTAAGTAATATCAGCAGTCCAAAAAAAAGCATTATGGCTGTTTGGATAGGATTCAAGGATCAATAAAAATAAAAATAAAAATAGTAATAGCACTGTTTGAAAAAGACATGCACCTAATTACAGTTCAATGAAGAAAAACAAGACTGTAGAATAAGTACCTGCTACATTAGCACTCTCATTTCACATCTATCATGGAGGGTCCTTATGCAGCTGAGCAAGAGTACTTCAGATTAAATTGGTTGGCATTTATTGACAAGGACCCTGCTTTAATACCAGCTCCTTCCCTATAGCTTCATCTAACCCTTGCTTATCTGTTTTCCCTATGTCCATTCTATTTCCTTCTATAGGTTTACAACATGTGATAAAAGCTCTTTTGTCTGGTATTATTTTGCATTGTTATTTGACCTTCACTTTGATGAGCTAGAACAAACAGACATGATCCTCAGAATACAGGCAGGAGGCAGAAATTTATTTTAAAAATCAGCAGGACTGGGTTTTTGCTCTCAGGAAGGACTCTGGCTGCTCACATGTCACTGTCAGAAGTAAAGTGAGTCACGTGGAGGGCTTATCGTCCCTGCTTTTATTTCCAAATACTGCTGTGGCACAAAAACATAAAGACTGCAAGTCCCAGAGCCCATCTGAGCCATCCCGGGTCAACCCTTTCTCTCCCCAACTGGTCCTGGGCAGGTCTGGCAGTTCACATGTGTAAGAACATCTCTTAATAGCAGGTTGGTTGCAGTCAGAGATGGACTGTGGGGAGAACACAGAGGCCAAAACCTCAGGAGGTGCTAGGTATGGAGCTAGGGTGAGGAGCTGGGGATCCCATGTATGGATGGCAGTATATCGTGTGCACTGAGAAACGAGCTTTCCTCAGCATAGCTCATCCAATCCGTATACCAAGTGGCACAAAATACTGCGATACTAATAAAACGCACACAAATATTACATATGCCCTCAATTTATGAAATCAGGTTTAAAGGAGTGAAATCTAACAATCCCCACCCCCCCAAAAAAATGTGTCTTTGTTTTTCTCTTAGCTTCTGATTTCAAAGTTACAGGTTTAATTTCCTGCAGATTTTTTCTCTAGTCACAAAAGATAGAAACTTGTTTATGCAACTCATAAATGCAAGCTGAGACTCTTACATAATTACAGGTCTCCAAACAATATGCACACAGGAGCTGGCAAGGCGACGCTGGATAATCAGTTTTAAGACAGAGCAGCCTTTGAAACAAGCAGAGAATCTCATTACCCAGCTGTATAAATCCATGGTTCAGCCATATATTGAACTGTTGTGTGCAGTTTTCATCCTGTAGTCTCAGAAAATACAGAGCACAACTGGGAAAGATCAAGAGCGGGATGGCAGGAATGTTCAAAAACATGGAACTGGTTTTGAAAATGTGGAGCACTTTCCATAGGAAGAGCAGCTAAGTAGAGACTAGTTTAGCAAAGAGAAAAGTTGGAGTGGGAAGTAGGGAGAGGTGGCACATTTTAAAAAAATGCAGAGAGGTGCATTGGGAATGGCTAATCACAGTCTCTGCCAAAGTGAGAACTGCAGGATAACAGAAGAAGTAAGCAGATGGCAAACTCAGCGCAAATGAAAGGAATAGATTCTTCACATGTCTCAGGGAAACTAAAGGTTCTTTTCAGGTGCAAAACATCTAGATGAGTTAAAAAGATGACTGGGAAAAAAAACATATATCCAAAGAAAAAAACCATCAGGGTTATTAGTTACAAGGACACCACCTCTGACTCAAGGAGTCCCTGAAGCAGGAAAAATATTCTAGGGAAGCATCATTATATTGTTGGCCTTTTTCTCTTTTCCAGGTGTCTGCTTTTGTCTGCTTGGTGGCAAGATACTGGGGAAGACAGATACATCTACCCCATGCTCTGAATCCAGAGTGTTTCCGAGCTGCCAAGGATCATGAAAATCCGAAGTAATCAAAAGATCCCTCAAGATTTTTTCCTCTGGATGACAACTCCCAGAGGTACAATGTAGAATCCAATTTAGTTTCCTCCAGTTATTTCTGTGAAATTCACAAAATTGCTTCCTGGTCTCCGAGTCCCTTTCCCCCCAAGGAAGCCCTGAGCATTGATAAGAGACCTCTAAATGATATGACATACTCAAATGTACAGTGAGATATAAAGCTTCTGCCCAGTATTTCATCACCAAGCCTTTGCACCTATGCTAGTGCATTTCTTCTGAGAGTGACAGAGACCTCCACCTTTATGAGGGCACTGCTATTTGCAGCGCAAACCTCACCTGTGCCATGGGTCCTACATGGGTCCCACATGGGTCCCAAGATAACTCACACAACATGACCATAGCTCACCTCCTCCCACCCCTGGGTAGGAATCCTACCTCTGCCTTGAACCAAATGGATCGTTCCTCCCACGATGCTAGGAGGCAGGCTACACTTGTATAAGCTGGTCCAAGCACCCAGCTTCTGCTTTTGTAAGGCAAATGAGCGTTTGTATGAGGGAGAAGGAAGGCTGTGAAGAGTGGACCTGGTAATTCATGGGCCAGCACAGGTAATGGGAAGAACAAGGTCTGTCTCAGGAGAAGCGGGCAGAAGTTGGGGGAAATTAGTGGTTATTCTGAATGAAGCGTGACGCTAGGACACGCGTTCACACTGAGAGGTGTAAAATTCAGAAGCAGCATAAAATTTCTCATTTCTCTCTTTAATCGAAAGATTGCTTCATAACATTAAGAAAGGCAATCATCTTACAAACGATGTCTCTGAAGGAATAGCTGTGCATTGTTCATCATAACAAGTGCATTCTCTGTGAAGGATTGAAACAGTAATCAATTAGCACACAAATACCTCTGCTGTTATTTGTAAAGGAGAACTAAAGAATTAAGGCAACGTATAGCATGCCTGACATAAAAATGGGCAGTTGTCTCAAAATATGTAACCTGTGGCTGGGAGTGAGTAGGTAGATAACCCGGTGCTTGGCAGTGATCCCTGTTCCAACACTTCCTCCAACACTTTCCAGTGCACCATTTTGCTTTCAGTCTTCAGATACAGATTGCTCCATCTAAAATTAAGTCCCCTGATTGTCTCAGTGGGTATCTCAGGCAATATTTGCAGTAATTATGTCACTCTGAAAGCAGCATAGAAAAACAATATCATGCCATTTTATTTCTCTTCACAGCTATGCAAACAACATTAAAATGAATCAGAAGTGCATTGCATTCAGAGCAACAACATAAATATCAAATCTCTCCAGCACAGCAAGTGCCATCGAACAATTAGCAGGAGTCCTCCTGACTAAACAAATATATTTTGCAATCCAAAGGGAATGCACATCACCGAGGGAAAAAATAGTGATCTTTAATAGTGTTAATAAGTCGTATAGTAGAGATTATTCTATAATTACTTCAATAGCTATTTTACAGAAGAGAAGAGTGTTCATAAAAACCAGCACTTCCAGTGTCACCCTTCTAGGCCTGCATGGAAAATCATTCATACTTTCTTTAGGTTCTTTTAATTGACATTTAGTGTCTTTGTGGCTTTGGTGTCCTCTGGCCTGTTCCAAGTAGCTGCTTGCTGCATGTAGGGTCTGGTAACCTTAACTAGGTCACATTAAATACAACGATAAGGAGATATTAAAACCTGACCTGACTCCACAGTTGCTTAAGTGCAATACAAGTAGGAATGTATTTAAGATGTGAATAGTGGCATAATAATTACTGGAGCCACAGATCAAGCTGTAGAACAGGTTTCTTGGAGAAACATTTTTGTTGCCCTTCTTTGTACCTTCTTATTCCTGCGATACCCTTTCTGAGAGTGGGGGAGCCACAGTCAGCACAGTCTGCAAAAGCAAAGTGTAGGTAAATACATAAATATCTAAAATGCCAATAGTGGCAGTAATAATCACTGGTGTCACACTCAACTCATACCAAATAGGAGAGGTCCCACCAGCCAAGGTGTGACTGGAGCCTCAGCCCAGCATACTGCTAAAGCTGAATTCAATTAAATGAGTGAGATTCAGAATCAAGTGTCAGTGGACCATGGTTTATCTGTGACAAAGATAACCAAATGAAAATAAATTCAACCAAGGTCAAAGACATTTGCCTTGTGCCACATTCAGAACGTATAACTAGCATTTTTACTGTCAGTTAATATCCTGTGATCGAGATGTGGTCATGAATATGTTCCCATTTTATCCATCAGTGTTTTACATGGGTTTTTTTGTGCTTAATTCTTTTTGTACCTTGTTAATCAGGTAGAAAAAAAAATTACATCTCTAATTTATCTCCTATTGCGTTTAATGTTTTGTTTTCAGTGGCATCTGTATAAAAAAATAAATACTCCAGCCAGTTGCTCAAGTTGGAGATGGAACTTCAAATGTACTAATTGAAGCTTTCAGAGCCAGTCTAATATGCATAATAGGGTCTCATAAAAGATGCAGGTATAGCTATCACATGGTGACTGGCACTCCTTAACATTCATTCAGTTTTCAAGCTGCAATGGAAAAAGGTGCAAAATTTGGATGTACAACATTCATCAACATGATGAATAAAATGTACTCACCTTCTCTTTTTTCTGTCCATTGTGAAGGAAGAAAAAGTCAGAATCTTATTACCGAAGTAAATTCAAAGACAATTTCCTCATGAGATGGATTGTTATTCTCAAAGCACTTTCAGGAGTTCTAATTTTGCTTCCCTGTTGCAACAGGCAGGGCACTTCTGTGCCCTCTTTTCCTCATCTATAAAATATGGATAGAGCAATAATGAGTTCTTAGGCTTTATGATACACTTAAAGTTTGCATAGCACTTTAAAACATCAGGAGTAACATAAAAATAATAACTACTTCATGTATTACAGCAAATATAAATACCTTTAATTCCAGCATGTTCTCTTGTATTAGTTCTGTATTTTATTGAACTATAACGTGTGATTTTTATTAATGATAAATTGATTACTGGGTAATATATGAAGTGAAAATTTGGCTTGAAACACTCTAAAACAATAACTTCCATCCCAGAGGAAACAAAGGTATTTAAAAGATGCTTTTACAATAAAAATAAACCGTTAAAAAGTTGGCAGGGATTCTCTGGGCATAATTGCAGCTATGCTTGTTTCAAAATGCCCATTAAATCTGATTCACCAGTGCTGTACTACTAGCATGCCTCTGCCTATGGGAAAAGCCTGGGCAACAATTTAAACTACTTTAAATTGAAAATTTAGATCTGTTCTAATTAATAGTGAATCATTAGAAACAGCTCAATAAAAATTAATAATAATGAAAACCAAACAAACAAAAAACAAACCAAACCAAGATTGTCACATATCAGATCATCGGCAAACTGCTGGAGAACCCAAAGATTTGCCAGACTATATGTAGTAAAGGAGAAAGAAAGAAAGATAAAAAGATATATCACAGGCATAATCATGCTTTTATATCAAAATTCAAATTTGGTATCATATACTCCAGCACTTAGTAGAGCCCATCCCCACCTGGGCTCTATAGTCCTCAATTTAGAGTTTGTGAGTATTACTTACCCTTGGAACAAAGGAAATTTGGAGATGCCCAACACTTTGGCTGCCCTCTGATTCAGTTTGTGAGGGGGAGCAATGAGAATGTACACAGGGTAGGTGTGCCCATGTGTTCAACCCTCGTTTTTAGGATGAAGCAGTTCTCATCATCAAATGAGGGAAGGGGGGTGTCTGTGCCTGGGGGTTAGTAAGCAGGCTCAGCACGTGTCACAGCGTTCTCGTGCACTCATGTGCCTACACAGGTACTTTCATGGAGGATTTGATGCCCGTCCAAGGCTCATAGAGGTGTCAGCATGGCAACTGGAAAAGGGCATACTGGAGAACATTAAAATATCTTCTGCAAAGTGATGGCCATTTTTTTTTCTGTTTTCCAATGTATAACAACTGAATGCTTCTTTCTTGTTCATATTATCTTGATAATGAATAACTTCTACTGGTGTATTGTATAATCTTGTTCTCCTAAAGCCTCACTGCATTCCAAACGTGCACATGCACACACCTGAGAGAAAATTTTTGGGTGAGATTCCCATCAGCTAAAAAACATTAGAGATGCCACAGGTATTCTCCATCATGTCACTGGAATTTGCACAAGAGAAAGGTAAAAATTTCAAAGTGTCTATGTGCCATTCTAGCAGAAAAAAACCTACCCTTGGAAAACCTGAATGTTCAGCATTCATATAATAGAGTAACTACTTAAGATCAGATCTGGCAAAACAGGACTTCAGTCATACTGTCCACATACCTTGAAATCAGACGTGTTTATAGAGCCTGCTGAATTTGAACCTATATATTTGGCAGAAATCTAATGTACATCATACTTTAAGATTTTAAAAATGTGGGAATCATTGTGCTAGGCCAAACTAATGCCTTAAGTAGTGCATCACATTCTTGACAGTGGCTTCCAAGAGGAGTTTTGCAGGGAAACAGAAAGAACAAATAAACCCCCCACTTTTTCTGGTTTTGTAATTTTCTCCTATTATGTAAAAAGCAACTCCAGCATTGGTGGTGAACAGCAGCTTTGCTGGACCAGCAGGGCTTATGGCTATTCCGCTCATAACACAGTTTCTGCAATTTAAAAGAGGGCAATAGACTAAAGAGGAGAGTACAGTCACACCATGGCCAGCTGAGATGAATAGACTTTGTCTGAATGGTAATCTAAATACACCTTAGCATCGACATTAAAATATGCTTCAGAAAGTGTTTTTCATAAGGATGAGATGCAATTAAATTAAATTCCTCTCCAACAACAATTTACAGCTGCCTGTTATAAGCTTGTGAGAAGTGTCAGTGGAGATACTGAACACATCTCTTGCCAATTTGAACTTCTCTTAAAAATTAAAATTTCTGTACATTTGCACAGTATTATTCTGTTTCTGTCTAGCGGCATTTTCTATTCTATTCTAGAGGAACTGTGTTCTATTATTCATGGCTAATTTTAATTACTTTATCTATAATTTCAGCCACATCCTAATTTACCACATTGATTGTCCATTGAGATCCCATGAACTGTAAACTGTTATTTCCATCTCTTCCTCAGCAATCATGTCAGTTATTCAGTCAGTCTTCCCGCTGCAGAGTTTTCTATTCAGAGATAAAGTTGGTTGATTATTTATTTTTACAGTAATAGTGTCCAAAACAATTAATGTTCAGTTGACTGCACATTTTCCTCATTAGAACAGTTACGGTTTCAAGCTGCACTGTGTAAATCTGAAAGTTCGTACAGTGAGAGAGAAACTGGGTCTCTCTTCTCATTCCCCTACTTGCAAAAATATGCTGCTTTCAATCGCACGGTAACTCATGCTCCAAGTCATGATCCTTGGACAGCTATTTAAAGTCTAGGAAGTGAGGTCTACAAGTGGACGTGTGAGTCCTCAGCAAAAACACTCACTCTGAAGCAAGCCGTAGAAAAACTGTCATGTTTGGGGATTAAAACTGCTTGTTATTGATGGCTGGGAAGGAAGACCATGCCTGTGAGAGACACGAGCCACTGCCTGTTTATTCTGCCATTCCTGCTCGCCAAAGCTTGTTGCCCACCTCTCCTGCTCTCTGGCCACCACTGTTCCCTGTGGCTCCCAGCCCAGCAGGCTTGAAAGAAGCAGATATCCAAAAGCAGAAGGGACATCGTGGTTGTTGCAGCACCCATTAAGCAGGATCCCCCGAGGCAGGACAGCACAGGGTATAATGACTGACTTCGTTACAGACCTTTCCTTGCTGCCCACCCTGCCGCGGGCTTGGCTCTAGGAGTCATTCCCTTCTCTTGCATCCAGACCCTTGACAAATCCGGCTCCCTCTTTCACTGCAAAATGTACATTGCGCCCTTTCATTTCCATCCTTGGGAATTACTCCTCTTTCTTTTACCTTCTTTTTTCTCCTTTCCTCTTCAGGAAAGTTGCAGCTGCCGAACTTACTGTATTTCCCTGCCCATTCCTCTAATCATGGCAGATCTATTAAATCCTTGTATCCTGCTTCCCTTTCCTCCCATCCCAGGGTCTGCTCTTGCCTTCTAAGCCTCCTTTGTTTCACTTTTCTCAAGCTCAGCTTTACTTTCCATCTTGGTCTCTTTTCCCAACGCTGGACTTTTCCAGATAACTCCGTCTGTGGGAGCAACTTTCCATTTACTGTCCATCCTTCCAAGGTGTTTGTTCTTAGGAGCTTCCCACCAAAGATTTATTGGATCCTCAGTGCCTTCAGGCTGTGGATAAATCAGTGTGGGGGTCCAGCCTGGGCTGGGGACACTTCACCTGAAGTACGGCATAGCTCTGGCACAGATCTTTCTGTGTCACTTTGGGCAAGTCACATATGTTCACAGGACTTCCATTTATTGTTTACAAAATGGGGATAATGTCTTTTTCTTTTTCCTTGCCTTGCCATCTACCCTTTATTATGGAGCCATCCCAGCAATTTTTAGAGCTGGGGGCCAGGGCTGCTGGTGACCTTATGGGGCTAATGGCACTCTGTATTTCAAAAATTCTGCACGAGTACTGAGGGTAGTGTTTCTCCCTGTCCTTACCTTTACTTACAGGCAGATGCAGAATTATCTTTAAAACAAAGGCCAGACAGTGTCACTGTGTAGATGGGTTCTGGGCCACAGCCATCAGCGGAAATACCTCCTTGAGCTGCATTGTGCTGAAGCAGGGTCTGGCTCTGGCTCTGTCCCTCCTTCCTCCCCAGCTCAGCCCCTCAACAGGTCTCTCTCTGTGAAGGATTCAGCCAGGGAGAGATCTGCTAGGTACTGGTACTCGTGTAACATGGAAAATAAAAAATATCTGTGCTTTTCTAATGGGAGAAATAATTTTAAATTTCTACATAAATGCACTAATAAATGCGTCAGTTCTGTCTGCCTAATGAATCTGCTTTTTCTTTTCATTTTGGATGGACTTTGGTATTTGGGGACAATACATATACAAATTCCCTGTATTCTTTTAGTGACAGCAAAATGTAACATGCTAACACAGAAACAGTGTAATTTAGTTACACAGGTCTGACTGAAATCAAACAAAGGAAATTAATATGAAGCTCAGAAAGGCCAACTAAAACTTCTTTTTCAATTTACCTGCTGTGAAGTGGTCCTCCTCATTATATTATTGCTGGAGCTACAGAATCAGGGGATAAGATTTCTTTACGTAATTCCTAACAGTTCACTCAATTCACTATCTGTAGTGTTTATTATGACTGAATAGCTACATCAGGCATTTACTAACTCTTTTTGGGGCACTGACAAGTATTAAAGGTTTGGATAGTGAAGCATTTCAAATGTTTGCAGATTCACCATCTGTGGCTATCAAAACCCTCTGCAACACCATATGTGAAACCAATTCAGATACACTGTAAACCCAAGCTCGGAGAGAGGGCATAAATTGTTGGAAGCAAATATTTATCTCAAGACGAATGGCAAAAATATCACTGAATGGAAAACATTACCATTTGATTTCTTTTGGAAATTGAAGGAAGAGCCATGCTTTTCTGGACTGGATTATCACCAGTATCTCAAGCTTTCTGGGTATCAACAGTGGAAGCCAAGCATTTTTGGTTATTATGAAAAGTCTGATCATATTTGTCTCAGAATTGTGATGCCAACCTCTATCATGCATTTACTTGACTTTCAGGCGGGCTTTTGATGTGTCACCATGCTCGATTTCACACCTGTGAAGGATTTCCCTTAAGCATCCCAAAAGCTACAGCATGAGGGAGCCAAGGAGCTTGCTTGACTGACATGAGAGACGTGATCTGGGAAATTTCCTCTTCACTGTGTTGCAAGAAATGCCTGAATGGAGAAATCATTATTTTCTGTAGGTGGACAGGTCTGTTTGGTGTCCAGCTGCAGGTACAGGTTGTTAGTAAATAGCTAATAATCACCATCCTTCTTCCAACTTGAGTAAAATTAAAGCTATTGTCACTCCTGCTTGGCACCATTCCTTCCCTCCTTCTCTCCTAAGGAAGGGTTGAAGTCCCATTGTTACTCCTGAACCCACAGGGACACCCACTGGGCTGGGAGCCTTTGGCTGACCAGGCTGTTTGGAGACACACTGGCAGGTAAAATGTTTCCATTTTTGATTACTATATATAGTTGGCAAAAATGTCCAAAAATGTCAGATGCCAGCATGTGCCCATGCCTCCTGATACAGCCACATACATAACGTAGAGAAAAAGTCCTTTAGCGAAAATGTCAGGAAGTTTTACTTGGAGGAACAGGAGAGACAATTTTTATTCTTTTCTTTCAGTAAAGGTAGAAAAAAAGATCTTGGGGAAAGTGGAAATTAGTGGTGTGGGACAATATCAGTGAGAAAACACATTTTAAAAGCATCTATAAAATGTTTAAGTTGGTGGGAAATGTCTGATTTGGACTTAAAAAATACATTAAAAAATTAAAACTCAAGAGTCCTATTTTTCAGAAATCAGTCCATCTGCTTTGCAACAGCTAAATAATCTATGACACATCTTCAGACAACGGGATGTCCTGACGTACTGCTTGAGAATTACACGGCAAACAAAATGTCAGTAGGTCACAGCATTTCAAAGGAGGTAATGAACTTATTAACACAGATAAAAGCAGAAGGGAGTCTCACATTCAGAAACAAGATTGATAACTAAAAAGCACGGGAACCTCACTTTACAGATGGGAACTATTCAAAGCTCTTTGTCAAGAATATGGTGTGGGGTAAGCAATGGCCATTGAGTAAGATGACCCTAGCACCAAAAAAAAAAAAAAAATCCATTATTTTTCTTGGTAAGTATGAGATATGTGAACAGGAAGGCAAAGCAAGGGCTGTTAAGGTGATTGCCCCTTAACCACCCTGCTGCCGCATCCCTGAAGCTACAAGAGAGTCCTGAGCCTTTCTACTGCTATGAAGGGAGAGACAGCATCTCCCTGACAGTGGGAATAAGGGGGTGATTTGAGGCAGTCCTGAAAATTTCCCCAGAAATCTGACCTTGTTCTCCTGCGGCAGGAATGGATGCCCACCAAACCTTCCTTATCCCAGACAATGCTCAAGACATCTCCTGTGCAGCCTGTGGGATGATTTCATCCTTGGATAGACCTTTCCTTTGTGGAACAGTTTTTCCAGCACTACTCAGAATAAGAGGGATTGCACATAACAGCAAACCCTACAGAAATTTCTCACCCTCAGACACTGGCGAAAGCAACAATCCAGCTCAATAAACCTCACGTCCTTTCCAATTATAGATTGCTCTTAGAAATTACTGCTCATCTCTAGATGTTTATGTTGCTTTTCCTTATTTAATGGGTTGTCTGGATTTGTGGTAATAACATATTACAATGTATTTCTACTATAATTGTTAGTCTTGTCATCAGAATATTTTAAATGAAAGCAATGTTAGTTCTTATAAAGTTCTTCTAGTTCTAGAGAGCAACAAAAGAGTTCCTTGCTAAGGAACTTGCACTGCTAAGTCATATCTGCATAAAAAGTTTAGCTAGAAATTAAAGAATGCAAGCGCTTCCTGAGTGAGGTGTTGACTAACAAGGCAAGAACCTCAACCTTTCCAGGTCACCAGCATCCTCAGTTTAGGGGAGTGTCACTATAAATTCCATAATTGTGTCAGGTTCGCGTAGTTGCTGTATTAGTTCCTTTGGGCAAGGACCTACACTACACCTACACTTTGCCTAGATCTGGCAGATTTTAAGCAACTCTGCCAGGCTAGGGAACAAGAAAGCCTTCTCACTCACAACAGAGCCTGACTCACAAGAGTCCTGAAAGTTCTTTAGGCAGCTCTGAAGTCATCCCAGACTCATTGCAGTTCCTGGTGCCTAAACTGCCTCCCACACGATTTACAAGCTCCGTGGTCTGAAGTTCTATGAGATTTTCTTCTTCCAAAGCACAAATGAAAGTCAAAGGTTAGTCAGAGAGATGATTATGGTCTAATCTAGTAAAAATTATGTAAGCATAGCTAAACTTTACTGATACATTCATTTAAAAAGTTTACTGGAGCAGATCTAATGTATCTTTTGCCAGTATCCAAATGGCTAGAGCACTTATCTTAGCCCAAAGAGACTCAGTTAGGATTTTCCTTGTTGGAGGGATCTGAATCTGAAGAATGCACACTGACCACAGTCACTTCAAGAAAAGGTACTTTCTGAGATCCTCCTTGAAGCTGGGCACAGCTAGTAGAGCAAAAGAAATGAAGTGTGGCTGTATTATCTAGTGGTGAGGTATTCAGCTAAAGTGATGGAGTCCAAAGATCTCTTCCTCCTGGATTATTCTACATACATATTACACTAGATAGTCATGGGATTAAGTGACTGTAGCAGGATACTAAACATTTTGCATCATTATCTGAAACTGCTTTTCTGAAATCCCATTGCCTTAATCAATACTTTTTACTTTAAGCCATATGAAATAAAATGGCGTGTTTTAAGAGGCGTTAATATTTACCGCAGTCACATTAAATTGTTGCTTATCCTCTTCTGCCAGTGTATTTGAATATTCATTCTCTGTCCCAGCATCTCAAAGGGAGCCCGCAGGGATATGCAGGATGCTTGGTAGCTCCTGGAGCCTTGCTGGTGGCATACAGGAAACCTTTACAGACTGAGCTACTCCTGGAGCCTTGCAGTCACAGATGGATGACAGCCGAACTTTGCAATCCACTGCAAAAGTGAGAGAACCTAATGAATTTTTCACCTACAGCTAAATCTTATGGTAAACAATGTGATGGTTAACTCAGAAGAAAGAAACCCTGGGCTTCTGGTTTGGGGGAAGGCAAAATATATGGCCACTTTAATGTTTAGACACCCATTAAAAAAAGGGAAGATTTCAAGCAAATCAAAACCATTGGCTTCTGTGAGATGTACCTGCAGATTAAGAATTTTGTCTGGAAGCAGGTAACAAGAATATAACAATATTTCCAGTTCAGGTATAGATATTTATGAACATCTGTCAAGGAGAAGAAATCATAAATGATTCAAGTGAAATACCCATCCCAGTTCCCCTCAGCAAATGAAATTCTGAGAAATTAATTCTGCCTATGTAGTTTATTATGAAGACATGACCCCTAATTAAGCAGCTGCAATAACAAGACACACTGAATTACACAAGTGGTCAGATGTGGTCTTTTAACAGACACGTATTCAGGGGCAAAAGACTAAAAAGAAGGTCAGCCATTAACATCCCAGTCCAATTAGCAGGATGAGGACTGAAATCCTGCAAAATGTAATTAATAATCATGTTGTCAGCTTAGGACCGAACACAAATAATTGAGCAAAGCACACTCACGGTGCTTATCTAGTCTCAGCAGCACACAATCCAAGAAGTGCCAAGAGCTTCTTGGCATTTTGAATTCAAACATCAAGATGACTCAGACGTTAAGTTACCACAAATAAGAATACAGGACCTAATGAAGATCATTAGAGAGCTGGGCCAACGTCCAATGTTAAGAAACGTGACTGTGAAGTGTATCAATGAAGTCTAGGTAAGGGACGGTTGGGTAACTGCATGTACAATGAGAAAACATTTATAGGAAAAGAAAAAATTAAAGATATAGTGAGATAATTCTAGCAAAAAAGTTGGGAGAAGTCAGAAAAGCTTTTACAAATAATACATGGAGACATTTTAAGAATCATAGAGGCTTACTGTTAAATAAAAAGATAAAACTGATCACAACCTGGATGCTGGTATTTAAAGACAGCAGTTTGATCAATTATGAAGTATTAAAGGCTTGGTTAAACCAGATATTGACAAAGCGAAGTCTAAATATCATCAGTGGAATAAATATGAGGAGAAAAAATCTGAATGTGTAAGTATGATGGAAGCATAAACAACAAACATAATCGGCTTTTGAACAGCTGGTGCCGAAAGACTGTTACAAAATTAGTAGGTTATGCAACCTATTAATAACTAACTAACTGACTTATGTAGGAGATGAAGTAGGTAGATTTTAGTTACACATTTGATATATCATTCCATGAATACCTGAAAATATATTAAAAAAAATTATATACAATAATTGCTAGATAGTCTGAAAGATGAATAATTCTTTGATAAACAGCAACTGATCTAATTAGTGGAGGAAGCACATAGAATCATATAATAGTTTGGGTTGGAAGGGACCTATAAAGGTCATCTAGTCTAGCTTCCCTTGCAATGAGCAGGGACATCTTCAATTAGTTTGAGTTGCTCAGAGCCCTGTCGAACATGACGCTGAATGTTTCCAGGGATGAAGCATCTACCACCTCTCTGGGCAACCTGTGCCTGTGTTTCACCACCCTTATCATAAAATGGTTCTTCCTTATGTCTAGTCTGAATCTACCCTCTTTTAGTTTAAGACCATTACCCCTTGTCCTATTGCAACAGACCCTTCTAGAACTTTTGTCCCTATCTTCTTCTAAGCCCCCTTTAAGTACTGGAAAGCCGCAATAAGATCTCCCTGGAGCCTTTTCTTCTCCAGGCTGAACAACCTCAACTCTCTCCTCACAGGAGAGGTGCTCGAGCCCTCTGATCATTTTTGTGATTCTCTTTTGGACCCGCTCCAGCAGGCTCATGTCTTTCCTGTGCTGAGGCCTCCAGAGCTAGATGCAATACTCCAGGTGGGGTCTCACCAGAGCAGAGTAGAGGGGCAGAATCATCTCTGTCGTCCTGCTGGCCATGTTGCTTTTGATGCAGCCCTGGATGCAGTTTGCCTTCTGGGCTGTGAGTGCACGTTGTCAGCCTGTGTCCAGCTTTTCATTGACCAGTACCCCCAAGTCCTTCTCAGCAGGGTTGATCTCAATCCCTTCATCCCCCAGCCTGTATTGATGCTACAGGCTGCCCCAACCAAAGTGCAGGACTCTGCACTTGGCCTTGTTAGTTCTCATGAGGTTCACATGGGCCCACTTCTCTAACTTGTCCAGGTCTGCCCTCTGGATGGCATCCTACCCTCAGGCATGTCAACCGCACCACTCGACTTGGTGTCATCTGCAAACTTGATGCCACTGTCTATGTCATTGATGACAACATTGAACAGTACTGGCCCCAGTACAGACCCCTGTGGGACACCACTCATCACTGATGTCCATCTGGACATTGAGCCATTGTTCATTACCATCTGGATGTGGCCGTCCGGCCAATTCCTCATCCACCAAACAGTCCACCCATGAAATGCATATCTCCCTGATTTAGAGAGAAGAATGTTGTGGGGAAGAGTGTCAAAGGTCTTACAGAAGTGCAGATAGATGACAACCAGGGATCTTCCCTTGTCCGCTGATTTGGTCATTCCATCATAGAAGGACACTAGCCATCCCAGTGAGAGGATGAGGGGCAACGGGCACAAGTTGGAACATTAGAGGTTCCACTCAAATATGAGGAAAAACTTCTTCACAGTAAGGGTGCCAGAGCCCTGGAACAGGCTGCCCAGGGAGGTTGTGGAGTCCCCTTCTTTGGAGATTTTCAAGACCCGCCTGGATGCCCTCCTGAGTAACATGCTCTGACAAGCTCTAGGAAATCCTGCTTCAGCAGGGGAGTTGGACTGGATGATCTCTATGGTCCCTTCCAACTCTAAAAATTCAGTGAAATTCAGTGAAATTCTGGCTGTCTCAAATCACCTCCCTGTCCTCCATGTGCATTAGCATAGCTTCTAGGAGGATCTGTTCCATGATCTTCCCAGCCAGAGAGGTGAGACTGACAGATCGGTAGGTCCCAGGGTCCGCCTTTCTGCCCTTTTTAAAGGTGGGTGCAATGTTTCCCTTTTTCCAGTCACCATGGACTTCCATGGTGAAGGTCATGGTCATGGACTGCCATGACTTTTCAAATATCATGGAGAGTGGCTTGGTACCTACATCAGCCAATTCTCTCAGGACTTTGGGATGCGTCTTGTCATGTGCCATAGATTTCTGTATGTTCAGGTTCCTCAGGTGGTCACAAACCTGATCTTCTCTTACATTGAGAGGGACTTTTTTCTCCCCGTCCCTGTCTTGCAGTCCATCCACTTGAGAGGTGTGAGAAGAGAGGTTGCTCGTGAAGACTGAGGCAAAAAAGTTGTTGAGTACCTCAGTCTTCTCCTTGTCCATTGTTACCAGTTTGCCAGTCTTGCTCATTGTGACAGGTATGCTTCCTTTGACCTTCCTTTTCTAGTGAACATGATTTGCTTAAGACCACTGTCAACAACCTCACTCCTTTTGAGAAGAAAGGGTTTGTAAGGAAAAGACTGTATTTAAACACTAATTCAAAAAGAGATGAGATAAACTAAAACCGGTTATCTGCTGTATGTACGTAGTCTGAAATGTAAATCGCAATATCAACGGGTTAGTGTTAAGTGCAGACCAGTGAAAGCAAGCCCATATTCATTTATACAGTGTAAAGATGTTCATTCACAGTATCAGCCGACATCACTCACTGACATAGCAGTCCACACAGACTGATTATGATCCAGATTATGCATAACATGAAGAAGTGGTGTCCCAGAAGATCAGCAGAGGCAGACAATAATGAGAATACCAGCCCAGGTGACTGGTGAACTTATTACGCTGGCAGCAAGTCAAAGGTGCATGAAGTGGAATGAGAACTGACTCACAGATTCATAAAAACACTGCTGTGCACAGGAGATAGGAGTGTTGCACAAACAGTGTGAATACTGCTGCTTAAAGGCATGCACAAACAGTCTGGAATTAAGTTCTTAGGGGAATATGCCTACAAGCATGTTTAGAAATTTGCTGTCTGTCTGGGGTTCCTTCACTGTGTCCTTAGAGAGAAATATTTCCACAGAGCTCTATGCTTTGGTCTTTCCTCTTTTCCCTCTTCATATTTTTAAGATCTTACACAAATTTAGCTGTTCTCTCCATTGACGTAGTTTATATATCCAGTGTTTTAATGTATACCAATTAAAAACTCCACCTGTGTCTCTGGCATATCCCTCCAGATATCTAGATGTCTTGTCAGAGCCAACATAGCTGAGAGAGACCTTTGAACTTCCTTTACTCATCTTTTTTATCGTTTTCTTGTGGGATCCCTACAGACACTAATGCTCACCCTACCTATTTCTGGTACCTACCAGTGAGAAGTTGCCTTGGCCCTAACTTTACTCTCCTGATCAGACTGTATCCAAGGTTCTTTCTTTAGAGCTCTCGGTCTTTTTCATGGCTCGCCTGCATGGCTGTAACTCTTCCCCAGCCTTTTGGTGTCTATGACTGATTAATTCAGGGGGGTTGGAACTAGATGATCTTTAAGGTCCCTTCCAACCCGAACCATTCTATGATTCTATGATTCTAAGTCAACATCTCTAGCCACACTGGCAGAAGCAAACCCAACCTGCTCACACCCACCCGCCATGGTCACCACCCTAACTTGATGCTTCGATGTTCTTCTGCATCTCCCGTTTCCTGATCATGTCAAGCATCAACAGTTGACTTTCAATAATGGCCAGGTGTGGTCTTATTAGGTCTCCCTCTTACAGTACCCAAAAATATATCAGATCCACTTCATTTTCCTTGTTCAGATCTCCCATTTTAATACTCCTTTGAGATGATTATTTCACAGAAAACTAAACCCTTGACAACAACAAAACTTTTTGCCTGTTACTCTGCCAAATACTATCTCATTGTTCCCTGTGTTTCACTGTGTGTACCTGTGCTTTCTCTCAAATTGTGTAATTTTTGAATTGCAGACTCTCTTTGGGGTGTGCATTTGTGCAGCACTTCACACAAGGAGCCCTCCCTGCTGGCAGTGTTTCCAAATTCCACTGGGAAAAACACCTACCAGCACGAACTGAACCAGAAGGACAGCAGATAGCTGGGCACCTAGAGAAGCACAGCAATTCATTCTGCAATGGGTCCTGTATTTCTAGAGCAACCCCCCCACAGCAATATAAAATAGCACCAAATTGTCAATCTGTCAGTCTAGGGTTTTGTTCTTCCCTCCTCACTGTGATATACAAATATGCACTTGCATATTGCCAACAGGTCCTGAAGGTACATGCTACATAGTCAGTGAGACACACAAGACAACAACAGTCCTAAAACATGTTTCTTTTTACTGTATGAGCAATAACTTTGATGGCCATTGTCATAGCTGTGCACACGTTATCAGATTTAAGTTTTTCCTTTCACTAATTGACCACCAGGGCGCTCCCTAATTAAAGTTTCTCTCCTATAGCTTTATGTTAAAGATAGGCACTAGCCATTTTCTCAGGAGTGTCTGCACCACACTAGGTTTGCGTTTGTTCTGGGGTTTTGTATGTTTCTGCTCAGCAGGAAACAAATATAAGTGCTTTCAAACCAGACTGGAATTCTTTTTCCTTTGTGTATCTAAAATTCACTCTACACTTTTGAAAGGCATAATTGCAAATCTAAAGGGGTAATTCTCACTGATGCTACTGCGAATGTTCTTTCCCTGGCCCATAATTTTAAAAGGCTGCCCTAATGCGTGCATATTTTAAACACAGACATGCGAATAAATCATCCTTTTTTTTTTTTTTTCTCTGATACCTGGACAACCAAAGCTGATTTTCTGACATGCAAACCTACAGCAGCTGTCTGATCTTTTAATCTGCTACATACTCTCTGTCTGATGCTCTCCCTGTAGGAGAACACAAAACTGCTCTAGACATCATTACGCCTCTTGGTCTGCCAATTCAAGACCTTCACCCCCTTGTATTTGCAAAGTGAAGAGTATTGTGCATGGGAGATGTTATTCAAGGCTTCTTAGTCACCAGGGGGTTTAGAAAATATACTGTAAATGTTCCTCTGGCCACTGAGCTGTAGGATTTTGGAAGCAGATCACTCTTTCTCCGCTTATCATTTTAATCAATTAAAAGGGTTGTCCGTCCTGTGCTAATCTCCCTTCAAACCTTACTAGATCAAAAGTCTCCGGTTCATTATCATCGCAGATTAACAGGGTGTCAGACAAATGTTTAATTTCTGTGTTACAAAGTCACTGTCAGCATTCATTGTACATCTCTAAGGCCTGCAGAGCAGAGATGAATATGATTAAGAAAAGAAAAGGAAGAAAGCTTGAGGTATGGCTATTTTCATGTACCCCAAATCATGGAAAGACATCAAAGACTGTTTTCAAGGCTCTACTCAGGAAACAGAGGTGGGAGAGAAGTGTTTATATTTTACTTGTTCATACCCTGACAGCACAAAATGACCCCCAACCTAAAACCTGTTTTCTCCTCTTTCCCTGTCACACACAACATAGGAGTCACCAAACCACCTCCAAAACTCGGATGGAGAAGGTTAGATCACGGGATAGATTAATAGGAAGTCGAGTGGTATTGTAGAGTGCCTCTTAGCCCACTTAGAGCACACTTTATTTGAATACATTGAGGAACTGTCTTTTAGGAAAAAGCCCCAACGTTGTGCCACAGGGCGTGGGGGTGAAGAGAGCAGTCTGTCATGCCAAAGTATGTACCAGCTTGGTGATGCAGGTGTTCATCTGACGGGTACATCTGAAATCCTGGGCTCAGAAGGTGTAATCTAAGATTGGTGATACTTTATAAACAGTAATTTCAACTCCTCATTAGTCCTGCTTCCATCCCTGCCTGTTTGGTTTCCCCTTTGCCTGATTATGATGCTGATGGGCACCCCCTGAACATGAGGTCCCCATGCAAGGCTCTAGCTGAGAAACACTTGATGTTAACAGCAGGACAATCTTTCAGAAGTCTACAGGGATGGTTTCACATTTGTGCGATGCCTGTCATAGGACCAATACTGACACAGTGTCCACTTGTGGTGTAGAGATCATTATGAAAATGAAAAGTGTTTAAAAAAGAGTTGCAAAATTATTTCCCGTGTGGCACACATACCTGAGAGAGAGAGACTTATAATGTTTGTCTAAGAGAAATTAAGTGACCTGCTTTCCATCTGCAGATATCTATATGACCCTTGATAGTAAATAGGTCTCCTGATCAGGAGAGTAAGACACAGCGAGATTAAGTGATCAACAGTAAAATGTGAATGAACTAAGTCTAGAAACAAAGTCTATGTTGTTTTTATCTATGTTGACAACTAACAGCTGGTGTGTTCTCCATCACTGGAAGGCTTGATTCAGGATTGAATATATTTCTAAAAGTTATGCTACAGTTCATTCGGAAATGATGGGTTTGATGCTGAAATGAGTGCAGTGTTACGGGATACAGATCTTCAGCCTGTATTATGCATAGTATCAGACTAGTTCACTGCAATGATGCATTCATTCTTGCTTTTAAATGTATTTGAACGCAAGACCTACAGGGCACAGCTTTGCTCTTCCCATGGCCGCTAGACACCACCTAAAATAACATACTTTTGTTCTCAGTGGGGATTTCTAGCCCATGTCCTGTGAACACTATATAAATACAATACACTTTTGCTAACTACATAAAATATTTGGCTCTTTCTCTTTAGGTAGAAGCTGTTACACAGCTCAAAGCAGAATTCTGCCAGGTCAGTGTTTCATTGCTTCCAAAACACTAACGCAATGTAGGCTGCACAAGTGACCCTTGCTCTGCCTCACTGTTCACAAGATCCATGTCAATACCATGCCAGAAAATAGTTCACAGAACTTCATTATCAGAGATATTCATATATAACTTCTTGAGAATTCTTAAAGCATTTCATCCCACACTTATTTCTGCAATGTCCAAGGCATGGCATTTCATGTTTTGTCCAGTACTTTTGCACATCAGCAGAATATGCAAGGTAGAGTAATCCTGAGCTAGGCACAAGATCCAAACAAACTAGCTTCCTGCATCCAACAGCAGCCACACTGTGAACTTCATTAAAAAGTGTCCTCAACGTCAAAGTAGGCATGTATAAGAAAATCTTAATCATTAGGTCACATCTTGCCTAACTCTATGCCTAACCTTGATCTCTATGGTCCCTTCCAGCTCTAAAAATTCAGTGAAATTCAGTGAAACTCATGGCAGGCTTCAGTTTAATTTATAGAGAAGTACATGTACCTACATGTTCTGTAGTATATGTTATATATTCTATAACACGTAATACACAATTCTATAAAGTTTATAAGTAATATCATAGTCTCTGATAAATTTTTATGCATACATACATAAATATCTACATATATCTTTTAGCTAAATATCTCAAGACCTTTTCAATGCATTTTAAAAATACCATTCCTACAATTTAATGAGTGTCTTCTAGGTCTTCTAGATCTTTATGTTATAAGACAGAAATGAAAGAATTTTCTGCTCTCCTTTGTAAACTATTCATTGTGTACATGGTATTGTAAGATTAGAGTGCAAGGTTTGAAATAGGCAAAATCCCTGTGCAATCCAACTGTGATCAAATTCATTCAATGAATGCCACATCACAGCAAAAAGTGACAATGAATACATATATTAGCTGGCATGCCTCTATCTTTATTTATTGAAGGAGCTCTGGAAATTCTTTAATTCTGGACTATGTTTCAATGGAGACATTCCCAGCGAATATACAGTCCTGCAGCTGGCTATCAAGAGGTAATGGTCATGGTACCATCCTACTGGTTGATGGATTTTTCCAATTGCTTTAATGATGGACTTAGGAAGACAGGGTTCTCTGTCTTTCTTGAAACAAATTCTAGTTTTCCCATGTAGTACAGGACTTTCTTTTATACAGCAGGAGGGCATGTGTATTTGTGCAATTCCCAAGCACGTCTTTGTAACATAATGAGTATATCTCCTTAAGAGAAGAGAGCAAACACTAACATTGAAGTTTGCTGAGACTCGTCCAGGCTGTGGTGGCTCAGGAGCTGAAGTTCCCCATCCTTCCCGTGATGCCAGACGCACAGTGACCCTGTCCCACATATGGTCATTTCATAGAATCATAGACTCATAGGATGGTTAGAGTTGGAAGGGACCTTAAAGATCATCGAGTTCCAGGGACACCTCCACTAGGGCAGGTTGCTCCAAGCCCCATCCAGCCTGGCCTTAGACGCTTCCAGGGATGGGGCATCCACAGCTTCTCTGGGTAACCTGTTCCAGTGTCTCACCACCCTCACAGGAAAGAATTTCTTTCTGGTATCTCATCTAAATCTCCCCTCTTCCAGTTTAAAACCATTATCCCTTGTCCTATCACTACACTCCCTGATAAAGAGTCCCTCCCTACCGCCTTTTCCCCACTACCAGAGTCAGTCTCCTTCAATAAGCCCATCAAATGACTTGGGGTGTAGCCAGGGAGATGCCACCGCCATCTTTAACCTAAACAGAAGTTTTCCTTATTCTGATTTGCTATCATTCTTGGTTGAATTTGTGCTACCTCTAGCGGAGGAGGCACAGGAAGAGGCTCTTCATATGAATTTCAGAAGTGTAGGCAATCACCTGGAAGTGAGAATGGTGTTAATTCAAGGTTAAAGACTCACACTGCTGCAGTTCAACTCAAGATTCCAAGAAGCCATCAGGAGGGATCGTGCTGGGTCGCAGCTCTCATGTCATTTCCCTGCACGTGTTCTTCACACAGGTCACCAGCCCTCATGGACCTTCCAGGGAACCCTTACACCTGACAAGGGGATGTGACTTTCAGATCCTCCTTTTGATTGCTCTGTGGGAAGTTTCCTTAGACACCAAAAAGAAAAAGAAAAGTATTCCAAAAGCTGGTTTCTTTCAGAAGACAAGGCTGACTGCTTTCACAACTTTGCTGCCTCTGAATGCGTGTTTTTCATTGATTTCTCCCTATATCTTGCATTACCTAAGTCAGAAGCCAGGTAGAAAACACATGCCACCTATAATTGTATGCTCAATATCATTATGCTGTTTAATGTCATTTGAAAAGCATAATAGAATTACAGTTAACATCTATAATCAGTCAATCAGTACAGTGTTCTATTCTGAAAAGTCACCAAAACACACAAGCTGGAGCTGCAATTATTACTTACATGTGGTAGGCTTTGCTCTTCTGGAAAGTGATGCAGGCGTTCAGGCTGGGGGAAGGGAGAGGACCTAGCGGCTTAGAATAATGAACTTTAATGCGGGCAGGGGCAGCTGTGATAATCTAATTGAGCTTCTGTGTATCACAGGCCACGGATTTCAACACTCTAATGCCAATACAGGACTTCCTCCCAGACAACAAGGATTTGGAGTGAAAGAAGGCAGTGAGCTGCAGTGGAAGCAGCACAGAAGGAGCAGCAGACTCTGGGCACCATGGTGTGAGCCTGGCAATTGAGTGCCCTGTATGGGGTGGCCCTAATACAGCTCACTTCTTTTTGTTGGTTTTTTGTTTGACCAGCTGTTCCATTCAAAGCTCCCCTGCATCTTCTGTAGTTGCTTACATCAGTACAAAGCAGGGATTTGTAAAAGCTGTCAGTCTGTTCTTCTGATGCGGCGTCACAGACAACCCTCACATTCGCGTGGGGGCCGGAGTGGTGCCAGGATGGTGGAGCATCAGTCCCAAGAAGTAAAGTGAGGGGTAGCCATGGTAATTGCTGTCTGCTGCAAGGTTTTCAGCAGTAAGCACCTAATCCATCATTGGGCTGCTCAGTAACAGACTGATTTTTAACATGTTTAATATTCTGGGAAGAGGCAGCTGGGGATGCTGTGACAGAGAAAGGGACTCGTGATTCCTAAAGGCAAAGGTCATGGCAGTCATGATAAACTGGCATGTACTCCTGCACAGCACAGGCCAGAGACCTTCTCAAAGTCCAGAGCAACAGCGGGTGGATGTTTATGAATCTCTGCAAATCCCTGAGTCATATTTGTACTTGGGCAGCAGCTTCCTGTGTAGTCATGGCACGTATGAAAGACTTCCCATCCAAGTGTGATGCATTCAGATGTGACAGTGAATCCAAGACCCACCTCAGACAGTTATTCCAGTGCTTAATTTACCTTCCCGAAAAAATGGCCCCTGGCTTCTGGTCTGAATTCTTCAAACCACTGGGACTGCATTTTGTTTTGCTTTCTTATTTTGCTTTGGTTCCTGGCTCTGCCTTAGACCTTTCCATATGACCTTGGGCTTCTCTTTTTGCCTCAATTCATTGTTAGAAGGAGGGGATTACAACACTTCTTTAACTGCTCTATTGTGTCAAGATCAAACACTCCCTTGGCATCAATCTTTTCTGCATCTTGACACACTTCCTCAAGAAAGTACCATTATTTTGGCTATGGTTTGTATAGCTGTGCTGCAGTAGACCCAAAGAAAAGTTATTTTTGGCATTACACGTCAGCATCTTTGCAGTCTTCATGTTATTTATGTTGCAAATTAAGAAACAGAGTAGGTAGCTCCACCAAGTCTTGATTATTGCAATAACTTTTCTTCTTCCAGCACACACCACAGCCCTCCCCCAGCTGACCAAAGAGGCTTCACATTGTGAAGAATTAATATTTTACCATCCGCATCCACATCACCTGAGTAGAGATGCTTGGATTTGGATCTTCCTGAAGACCGTCCTTTCCAGGAGAGGCAATGGAGCAACTAAAAGGGCTTCAATCCCCCACCCCCAATGAATCTTATGTGAGTGTTGGGCTCCTGCTTGCTGCCATGACCAAATGACTAGAAAGCCCATCATTTCACCTCACAACACGGTGGGATCCTACCCCAAATACTGAACCCATTTTTGAGGCAGTCAGCTACATTGACAGACAGACAGACAACCTCCGGTGCCTGCCTGGGATCTTTGCCAGCACTTTCTGAATGTCTTACTAGATCTCTTATTATTTTTCTATTGTTTTTGTTTTCTATTGTTACTGTTTTTCTATGTTTGGCCAGTAATACAGATTTTTACCAAAATCCCCTGAGACTTTTTAGATCTATCAGATGCATTAATTAAAGCCCAGTTTTATTAAAGAGACAGAATTAAAAGGCAAAAAAAAAAAGCAAAGAACTTAGAACATACAACATCATTAATAACTTGCCCTGGGTTCAGCTGGGATAGAGTTAATTTTCTTTCTAGTAGTTGCTGTGTTTTGGGTTTAGTATGAGAATAAAGCCGATAACACATCTTGTTTTAGTCATTGCTAAGTGATGTTTACATTACTCAAGGACATATTCAGCTTCCCATAGGAGCTGAGAGGGGGCACAGCCAGGACAAGCTGGCCAAAGATACGTTCTGTACTGCAGATGTCATACTCAGTACATAAATGGGGGTTGGCTCGAGGAAAAGAGCCTCGATCACTGCTTGGGATGAGACGAGCAACGGATCATCGGGTGGTGAGAGCAACTTGTATTCTATCATTTTATTTTGTGTATTCGTTAACCGTTATTATTGCTAATTTCCTTTTCCAGTATTTTTCTATTAAACTGTCTTTACGTCAACCCATGAGTTTTTTTTTCCCCTTTTCTTCCTCTCTCCTTGCTCTACTGGAGGAGGGGAGAGGGCAGGTGGGAAGTAGGCAAGCAACGCTGGCAAGTCCCAGTTGCTGGTTGGGGCTACACCATGACATAATCCCAGTAAGGTACTATAGAGACTTTTAATAGAATTTTCATGGAGGTGTTGTCACAGACACGAGGCTGTAAGGATGTAAGTGATATTTTGCATCTTTTAGGCCATCTGGAAAACTGTATCAGCTTTAGGGGATACAATATTTTATCCTATAGCGACTATAGGTCTGGTCTCTTTAGCCTCTGAGCAACGCAGAAGACACTGTCCTGACGGTTTACCCCTAGATGGCACTGCCTGGCAGCCTGGTTTCAGCTCGCCTGCCATCCTTTACCTTGATTTCATAGCCAAGGTTTCTACTTCACTTAAGGCTGGGTGGAGAATAGGACAACGAGATGAGGGAATCAAATTTCTGCCACTCGTGTTTGAAGTGGCAAATAGTCCCTTGTCTGACACTTGCAAGTCAAAGAACAAATTAGTCCTCAACCAAAGTGTTACGAAGCAAGAATTCCTGCGTATGTGTGTTTAGGTAGTGTCTATTATTTTGTGCATGCAGCAGATATTTATTCCGTCAGGGCTCCCTGCTGTTAAAACCCATGTTCCATCAAGATGGGAAGATGCATTGTTATGAACTTTTCATCTAATTGATTCTTCTGTAATCTTAGGGAACAATGGTTGATGCGACACGTTTTTCCAAATTAACTACTATTCCCTTTAAAACTCGTCATGGTACAGCGTGCAGTTTGCTTATGTGTGCTTTAAATTAGTTATCAATATTTTAGAGCATTTTATGCTGCTGATCAGAAACTCCTTGTGAAACTCCTGACAGCAAAATGATATCAGAATATTTAAACTGTTTGGGTTAGTTTTACCTGGATGCATTCCTCAAGATGACCATAGTTCATCAAACCCATATGAGTAGTGGACTCAAGTTTTGCAGTTTAACAGTAATCCTAAGTAGTTTTCCACTTCTTAATTTCTGTAATTATTTCAGTTATACTTTGTTTAGTTGTGCATTTACAGAGAAAATATGAGCAGGAGAGGAAAATATCAGTTTTTAAGGGCTAACACCCGATATTGCCCAACTACCCGTAAAATTTGCTACGATCCTCTCCTAATCTATCCCTAGGTTTCCTTTCTAGCCCACTGAACACACGCTGAAAGTACATGTGGGCATAGATTCTGTAAGGAAACATCCTTTGCATCTTGTAGAAGATGGTCAGTCATTCTTCCTCGTGGCTAGAAATAGTAGCAGAAGGCCCTCTGTGCTCATGTTTTTAAAAATAATAATAATTTTTAAAAACTGTGATTTTTCTCCACAAATGTGTCAGCCCGTAACTGGGCTGTTGTACAGGTAATGCTGACTCAGCTCTCTTGATTCGCCTTTCTCTATACCTCAGCCTGTCAAAGCCCACTCCAAAATACTGAGCCCACGCCTGTAATTCAGTTACTGGAATGAGGTTTTGGGGGTTTTAAAGGACTTCTACTGTCACTTCTACTGTCATTTAGCTATTATCAAACGTGAAATAGATTGCACGCAAATTGTGGGCTAGAATTCTACCCTTTTTCAGCTCTTCTCCCACCAGCATACTTTGATCACTTTGATGTGCATGGAGGCAACAGGGCACCCAGGCAGTCTCCTGAGGACAGTCAATGAGCTACCAAAGTAGCCCATGGAGACCCCACACGCATATACCAAACAAGTTAATTATTAATGAATAAATTAAAATAGATTGCCAGAAGTGTCCTGTTATAAATTTTGAATATCCAAATCTGCATTTAAATCCTTTGTGCAGCACCCTCTGATTTTAATTCAGTTCAGACAGCTCATGCACAGCACTGAGCTCTGAACTGTGATGGGAAAGAGCTAGGAAAGGGTCTGTGTTTATAAATAAATGCACAACTTGTTTTTTTCACATCTTCCAAAGTACAGCTCTCATCCTTGTCTATCAACCCACCTGGTAATCTTTCATACTTGGCAATCTTTTCAACCTTTATTATAGGTGTTCAATGTGATACCAAATATAGACTTGTAACATTTGGATATGGGCTGTAGTTCTTCCATAATCTTCTTCTGCAGTGAACTGCAAGTCAAAAGATTATAAGGCTTAGTAAGTAAAGCAGCAGCCTTTCACCTGCCAGACAGATTGCTACCTTAGTTTAACCTTGCTTTATGTGATGACTTTGATTTTAGTATGTTCCTGAGCAGATAGGAATTCGTGCAGCCAGAAGCTGTAGTACTATGTTTTGGATAAAAGGAGAAGCTTGAAGCTGGAGCCTGAAAATTCAGGCCAAGGTTTAAAACAAAACATGTTTTTAAAGAGTAGATTTATATACGTAGGACAGGATTCACACAGGCACTTAGACACACGTCAGATACTCCTTCAAAGGAAACTGTGTTGTTTGTGTATATGAAAGATGAATTTTCAGTATTAAGACCAGAAAATGTTTTCAAGCTCTGAATACCACTTTCTCGGAAACTCCTTGCCCAATGCTGTGCGAAGATACTCGTGGGCCTCCCTGTCATACCCCAGGGATGTCATCCACCACCCCGCAGGTGCTGCCGCCCCAGTCTTAGGATCATATATCCTCTCAGTTACGGGGACATAAGCAGCTATGAGTCCCTTTGTGAATCCTAATCTCAGTGTCTTAAACTGCACCTGGATTGAATGATATGTCTTTGGGATCATGATGTTTGCCCACAGGACCATATGCTGAATTCCTCTTTGATTCTGTGCCCTGGAAGAGAGGAGATTGATGACTGCTGCCACCTGGGTTTCTAGCCTAAGGAATGACCGTCGCACAACCAGCACTGTACCAGACTGTATTCCCCTTTTTTGGTTCAGTATTCATTGACATGTGTTAAAAAGAGTGGATTAATTATGAGACCTCAAACTAAAAGCATTAAAAAGGTGCTAGTGATTGAAATTCTGGAGTGAATGATGAGCGTAGCATGTTACCATAACACTTCAGATACTATCTTATTGCTTGGCGTGGTTGATAAACACCTCCACAGCAACACTGCCGTGGAAACAGTGGCAGTATCAGGGGCTGTCGGACAAGGAGCTGCCTTTCTGTGGTGCGAACAGAGCTGCGGTCCTCATGGTAAACAGCTACGGACTAACCTGCTCCTGGAAGGAACCATCATCAGGCAGTATTGATGAGGGAAGATGGTGAAGCCTGTGGTACCCATCCTGCCTATGTTACCGGAGTTAGCCTTTACACACAGAAATAACTGGCACGCTTTGTCTTCAGCACACCAATTTCACCAGTGCCATAGCACTCCTGAAGGAGAATTAACCTGAATATGATTTTGGTTGGCCTCTCCTCTTTTACTTTCAAGATTAAGTTTACTTGCTGAATAAGACAGATTGTAAAATTGTTTAGTCGCCTTTGAAGACAAAGATTTTTTGTTTATGTGAATTCGATGAGGCTTTGACAACATAATTTTGGAAGTTATTTGCTTAATCTTTTATATATAAATTCCTGGAAAGCCATATTTCCCTAATCTGACTGTTAGTAGAGCATGTGTTTACTAATGCCTTGTTCGTCCCAGACATACTGGTTGGGGGGGAAAAACCTATAAAGTATTTTTTTAAGTCCTCTCCCTGTTCCACAGGCATCCCCAGGGCCCCAGAGGTCAAATGCAATTTGGATGAGTGCTCAGATGTACTTCAGCTTACCGAGATGAGGCAGTTCTCTTCCCACCAGCTGCTCAGTGCTCAGCTCCTTCTGCCGAGAGCCCACCTGCAGAACCTACCACCACCTGCTGCACTTTCTCCCCCACAGGTCCTGCAAAGAGTCTAATCCAAGTGTGTCTGAGGTCTCTGCAAGCAGCTTGACCTCTGGTGAGAAGCTTTAAATAAATAAAGCTGGAATACTTCCCTTTTAAGGGGAGGAATGAAATAGAGAAGAAAACATAACTCAATGGAGTTTTTAAGAAATAATGATGCAGTAAAAAGCAACGTCCTGAGAAAGATGCTGTTGAGAGGCAGTGGTAAGATGGGGCTTACGGATAACTTCATGGACAGTTATCCATCAGACTTGCAACAAATCCAGAATAAAACATCTGACAGAATTATACCCTAATGGCTGGTATTTAATAGCTCATTTCTTTCTGGCATCTGCAGAATGCTTATGGGGATATTAGCTATTTAATAGAATTGCTGACAGTGATGAAAAATAAAAAAAGGCAGGCAGAGAAAAAAATCCCATAGTTTTGGGTCATGCTTTGGAGAACACAAAAGTGCAGGAACAACTTCGCTTTTCCTCTTAGGACTGGTCCTGTGCTACCGCCAAAGCCAGGCTCAGGAGGTGTTTCAGAAAGTCACACTGAGGACCAGGGCAGGCATCAATGGCCTCAGAGCATTCCAATTTCTGGTTAATTCACTGATATAGATACAGCCTTTGTGCCAGTTCCCTTCTCTTGTCAAAATAACATAAGGGAAAGACCTGCTGCTGGGTTTACCATAATACAATTAAAGGAAGCTCTTTTCAGAGACAGTGGAATAGAAAATACCTTCTGTATGAGCTTCCATTTGCCTGGTGTTACACTACCTTCATTTTCAGCCCTCTTCTAATATTAGGAAATTTGTAGGTGATGTGAGGCAGAAATTTCTACCAGGAAAATAATCACAAAGGCAGGTCCACTCCAGTTTCTCTTACTGCTTCATTTTGCTCACCTATGAGAATTACTAATTTGCTTAAAATTTCCATGGGACCTATGATGGGGAAAATGGCTTTACATCCTCTATAGCTGTCATAGTCTTTAAAGACCCCTTCCAAAACTCCTCTACATTCTCCTCCCCACACTCATGTCCCTATCACAGAAAGAGGCTGCTAATTTTCTTACAGAAACAGAGGCTGCACAGAAAACACCAGTGCAGGGTATGTCATTGAAAAGTGTTTTCCTCCATCACAGAAACTCTCTGGACCAGCTTCACCCTGGGACACTCGGGAAATAGTCACTAATAATGACAATGATTCTTTTCTTTTACAAACTGCTCAATGAATTCACCCAGAATCTAGGTCTTCAAATTCAAAAGTTTTTGTCCTGGATCACAGAAATTAGGGTTGTAACAAAAATGCTGTTCCTATTTTTAACACTAACACCTTTCAAGATATCACTAACATTAAACCAATTTGTTAATATTCTGTCATAAATTGTTTGAACATTCTCTGTTTATCGTTAAAATCCTGAAAATTCTTATGAGAGACATGTAAGGGCTCTGACCTTACATGTCTCAACTTCTAACAAACAACTCAACTTCTAACAAATCCAATTCTAACAAACGATCAAAATTACAGCAGGTTTATCAGTAGCTCTCTGAAAAGATTTGCGGCAAATCTTCATTGTTTATAACTCACCGTTAAAGCTGTGTATGTGTGTCAGGGACTGGCTGTTTCACATCTCTTTGGAGTGATCAGGAAAATACTCGGGGCTTTGGGGGCGTGTGGGACCCCCATGGTTCAAAGCATTTACCCCCCCCAGAGACTGCCATGTGGCTGCCAAACCCACCATCGAGTCTTTGGGTCCATCAGATGCTGGGTAAAGCCAATGCAGTGGCAAACCCCAGCCTTCAACGTGCTTGTCAGTGGAGTTTTTTTGGGTACTAATTTTTAAGACCTATGGGATTAGGAGGATAGTTTTCACATTTTCTCTAAGGATGGTATTAGTGAGCAACCTTCAGGGTCTCATTTGAAACTATTTACCTTGTGAAGGGGTGTTACCCTGTTGAGAGAGGAACAGATCAATGCAGAATTTTGTGCCTCCATTAAAAAATTATTTCCCTCTAGGCTCAATGTAATGTTATATGTATTATAAACTTTTTACCTTTGAAATATCTTTTGTACAACGTCTTTGTAGGCATGTATGAAATGTCTATAAATACTCACACAGCAAATAGAGTCAATAAACGTGTAAGAGTGCAGATCAACACTTGAGAAAATTCTATTCATCTCTCATGAAAGAGGGATTTATTTTTCGATAAATATCTAAAACACTTTTTAATGCTCTCATGGCAAGAGGCAGAGAGTTAGTAATTTGCTAGTGACAGTTTTGAATGGCTATTTGTTCACAGCTATTTATACGCTTTTGCTAAACGGAGCTATAGGGAGCTAAGCAACCCAAAGCCACGCCGCTGTTTTACACGGCAGTCCTTCACATGGCAAGCGTTGAATTTAAGTTTTCATCATAAAATCGTCGCCAGCTAGGCTTGCTTCCCTGGTTGCATAACCCTGTAATCTACAGCCAAGGTATCAACCGTGCTGGCTCCCGGACAGTGGAGCTTTGCCTGCTTCAGACCTAATCCGGAAACACGCTGCCGAGGGAGGATTTGCCGTGCCAGGTCACCGGGGGATCTCTTGCTTTGCCCTACCTTGGAACGTCGTCAGCCTAATGAGCAGCAACACCCTGCTCTTCTGTCCCCTGCAGGAAGATGCGCAGCAGGGGCTGCAGCAATGGTAAGCGAGGTGCTAGCCACCAAAATGCTACTCCAGAAAAGAGCAACCCACACACCTTCCTTTTAGACTGATTTGTCTGCCCCAAATAGCTATAGGCGAATATAAAAATAGCCAAAATCTCCTGGTAACTAAAGTTTGTGAGGCAAGGCAGAGAGTACTCTCTTCTCCAAAGACCTGCTGAAGAAAGCCATCCTCACTCCACTTGCCAGTGTCCCAGCTGTCCCAGCGCCACCCAGGGCACAGCAGCAGGGTGGGTGGAAGGTTTTGATTTCCCTCCCATCATTTGTCACCTTCTAGTAGGTGCCCTGGGAGGGGGGCATGACTCTCTGGAAGGGGGAGCACTACTCCCACTGGCTTCTCACGTAACTGCTCTACACAGTGCAGGGAATTAAACATTTCAAAGAATAAGGCCTGCCACATCAGTAAGTTGGTACTGGAGGATGTGTTGCACCCAACAGGGAAACAGAAGACTTTTTGGCATTGTTTAAAACTGGAGGGAAGTATGGACACTGGGCAGTCGCTGAAACCCAGCCTGCAGCACCTTCTGTTTTCATGATTAAATGTTTCTGAAAGACCAGGTCTATCTACATGTGAATAGCATTGTTGTTATGTTAAAAATAAATATGTTACTCCACAAAAGAGAACAAAAGAAAATAAATTTTCATAGTTGAAGAAGAGTGGGAGATAAATATTGTTCCTTGTGAAAGGATTTGGCGTGACTGTGATGCTTGCATTTGCAAAGCCAGTGTATTTATAGAAGCCTAATACGAAACAGAAAGTTAAGCCTGGGCTTGATTCCTCGGTCTGAACTTTGAAACCAAGGTCAGAAAATTGCAGTGTCAGTCACGGGGGGATGTCTGGGAGGGTGACCGACAACGACACTCACACGTGGCTCCTGACTTCTAGGGTGAGCTGTCCTCAGCCCTCGAGATGTGTGGCAGGCTGCGGGGCTCTCTCTCATCGCCAAACTTTTAACTGAAAATGTGACGAGTTACCCCCGGCTCTGTGGGACAACTGTGTGAGCATTTAGGAGGTCGTCTGGGAACAGTACCGGTCTGTGCGCCAGTCTCTGGGAATCACATCCGCTGCAGGAGGCTTTCCTTGAGGAAGGGATGTGACCCGCTGCCCGCAAAAAGCAAATGCCTGCCAGAGAAGCTGGGTGAATGAGGATAAAAGAGCAAAGGGAAAGGGAAAAACCTGAAAACCTGTGGTCTGGGTGAAGCTGACTGCTCAGCCGCAGGGTGAGAACTGAAGCCGGTGCGACAAGGAGAATAAAAATAAATCATTGCAATCACTTCCATGTTGCAGTGTGTGGCTGCGACTTTCAGATCTATCAAGAGTTTTAATCATCATACAGAATGCTGACATTTATAGAGTTGAAATAATTATCCATGGCTGAGTAAAGAAGTAAACTGATTATGACCCAGATTGATTTTGGGCTGGGAATGTTTATGAATATATAAAGTGGGTATTCAGAAGGCCTGACATAATTCTTGTTCCTTTAACATATCACTGATCTTCAGCAGAAGGAGCTTTAGAAAGCCAACAGAAATAAGTCTTGATAAGTCTTCTACTGGATCATTTTTAAAAAAAAGAAAAAGGTTTTGTGGCAGATGTTCCTCAGTCTTGGTATTTAATGTGAAGCAGGAGTGTCAAGCAGCAAATATTTGCATGAAGAGATTATGGCAGCAGCTGTTTAAATACAATGGACTGGATATAGTCAAAATAGTGATGCACTATTAGCCAAATACTGCTATGTTTCTAGAAGAAATAGTCCGCACAAGTCTGCACTGCTACTTGTGTGTAAAAACATCCCTAAATAACTTTTCACCAGGCACCTGGAATAACAGCATGTGAAGTCACTCGACAGGCAGGTAGTGTTAATCCTTCTGAGCAGCTCCTGCTCCCAGAAAAGTTGCACGGATTTCAGTGGGAGCAGGAGTTACCATTTTTCCTTGCAGAAAACCTTGCCATGACCTTTTCTGGGATGCGTCCTCTACAGTTTGATTCTCAGCACATCTTAAAATGTGAACTGGGTTCAGACAAGGAGTGTTTACCTTGGTCCTAAGTACTGGTTATTTACTGAGTAGAAGACAAGCGATATTTCTTTAGTTCCTTCTCTGCTGACAGAAAGCTCCAGAATACAACTTTCCCGAGCAAGTCCCGAGTCCCAAGCAAGACATGGCACCTGCATCTTTATACTGTGATGCTCTAATGGACATTATTTTCTATTTTCATTTAATCTGCTTTCAAACTTATTTATACTTTGGTATCTAAAATGTTTTTTTTTGGCAATGAGTTTATTTGATGTGTAGTTTGACAAAACCTGACTTGTTTTGTTTTGAACTTGTTGCAAAATAATAATATTTGTTGTGCCCTGGTTTAAGTTCATCTTACTTGAAAGCCGTGCCATACCTCTGATCATTCTCCTTGCTCTTGTTTGTGACTTTTCTGTATCATAGAGGTGAAGCAACCAAAACCCACAACGGGGTAATTGGGTTTATGTGTTATTATAACGACATTTGAATGCTGGCTCTCTACTCCTTGCCTGATAGTACTTAATATTGTGCTTTCATTTTGAGTCATAGTGAGCATTGAGATGGCATTTTCATAAAAGAACCCACAATAAATCTAAGACCCAACTTTTAACTAGGTAATAGTTAACCTCAGATAATGTTTTTCAGTGCATTTCTTTGCAGCTGTCAGCAATTGTCCAATACCGCAATATAAATCTGCAGCTCTTTGTGATCAGTTTTATTTCTAACTGCCCTAAATAATTGTGTAAAAGCCAGAAAACTTATATATACTTATGTTTCACAATCACCGTATGTAACTCCTTTCCTGGCTTGTATATGGATACACCCAGTACTCCAGATCCCACCACAGCCCTTCTGAGACTGATCACCTTTTTTCTGTCCTCTTTCCCATCTTTTAGCTAGCAGAGAGCCTTCCCTCTTCCCACACAGCAACCTACTTTCTCCAAGAGCTTTTGGAAAGGTATGTTATCAAAAGCTTGCCTGAAATCCAAGTCCAGTAAATAAACTAGCTTAGTGATAAGCTGATGTTTAGTGAGTCTGCCACGTGCTGGAACAGGTTTGAGACCCATTACTTCTTCCTGCAAAACCTGTGTTAACTCTCCCCTATTAAATCATATTGATTCATGTATACTGCTACTTATGTTATTTATTATGGTTTCTGCCAATCTTCCCAGTACTAAAGCAGCACTTCCTAGTCTGTAGTTTCTCACATTCCTCAGGAGTCCTTATTAAAAACTAGCATTGTATTTGCTGTCTTTCTTGCCTTTTGTACAGAGGCCAATTTAAGTGACAGGTTATACACCACAGCTGAGAGCACGACCATTTCAAATCTGTATTATCTGAGACCCACTGGGCAAATGCTATCAGCACTGACAATGCTCTATTGATTTTTTTTTTTTTAAATTGTCCTAAAATGTCTTTAGCTGACTGTTCTGACTGAGACAGTTCCCCTGCCCTGTCTCCTGTAAAGAAAGGCTGAGAGGTAAAACCAGACCCAGGCTTTGCCCTACTGACTGCTCAAGCAAATATTGCATGTAGCTTTTCTGTTACTTCTTTATCTTCCTCGAGATTCCTGCAATTTCTGATATGCCTGGAAAAGGTTTGTTACTAACGTTCATGTCTTAAACTAGCTGTTTCTCAAACTCGTTCTGGCCTGTCTTGCAATAGTTTTACATTCAGCATGCCAGAGTATATGATTTTTCCAGTTTTCAAGTTTGGAGATTGCTTCCACATTTTATGGGATAGTCCTTGCTCCCAGAAATGTCTTTGTTCTGCTGTGTGTCTACACAATCTTTCTTGACCTTTTGAACTTCTTTTGGATGGGAATATATTTACTGTGAGCTTCTAATCTAATGCTTTTATGCAACCTCCCTGCCACCTGCAATTATTTTATTCTCTCACTAGGACTTGTTCATTTCCTTTGAAGGAATTAGATCATTTTTATGCCATTCCTGGCTTTGAAGGTAAGAGATGCTGGATTGTGGGGCTAGGAGTTTTTCTCCTGTCTTTTGGGAGGCTTTTCTCAGTTCTACATGGCTGATGAATATGAGTATATTGAAGTCAGCATTACAAAAGAGTTGTTTCGTAACGCTTCAGACTAGGACCTGTGAGCTGATGCCATGACGACTACATCAAATCGTGCTTCTCTGCTTGTGGGTTTTCTATGCAGCTGCTCCAAGAGATAGCAGCTTTAAAACACCTATGATGTCCAAAAATGTAGCCTCAGCGTAACGTCCCATAGGTGCATACACCTAAGTATGAAGGTGCAGAAGGAAGCAGGGAGGAATGAGACCTGTCCTTTTATTAGCATGTTTTCTGCCTCTGTGGCTTCGCTATTAACTCCCTTAGCAGTGATTATAGGACAGCTGCGTAGTCTACCCTTCATGCAGCCCTGAAATCCCAGCTGCTGGGGATCCTGTGCAATCTCCAGGATTGCATTGAGAGAGAATGCTGTGTCTTAATCAAGTTCACTCATCTCCTTCCAAACTTAATGTATAGCACCCCTTCCCTGCTGGAACAATCCATCCTTAAATTCCTATTCTCTCATATAATTTATATACTGTTATTTCAATTTTCCGAGATTATCTTCCTTCTTGCAGACATACAGAGATGCCTGTGTACCGATAGCCACAAATTCTTGGGATGTCTCTGTATTGGTAGAGGGATCCCTTGATGTAGATACTTGTTTAGGTATATAAACAAGCTTAGGCCTTTTTAGTAAGCATTAAACCTCCAGCAGCAGGTTTTCAAGCTTTCTCCCAGAAGCTAGTTCAGTATCAATGGTATTCCCCACTGCATATGCAGGAATGCCTGCTCATGCCCAGAGATAATGCCTTTCTTTTTAATGGAAAGAAAAACCAAGCCCTCATGTGCTCACATATATTCAGTTCTGAACGCTCACTGTCCTTCTGTGAGACAAAGGATATTCTACTTCCTCAGCTTCTAATCTATATTATCCTTCACATCTGTACCACTGTGTCTTTTAAAACTGTGCTTAAAATGAACTTACAGTATAAGATCCTCAAGAGAAACAAATTTAGTCAGAACATTCAGGGGAGAAGGTGGCTGTACTTTGTGCCAATAAAAAACAAAACAAAACAAAACAAAACAAACAGCAGAGAAAGAAGAGAAAAAGCTTTTGAATTTAAGGGAGAACGATTTCTCAATGGGTTAGATATAGAATTCTAAGAATAAGAGGCATTAAAATAAAGCAGATAGGGGTCAGATGGAGAGTTGATCAAGGATGAGAGGAGAAAGAGAAAGCCAGAGTTAATATATAATGGCAGATTGCAGCTATCTGAGGTGTAGAAATGTGAACCTAGCATGTTGAAGGATGGGGAGCTACAGGAAAGCCTCAGAGGCAGCGTGAGAAATAGCATCAGTGCTACCAAAACCACAGAGGAATTCAGGAGCTTTGTTTTCAAAAGGGAAGAAGTGAAGGTAAACATTTACTGTGTTCTTCAATCATTTTATTAGTTTCATCCACTAGAAGACATGGCATGAGACAAACAAACAACATTAGAAGGTACTCACTTCTACCCTGTGAAAAGAAGAAATGACCAAAGCACAAAGGAAAGCGATAATTGTTGCTGTCTGTTGATTATCTTAGATTGTTGCTGAAGAGCCTGTCAGAGACCTTCATGAGAAAGACACTGGCTACTTGGTGGAGGATAAGAGCTTCCAGTAGGAGGCATGAAAGAGAAGCATTGTGGAAAGAGATGGAAGATGCAGTCTCTGCTGTCTTGAAGATGGGAAGAAAATCTGAGAAGAGTTGTACACAGGTGTGAAATTAAAGGGTGGATATTACATGGTGACAAGTCGGATTTGAACCTGATGGGGAAAGGGAGAAGACATTAGCAGAGATATGACAAAAGGAAAATAGTTTAGCCTGAGGCTTGCTGGAAAAACAGAATTCAGTTCATGATGTGCAACCATTTGGGGGAGTGGCTGCAACCATAAGTATGGGCATACTGAAGATCTAGGAGGAAAAGAAGCATCCATGTTTCATGATGGAGTACAGTATATATCCATAAAGACTTTTACACGGTCCCATACCACTGCATGCTCTTGTGTTGCATCCCTAGCAGATGTCTGGCTCCCCAACGCACCAGCAGAGGTGGTGTCCAAGAGGTGGTGAAGGAGGGGAAATTCTTCTCCTGGCCACCAGCCTACACAGCGAAGCTTGCCTGGGATGGAGGCTTTCACAATATCTCTTTCCCTGTCTCAGTTTTCCAGAGATCTCCTGCTCAGTTATTAGCCTGGTGATAAGCCAGGGGAAATAGAAAATTACTGGACTGGTTTGTCCTGGGGAGGGGTGAGGTTCAAAAAACAAGAAAACAATCCAAAACTGCATCCTGCAGTGGATACCACCTTTTATTTAAGAGCATGTAAAGCTCTCCCACGTAGCTCATAAAGGAAGAGAGAGCAGTTATTTTCTCAATGATGATTATATTCCAGCCTGTTAAATCTGTTTATGACTAGACCTGGAAACACTATATCTGTAGCAAAAACCTAGAGATACCCCAGTGTCTTTTTGCTGACATGGTACTTTTTAGTGGATAAATCAAAGTTAGTGCTGAAAAACGTCTAAAGTAATGCATGTTTATTTTTAGGTATGTGTTTATGTAAATAAAAATTAGTTTTCAAGACAGAAAACACTTGTTTTACAAACATCTACTGAAGAAAGTTAGTAGGTTGTTTCTAAAGGCTTAAGAATGATGCAACCAATAGATCTAACTCAGACACCCTTTCTAATGTGCCAAAACTATTGATTTTATGCCTGACCTTGAGAATTTTTTAATATCACAACTTCCCTGAAGCCCCAGGGCAGTGGCAACCTCAGAATCCCACCAGGAATGTATCTATCAGGAGAACCTGGGTGCCAACATGCAAAAGGAAGACTGACCATGACAGAAAGAGATTCTTTTCCAGGAGGAGAACTGGAATCTAAACAAATCTAGAATGATAAAAACATCAACAAAAGAATCTTCCGAAAAATCATTGGCTAGTTGCTGGGCTATGAAAGCTGAAGTCAGAGAAACAGTTGACTTGACTCATATTCTCAGCAAAAGGATTAGCTGGCCTGTGAGCACTGAGGGGAAAAAAAAAAACACCAAATCACCAAAACCCTCTTATCTTATTTATTTCCACTGAGAGCTGTCTGGTTAAGGGTGACAAATAGGCAGTAGAGTTTGGCTAACATTATTGCTAGGAATTACAGGAGGAAGAGGACTGCTAATGCCACCATCTTCTCTTATAATGTAGAGATGGAGGCTGGTAGGAAGAAGCTGGTAGGAAGAATGTTCCTGTTAAAAAAAGTAATTCATACAATGCCTGATACGTTTGTAGTCTGTTGCCTCATCTTAAGTCAGAGGGAGCCTGTTTCATCCCTTTACACAATTTCTGCTACCATGCAGACATTTTCAGGAGAAAAGTTGATATTCTAAGATTTTAGCTAGTAAAGGCAATGGAAGTTTGACATAAAAAAAGTATAGTTGTAATTTTCCACTGTAACCATAGCTAGTACTTACTGGATTTGAACGTACTGGTTCTCATTACCTGAAAACAGTACAGATTATTTCATTTCAGTTTCTCCAGCCTAAAATCTATCTGATGGGCAGGATTTATTTCTGGATCAGTATTTTGTTTAGTCTTTTTATGCAACCATAAAATGCACACAAATAAGGAGAGAAAAACTTTAAATATTTGATCACATACTCAGGATAGAAAAAGTAAATATCACCAACATTTTGTCTTCAATTTAGAATTCAGAATGAAGTATTATATTGTTAAAATAAATACTTCTGTCTGTGAACCAGGCTTATCTAAGTTATGTCCTCAGTGAACTATGGTGACATGCATCATCAACGACAGCAGATGAGATATGTCAGGGAATGTTTTTGTCCAGCCACCCCTATACAAAGTATTTTTTTGGTGAAGAACATCATCCCTGTTGGGTGAGGAGAAGAGCCATACCCTCCCTGTGAGCAAGGGCTGCAGGGAAGTCTCTGGGAAGCAGGATCAGTACCTTCCTCTACTGTGGCTACGCATACGGGTACCCCTTAACAAACTGCTTACCTTCTCTTGTCTCTGGGTTTCTCAGCTACAAAATAAAGATAACAACCTTTCCATATTTCACAGAAGTGTTTTGAAGTTTAGAATAGGAAAAAGTCGAGATATCCTGATACCTTCACAACAGGCTATGCGAGTGAATAAGATAGATGTTACAGCAACAGAACCTTTTCAGCCCTGTGAGTTACCATCATTGTGCTAACAATAAAATAGCCGGCCTCCTCATCAGCAGGAGAGACAGCGCGATCGAGAAATCCATCTTTTCCCTGCCGTAACAAGAATATAAAGCTGTCAAATCAGGGTATGCTCAGGTTGGGTTTGAAACTGAAACACCGGCTAACAGCGTCTAAGCTGAAACACAGGAGGTTCCCTCTTGAGCATCAGTAAACACTTTTTCACCATGAGGGTGACTGAGCACTGGCACGGGTTTCCCAGAGAGACTGTGGAGTCTCCATCCTTGGAGATATTCAGAAGCCACCTGGACACAACCCTGTGCAATCATCTCTAGGTGGCCCTGCTTGAGCAGGGGGGGATATGGACCAGATGACCACCATTGTATGATTCTGTGAGATTTCTGAAACAGATGTCAAATCCAGAAAAGGTAGCCTCAGACTTCCAGTGGCCTTCAGTTAATGCACTTAACCGATGGAAAAGGCTGTTTATAGTTTTCCTTCAGGCAAAAATAATTTGGAAAGATGTGGTGTGGTATTGGCTGGAGAATCCTAGGAGTTCAGATACCAGAAGTGGGATTTTAAAAGGTTGTTCTGTATTTACCAGGAAACAGAGATGTGCAGTCTTAACTGGGATATACAGATTCAGGAGATTTTATGACTCTTCTGCAATCACTGTACTCTAAAAGCAGATGAACATTTCATACCCTTAGGAACTGAACTACTGGTCTCATTATCATTGCAAAGCTAATCACCATTACCCTCTATCTGTAACCGAAATCTTTTCTAGGAAAAAAAATATAATATTTTCTGTAATCTAAATGATTTAGAATACTGAGAAAAGGGTCTGCTCATATTTCATTTTGTCTGAAAATTTTCTGTTATCATTGCAAAGTCCCGTAATGCAATGTTTTGTAGCTGTAAATAATTGAAGAGTTATACGTCCACATGAAAAGAAAGAAGGAGTGAGCTCTTCCTGCTACTGGGTGTCGCACTTCATACACATGCAGTAGGAATGCTGTCTCTTTGACAGCAAAGAGTAAAATTATGCAAAGACTAAATTTAATCTTGGCTTTATGATTGCCAATAATGTGATACAGACACTTAACAATAAGACTAAGTATGATAAGTATTGATATTTGACAATTGAAATGTTGTTTATCTTCAGCACATCCCACAGAGCAATAATTTAAAACATGCAGACAAGAAAACTTCCACCTGACCAATAATTCTAGGAATAACATAGTAAAAAAATACAAAGAACCAAAAGAAGTCCATGGTTTACCAGCAGAAAGGCCATGCCCTTACTGTATGACAAGTTGATAAGAATGCAGTCCTTTCTGAGAAGGCACTACTCAGCTTGTCCTAGATGTGGGGTACATTGGATGTTATGAACAATTTAGGTTGAGGGAATAAGAGTAAGAAAGGACAACGTTCATGTGGAAGGAAGGGGGAAATTTTTTCTTGTTTTAGTACTTTCCCATTGTTTGGTCTGTTCATGAGGACACATTATATTTTGTTGCAAAGAAGCTACTTGGTGATAGAGCACGTATACATTACATTACTGCAATGTGGCAGGACACAGCCGAGGCTGCCGCAGTCCCTGATTGTTCACACTCAATGTCCATTAATTCCCTCCCCTGGCTCTCTTTCAGAGTGAGCTGAATATGGAGGCAGCTCAGGCATCACAGCTCTCCGGGGGCTACTCCCTGCAGCTGCGCTTTGCTCCATGGTGCGTGTCCACATGCCCTCGCGTCTCATCCCAGGGCACACAAGACGTCTAGCAGCTACTGTAGCACGGTGCAGATCCCAGCTACTTGTTTTAAAGACTTATGAAATATCTGCATTTCATGGATTGCTTGGAACCCTCAATGTCATTCAGAACAGACAGCTGACCCTAGGCAGTTTGGGAGGCCACGGCAGGACATGCAGCACACCATGACTCTGGCTCAGGTGCTGTTAGATGATGAGCAAACATGTCCCGTGTACTACACCCCAGAGAAGAAGCAGCCCACATGGGGGTAACAATTCCAAATATCCCTCACTAATGTGTGCTAAGCAGCTTAAGACAGAAGGAAGGAATTTATTACTTTCAGGTGTGTAGGCAGGGATTTTTCCAGGTCGTGGTGAGGGTGCTTTATGTCTTGCAATGTAAAAGAGGCTGTGGTGCTCTGTCCCAGCATGGATAGCCTCACCAAAGACACTGCACAGCAACCACTTGAGGAGGGGTCTGGTGTGAGGACACCATTGAGGCTCACTGGAATTGTCTCGTGGTTTAGTGGTTTAGGAAACTGAGCCCTACTGAAAGTCAATGAAATTGAGCTCTTAAGTTGATTAGGTACTACTGCCTGGCTGTGCAGAGAACAGATCGCTCAGTACAGTCCTCAGATGTTAGTTCTGATATTGCATATACTGCAACCTCACATCATAATTAAAGAGGTCTACTTTTATCATTAAAAGATATCTGAAAATAACCTGGGTCAGATCAGATGCAAGGATTTCCTGGACTGCAAATGGACAGAGATATCCTAATTTGACTTTGTTTTTTTAATCTAGCATTTCATAGAGAATGGATTGCTCTTAAATTTGGTGACTGTCCAGGGGACAGGTTTTCTATATATATAACACACCTAATTCATAACCATGCAGCTAATATGTACTTGTTATCTAGGGGATTAAATTTATGCACCTAACTCTTTGTAACACTAATTGCTCTGTTGTACATTGCACGGTAAATCCTCTGTGCATAGGGAAGAAAATAGTTTTCTCACTACCTTCAAATCAGTCAAACACAAGTTTAAATTTATGCAGAGAAAAAGCTCTTTCTTGATCCTATAGGGCTAAAATATAACTTCAAGGCTCAGCTCAAAGAGAGATTAATGCAGAACAATTTGTCCCAGAGGAAGCACTGTGAAGCATTCTGCTTCTTGGAAATGGTTGGAAGCATTTCAGTGTCTGAAACTCTCACTATACAAGAAGAATATACCCACATGCAAACCTCAGACAACCCATGCCTTATGACCTGACATCTTTGTTTTGTAACATGGCATATGTGATTAAAGAGAGTCTGTCTCCCCTCAGGTGGCACTAAGGTCTTGGGAAATATCACCTGTAGGGCATTAGGCAGCAGGAGCAGTGAGTATCTTTCTTTGACCACAGTTTCTTTGGTCAAATGTTAGCATTTGCAAGATCTAAGTAAAAGAGAGAAAGGATCCTTTCCTATTGCATCCTCTCCCTTTGCATTCCCATGTAAGGAACAGGTAGGCTTCAGCTTATGGAGAGTCTCATGTATTCACAACCTGGAAAATAATCCACATTTCACTTGGATCCTTTTGGCACCCTTAGTCATTTTTGTCTCTTGCACATCACATCCACACACAGAGCTTTACAGAGAAAGCAAGAGGGACAGTAAATGAAAAAGAGAGACAGACTCTTCCTTCCTCACTTCCTTTTAATTACATACTATGCTACAGTACTTGTGTCAGTACTAAAGCCAAAATCCACATTTTTTGTTTTGATTTTAGCATACAAATATGATAGATATTCTTAACAGACCTTTTTTTTGCAGGAAGCCAAAGAACATTTTGAGATGATTCAACTTCAACATTCACTGCTCTGTGTAAGGAGTTACAGCAAGTCAATTAAAAGAATCAGTTAAAAATAGCTTTCCCTTGATAAAGGAGAGATTTCTCTCATTAGGACACATTGCTACGTTCTATAGCCTTACAAGGAAACAGCATTATCAGCTAAACTGCCCCGGTTTACTTTCTTTTGTCTAATTCTGTAACAGCCACGTGTCTTGCACGGGAACGAGCTATGGTAGGTGAAGTGGAGTGTTTTACCAGTAATTGTCCTGGGACCTGATGTAGATGAAGGTAAAGAAATTGTATCCTAACTCAGGGGAAAATGAACAAATTATGTGTTTAGAGAAAAGGATTATGCTCTGTTAGGACAAAAATCAAACCAAGGATCACTGCAGGGAGGAGGGAGATAGTCCATGTAAGGTGGTGGGGAAAGTAATGTGTATGAACCAATACGATTACATAGAAATTTGGGGAGCTACACCCCTTGAGAGCATTCCTTGAGCTATGTCCCTAGAGAGGTGTCCTGAAGGCTTCTCAGAACAGGAGCCTGCACTGAGAATGACTGCAGGATGCACGGATGAAGCAGGAATACAGTCATACAGGCCTGAGAGAGTCCTTGCGTCATCAGATCCACTCACCTGCTCCTGCAGACCACCAAGCTGCACCACTCCGTTCATCAGTTTGTACAATCCATCCTGCAGCTTTCTGGTAAAACCACATAGTTTAGAGTCTTAATACTCACTGGAGCTGTTAAATGTTAGAATGTATGGAGTAAATACTTGTTAATGGTTGATTTTGTACTGAATGGCTAAAAAGAAAACGCCCCATTTCCGGATGAGAATAATACAGAAATTTTGAAGTACTTAAATTTTACTTTACTGAATATTGACCTGCCATCTTCTAAAGCAGTATTTAATGAGATTTAAGTAGAAGTTAGTAGTTAAAAGCACCTTGTGATCCCATGGTGTTCTGTGAGCTGGGCTCCTTCACTGGACTGCGTATGCCGTAATGCAACACACACACCCAGGCAATTCAGAGACAGATTAATGCTCAGCTGGCATGAGGCAGACCATTTCAATTTTTTTTTTTTTTCTATGTTCAGATATTTCTTTCCAAAACTGAAATTAAAGATCTCTTTCACAGCATTTCAGCTTAGCAGGAAATGTAGGAGCTCTCTTCATAGTAGCTTTGCTACTGCTGGGACTTCAGCTGAGAGGGAAGTTTGGAAGGTGCCAATAGCTGGGAGGTGTGCAACGCTCATTAGCTTTCTGATGGAGCTTGGTTTCCTGTAGGGGCTTGACATTTTTTTCTTAACATCTTGGGGCTAAGAGTCCTCTTTAGGCAAGCAAGTACAGTGAAATGAGCACATTTCACTGAGAGGTGATTCTGCCACTTTGCTCTGGTAAGACCTCACCTGGAGTACTGTGTGCAGACCTGGGGCCCTCAATATAGGAAGGACATGGACCTGGCAGAGCAGGTACAGAGGAGGGCCACAAAAATGATCAGGGGGTTGGAGCACCTCAGCTACGAGGACAGGCTGAGGGAGCTGGGGTTGTTCAGCCTGGAGAAGAGGAGGCTCCGGGGAGACCTAATAGTGGCCTTCCAGTACCTGAAGGGGGCCTACAGGAAGGCTGGGGAGAGCCTGTTTACAAAGGCCTGTAGTGACAGGATGAGGGGCAATGGCTTTAAACTGGAGAAGAGCAGATTTAGATTGGAGATTAGGAGAAAGTTCTTTACTGTGAGGGTGGTGGAGCACTGGAACAGGTTGCCCAGGGAGGTGGTTGAGGCCCCGTCCCTGGAGATATTCAAGGTGAGGCTCGACGAGGCCCTGGGCCACCTGGTCTAGTTGGGGGTGTCCCTGCTAGATGACCTTTGGAGGTCCCTTCTGTCCAGACCATTCTATGATTCTATGATTCTATGACATACCAGGAGCCCACTGCTCAGAGAAGCTGCCTTTCATGTCACCAGTACCTGCTCCATCTGCAAAGCCTTGCTGGGCAATGCCTTGATCCACCCAGCTCCATCACAAAATTTTTAGCCATAAGGCTTTAGCAACATTGGCTTCTGAGCCAAGTCCATTCCCTGTTGGCTGGTGCATGGCATACAGGGTGAGAACCACTGGCAGGAGAGAGAGTGGCAAAAGAGAAACTGAGTTTTAAGTTTGCCATTTACACAGTGTCTCACCTCAAGCCAAAGAAACCCAAGTCCATTCTGGTAACATTTAGAACTTAGTTCATTATTGCTTGGGCTACCCAGATGCTCCATGATGGGCATGCAGAAGGAGCTGCAGCTCCTCCCAGGGTGTCCCCCCTTGACCAGAACCTCTACAGACTACAGACCCTGCTTCTGCACCACACACACCAGAGTTAGCTTTCGGAAACGCTGTGGGAAAGTTCATTGTGACCCTCTTCTTCCATCATCAACCAACAGAAAGGACTGGTCTCGGAGCAAACCCCCTCCCCCTCAGGACTGGCAGGATGTTGCCCTGTTCTCCAGGAGCTCATCAGGACATCTTGTTCTGCCTTGAGCAACAGTTGTCAAAGTATCTGCACATGTTCTCACCCGTGGCTGGCAGAGAATTCTTTAGACATGTCACATAAAGAAAATGAGTCTTTGACCCATCCGGGTTTTCTGTCTTCTTCTGTGTGCATGGAGACTTTGCTGTAGAGCATGAGAAAGCATTATACTTCTGCCCACCAAGCAACCAGGAGCAAGCTTCTGCCTGCCTTATTGCTACAGAATATCGCCATGTCTTCAAGTGAAGAAAACAAATACATATTTCATCTTCTGAAAAATACAATGATTTTACATTTCCCCAGTTCCTCTTTACACCGTTCTTGTCAGAGCATAGGAGCACACTTATTTATTTCCAGTCTGTGTTTACAAAGTCTTGCAAAAGAGACACACAAGAATTTCCCATATTGAGAATTATGATTCCAGTGCCAGGATGTTTTTCCCTGCTCCATCAGTGCACAGCAGCTGTAAAGCTGTCTTCACCACCCTCCTCCTGGGGATTTCTCTTACATGAATCCACAGTTTGACATAATTGTTCTGGATGATAACAAAGCACACACCAATCCCAAAGTCCTGCAGCCTCCCTCTGAGGAATGCCCTGTGCTGTTTGCTTCTTGCCATATCATCATGTTGTGTTTCTCATAGATTCCAGTGCTGAGTATTGCAACAGCTTTGTATCAGATTTTAGTTTTCAGAGGATATCAGCAAGTATCTGCATTCTCATCCCAGCAGCAGAAGGTGTCTAGGCAGTTCTGATGCGTGCCAGCTCACACAGTAGTTCACCAAGAAGCCTATAACAAAATATTTCCAGGACTATTCTTCTGGGTCAGCAGTTTGCAAACAAATTTTCAGACACAATTAAAATGTTTTATTTCCCCACAGGCCTGAAGATAATAAATGAAAGAATCCCTGTACTCAATATATTTCTCCTTCAGAAATTCTTCGTATTACTTAGGCTTGAAACTGAAACACATTGCCAGAGACTCGATCTCCATTTCCTTCCAAAGTGGAAGCAATTGCCCCTGCCTAGGCATAACTGAGAATTTAATGAGGGAGCTGAATCACTGGTGCCCTGGCACCTCTCTGTGCCCACTCACACGAGTACACCATAACCAAAAAAAGTGGGTAGAAAACGATCCCAGTCTTTTCAGATATTCAAACTCTCAAATTACTCTTTGACATTCAAATCCAGTAACTAAGTAGACAACACATCCACCAACTGTGAATGCAGGCCAGACTTCTCTATTCCTTTGTAAAAATTACCAGTTCATAAACAACGATCCAATAGTAGTTTATATGATTATTAACAATAGCAGTTAATAAACAAAATGGCACAAGTGCCGTACCAGATCACAAAAATCCGACTTTGTCTAAGACAGACACGTGATAAAGCAGTGTATTTCCACACGAGTAGTGGTGTTCACAAAACACGTCTTGAGTATCCAAACCCATTGTGTCTCTTTTCCTAACTCTGCTTATATTAAAATTGCCTTATTTCCAAGGGACATGCAAAGAAACGCCTTGTTTTTGTGGGTTAGAGCATGATGGCTTTCCTTACCAAACACTCTTCTTCATCCTTTCTCTTAGGCACTGATACTGGCACTGAAGTTAAAAAAGGCATGACTTTATCAGTGTTTGGCCACTACAGTCCTTTCTTTTTTCTGATCCATCAAATCCATCAGGAACCTTAGGCAGAGGGCTGCGGTGTGTTGTAGCCTCAAGAGAATTCAGTGAATATAAGTAAAGAATTTTGATCGGTTAACATGTCAGAATTAGGTAGGTGTTAATACATTAAGACCATATTGTTAGAAAGGTGTTATACATAAATATAAACTTATTGCCTGTAAACATACACACACATATAGGTATATACTTTTTACAATTGCTACATAATTTAAATTTGAGGGACTCTGAAAAATCTGGGAATCCTAAAGTAAAAATATATGAGTGACCAAGAATATAGTAAGGCTATCTTGAACCACATTTGAAAACACATCAGTAAAGTACCATATCTAGAATGAATATCAGTCTGCAGACTGAAAAATATACCCTGGTGGATAGTCTACAGGAAGGACATCTTATCTAAATTGATGGCTAGTCTACAGAATGGATGTGTTATCATCTTGAAGAAAACAGGAATCATCATCTGAGTTGACCAGTTAATAGCATAGGTCAAGCTAGCTCTAGATTGGACATGTAAGAGGGCAACAAACCCCAGTGAGCTCTACAGGTACCCCTTACCTTTGGAACTTCTTATGCAAAATGCATCATCTTGATATCCTGGACTGCTAATTAAGTAAGTATTCTCTTACTATCATTAAAAGAAGTTGTATTTTATTATTTGGTCTAAGGTTCAGCTGGTCATATTCAGTCTTATTACTGTTCTTGAAGGTTGGTCTGGCTGTTAAAGTGGAATTATGAGATTGGTGAAGAATATGACCAAATTCTGCTCCTACCTGGATGACGATGACCAACAGATTCATGATATTGAGATTTCCTGTGATTAATTTAGGAGATAATGACAAAGAACAGGGAGTAGATATTTGTTGACATACACAAAAGGAGGAATGCTTGCATGCAGGGTTTAATTGCATTTTCCCAATGGCTAAAAATCACACTTTTTTTACGTGTTGACATCTTAGTTTTGATTTACTAAATACAAGCCACTGTAGTAAAAGTCCTTTATCCTTGTAATCAACTGTGGTCATGAATTGCTGACACAGTAGATTATATCTAGATATTCCATGACAATTTAGGATATTTTTTTAGGTGCCTTGCAGAACACTTGTTTCTCTAAAAGGACAAAGAAGATAAACATTTTATCTTATGCATATATATACTGCACACTGAGAATCTTGTATTGTATGTCTTTCCTTAATATTATTGCTAGGAGTACCGAATGGAAACTACTCTTTTGGGTCAGGTCTGAGACACCCTCTTTAAAGTTTAGTATGGGCATTTGCTTTCTAAATGCTCTAAGGAACCATTGAGTTCATGCATCTGTACAATTAGATGAAATCTGGTTGCAGAAAGGTGGAGTTTATGCCTGACAGAAAATCCATGGGTAAATAAATTCTTTACATTCTTGCAAATGCAAATACAAGTTCAGGTGCTGTTTCTGTAAATCAGAGAGCAAGGTCCTATATTTATTTTTTTTTGAAGTTATTTGAACTATGGGTGAGTTCAAGGAAATTAAGCTTCCTGATGCTAAAAGCCATTTGAATAGAAGGCTGTTGTAGAAATAGCTACAATGTCTGTTTTCTGTTTCCCACAATGTTCCAGGAACAGCAGATTCACTAAAATGTCTTTAATTTTTAAAGAGTAAGGTATTAAAATGAATAAAACACTACTGAATCCCAGCTGCCCAGATAAGATCCCCTGCAGCAGAAAAAGACCCAAATAGAGCCAATTTTTTCATATCTTTGATGTGAGAGAAGGCATAATGAGCTCAGCAGTATTACTTTCTAAGCAGAGACATGCAGAAATTACCTGTTTTGCTTAATAAACTGTTAAACAAAAATGTTCTGGATGTTAGGCTTGGTGGAGGTGAGGCTTTAAATCTTTTTATCCTTCTGCTCTCTGGGATGGGCTTAGTTGAACAAAATAGATCTCGTCTCTCTAAATTAATGGGGCTTTCTTCATTTCAGGAACTTACTCTGTAAATTAGATCTAGTCAACATCTGTTCATTTAAGATGGTTCTTCAATTACAATTGAAATTTTTAAAGTAATTTTTCATTTTTTGTGCTTTTAGTGTTTTTATAGTCTGGTGCTGACAGGTGGACAGAATGGCTCAGAAAAGTTCATGCCATTTTCATATAAAAATACTGGGGTTTGGTGCTTGTTAAAGTTTTGGTATTTGAGAGTTTAATAGCAAAATTTCCACAGCTAAACTTACCTCTTTAGAACAAATCTTTGTGGGTTTTGGTTTCGTTTTGTCATGTAGAAACTAAATCTTTGGAAATCTAGAAAAGATACAAATCAGGTGGCATTTAGTAGTTGAAGTATTTATTTCTCCACATGTAAACAAGCAAGGGAGCTATGCCCTCATTCAGACTTGCTTTCAAGTATGGACAACTGGAGTCACTTCTATGGTGAGGATGACCTCCTGCATGGCAGATGCCCATGCTTGCCGGCAGGACCTGCAAGGACCTGCACCGGTGGCGGCGATGGGTGATCCCCTGGGGCATAGGTTCACCCATCGTTCCCATCCCCAAACAACAAGGAATGGCATGCCTCCAAGGGACCCGCTTTTAACCCAGTACTTTGACCACAGTGATGAGTTTTTATGAGGAAAAGCTCAGGTATCTCAGCGCCACATTGCAGGTGGCAGTGTTGGCACACTCTGCACCCTTCCAGAAATTTCTGCAGCATTTTCAGGTACCTTGAATTCAAGTAACTAATGCAACGACTGAAAAGGATAGCTTTGCCTTGAGAATAATCACTGGGTATAGAACTGAAAAGGTTAATTTCTTTAGCCTGACCCATTGCTAATGCCTGTTTAGTCATCGCAATATGCATTTTACTTTTTGACGCATTAGAATTCATTGCTATGGGTAAATGGGTTCATTTAGGATGTACCTACACCTGCACACGTGTCCATAGATGCGTGCTAACTATATGCTTACCACTCAGCAGCTGCCGAGGGAGCCGTGTGCCCCATTCCAGCAGTAACTTCTCTGCGGAGCTGCTGGGACAGGTTTTGAACCCCTGAACCCCTGGTGATGCTGAGCAACGCCAGGCAGCCAGTGACAGAGCTGTGGCATTGCAAAGAGATGTACCGGACACCGAACCGCGTCTGGCATCGCAGCCTGTACCCTGATGCTTTACTCAGCATTCACCCCATTCTGGAGCTGGAGAAAATGGTAAAAGCTGAGACATTTACACCAGCCAACGTTCCGAATAAAACATACTTCTAAACTTTGCTCAGTTCCTTCTGAGATATGTCATTCCAGGCCTAATTATCTGCCATTGCCATTCTCCTCACTTTTCCCCATAAATAAATAACCTTTTAGACCCATGGAATAACAAGTGATGTCTTTTCTTTTAACGACTAAATTTTTCCAACTCACTGGAAGAAAATTTGCTGTGTTCTAGTCTCTCTGGCTCATTAACTCCAGAAATCTGATAATGGTTTTAATGCAAAAGAATAATGTCGGGTTTTAAATGGGAACAAAATAAAACATGCACAGGAATAAATTAACCTGTAACATCCCCCAAATGATTACTTGCACTGATTTGGAATTTGCATAGACAGGTGCCTTCCAAACAAGTACAAAAACTCGTGGTTCAGGTCTGAATATTGAAAATGAATGGGAAATTCTCTCTCTATAGATGGACCCCGTGTTAGGTGTCTTCTGATTTTGCTGTTTCTCATAGTATCTTCAAACCCAGTGGAGTGCATGGTAGCTGCGGGGGGTTCAAGAAGGCACAGCAGGGCTCAGCAAGGCACAAAAGCACATCTATTGCTTGGAGCATCAAACACAAAGGCAAGCAGCACTAAGGCTTTTCTTAAATAGGAACAGTAATAGCTGTTATTTCCACTCCAACTTTTAAAGCGACTGCTTATCAAGAAATCTCATGTTTTAACATATGCCTTGAGCTCCATTTTGGGTGTAAATATTTGTTAGAACAACAAAGTCCAATCTCCTGATTGAAAGGTGAGAGTAACACATTAGCCCTTAAATGTGATGGAAGTTGTGAATCCACAAACTCTTCATCTTCAGAATTACTTTGGAGAAGCTTCAACCACAAAGAGAAGTGTTTAAGGAGAGCTATGGAAGATTGCAGGAAGTCTCTCAGAAAGGAAGGACAAAAACCCTCTGAGGCTTCACAAAAGGACAGTTTGAATTGCAGTCAGAATACCTGAGAAGTCAAGAGACAATGGCACAAAGTGAAACACAGGAGGATCCATCTAAACATCTGGAAACACTTTATCGCTGTGAGGGTGACCAAGCACTGGCACAGGTTCCCCAGAAAGGTTGTGGAGTCTCCGTCCTTGGAGATATTCAAAAGCCATCTGGATGTGGTCCTGCACAACTGGCTGTAGGTGGCCCTGCTTGAGCAGGGGGGTTGGACCGGATGACTTCCACAGGTCCCTGCCAACCTCAACCACTCTGTCATTGTGTGAGATGCAGCCCTCAGAACTAGAAAAGAGCTAATGTAATGATTACTAGTTAACACTACCTAATAGGTATGCATTTGCAATGCACATGAGGAACTGTTTCCCAGTGACCTTCAAGTGTAACCTCAGCCAAAGAATAATTAGAGGCCAGCAGCAGAACCTCACAATTGGAAACCTTCAAGCTGTGTGGAGAAAGTGGAATTTAAGAGAAACTGTCTAGGTATACAAAGACTGGAAAAGGATCTTCTGGATCCTCAAAAAAACCCCCATATGTCCAAGAAGCCATTAGCCAATTAGGGTTTTATCCAAAATGCAGTTCCTACTAAGGGCTGAAGATAAAAAATTATCTCCAATGTTCAGGCTTGGTAAAACTGAATTCTACTGTCAGCTCTGCAGGAAGAGGAGGGCTGCCCAAACACCTTCAGTACTTTTCTGTTATAATCTTTCAGGAATAACGAGCAAGAAAAAGTAACTATGCATGAAAAATTGTATTTGAGAGAAGAGCGATTCTCCCAAAAGTCTCAGCAAGGACCAAACAAAGTAGTTAATCTGTTCATCTACCCTCCATCCTTGGCAAGGTCTAAGCATACCTCACAGTGCAATGAGCTCCTGGGTGATATATGGGCAGCAGCAGAACATTTTCCACTCCTAGGGAAAGGAACAATGTCACTGCATTTATGTGTTTTCTTCAGGCCTGGAGAGTATTTAGGGCTCCAGAGAACATTTTGCCAAAAACATTCCAGAGAAAAAGACAGCTGGAGGGGTGGGGTTTTTTTCCCAAGTGAAAGCATATGGAATATTCCATGATACTGAAGGCAGTGGAAGGATGAATTATTCTGTAAATCAAGGAAGTTGCTGGTCCCTGGTCTGAGAAGGAGTGCATGTGTTGGAAGGGTCTTTGTAGTCCAGACTAGCTGAGGAGCTAGTCCTCTGGGGGCACCAGGAAATGGGCCCAAATCACAGGCTGGATTCACAAATCATAAGGAACAGAAAGAAAGGCAGCAGCTGCTGAGTTTGCCAGCTGGAGTCTGAGGAATGTAGGGTACACATCTGTGTTTCTAAATGCTTATCCTCATCACATGCTTTGTCCTGAAAGATCTCCAGTGTCTCTGAAATGTACCAAGAGACTGAAGAATCTCCAAGTAACCCAAGTTCACAAGGCTGCCGTGGGCAAATTTGTCCCTTTCTTTCCTTAAAAGCAGGAAGCGGGGCTAGCTTTGGAGACTGTGTGCACCCTTCCCTGCTGGTGCAATTGGATCTTTAACCCTTACAGGCGTATCTGAGACCCCATCGCTGCAACGTAATCCCCTGTGATACGTAACGCCTTATGTGGGGAAACGTGACTCGTTTTAGGAGTATCCTAGTCCACCAGACTCATTCCCAGAGCTCTGCATGCATAAGGGTGGGAATTCCAGGTGCATCCCCCGATGAAACACCCTGCTCTGCAACAGGACACTGGTGTGGTGACAAAGTATACGGTAACCGTGGAGAGGCAACAAGACGCCATGATATGTGATGCGCCTACCCCCTATCTGCAAGAACAGGAGCACCACCACTTGCAGATATATCAAGTTCTTCATCAGATAAGAACTGGGAGCCCAGAGAAGTGCAAGGTCTGAAACATGTTGCCAGTTTTGAGTCAAAGCAGACCAGCTTTTGGAATTTACATGCCTGGTATGGGCTAAATCAAATTTGCCGCTCTCCTAGTATCTAAGAAGTGCCGCTGTCTGCTCCTTTCAGAACTGTATTCACTTTTGGGGAATCTGATTTAAAAAAAAAAAATAGGGAACAAGTAAAAGTCTGTGGCTTGCCCATCCTGTAATTGTCCAACACAGGTTTGGTCTGCAGGAACAGCAGTCCTGAACATAACACCCGTGGATGATTAAGGGGTCAGGATGTGCTAGGGACCATTCCCAATTAATATGTGTTCCTTTCAGCTTGGTGGGGGATTTTGCCCACTTTCTTTTACAGGTCAAGTGGTGATGTCTTTTACTCATGAAAAGTTGTCCATGGGTAACTGCTTCCTCTATTTTTTCAGCAAAGCAGCCAGTTGGATACTGGACTTCATACAGTCCTTGAACTGGACTGTATGAGGGTGGCCATGGGCAGAGCTGCACAGCTGGGAAATGACAACCTGCATCATAAACACAGACTCTGCCCTTTCCCTGCCTTGCTGTTGGGTCAGAAGCCAGCTTGGACCTCTCATGGCAGAAAGCCACAAACCACAAGGACAAGGCACAGCTTCTTTGGCATCCACTCCAAGCTTGCAGAAGAGGAAAAGCTGGACCTCATCTCCAGCTTGAACCCTCTCCAAACACCCCAGGAGTGTTGGAGGCTTCTAAGGATAGATAAAGCATAGATGCTACCAATCAAATTTGACTTTTTCCAGTCACCTGAAACAGGAGGCACTGCTGAACTATTGTGCATGAAGACCGGACTGTGCAGGGCCAAACACCCATCCGAGCTGGGAAATTAAACTGAAACTCTGCCTGGGGTCCTTTCTGTCTCACTGTGACTCCGGCCGTGAATAGCAATGTATTGTAATGGCACTTCTCACCTGCCTTCAGAGATACTCAACACCCACATACGGGATGTGTTGTAAAACACAAACCCAAGGCTGTTAAAAGCGACTAGTGACACTGTGCATTTGTTTTTGAGCAACTATCCTAAGATGACTAAAGGAAATTTGTTTCTTTAGAAAAGGAGAAACAGCAACAAATGTATGCATTTTTTATATAATGGACAGAAACTAGAACTAAACCACTCATTAACAAGCTTTAAGACTGCTAAAGACTGAAGGTTTTTGACTCTCCCTGAAGACAAACAAGAACAAGCAAACTTATCCAACATCTGCTTAAGAACATAAATTTTCTTAAGCAGTTAGATAAATAGATCTGAGAAAGAAGGGAAAAAGGCCCTTTCGTCCAGGTTGCTGAAAGGAGCTCACTCACTCAAACATAGCTTTCTTGCTGCTGCTGGATTATTTTTCTGCTAAAAGAAGCATATGGAGAAGGATAGGATGACAAAAACCTGCTTTATCACTTCACAGGAAAAAAAAAAGAAATGCTTGCTGTGCTCTGGAAAGCAGGGTGGGTGGGTGGCAAGCGAAGGACAAAGGGAACTTCTGGAAGCCTCATTTTCCCTGTCAGCATGTGGCAGACCTTGCTAGAGGCTCCTCTTCTTCTCAGCTTACCATGGCAAAGGAAACAATCATTCAGCAGCTTCCGAACACCCTGGCAAAGCAGGCAGGTGTAATGACCAGAGATGGAGGGAACAGCGAGTTATTTATGAGACAGTTCAGTATGAATCTCTATTTTGCTAGCACAAGATATCCCCAAATTAGACACATCCTCGAGGAAACCAGGCATTAAATTAGAAAGAAGGTGAATTTGGTACGATACACCTTGTTCAAATTATGTGCCAGTAGTCAATAAGTAGCTCCCTGGAAAGGTGCCTTCCTGGTTACAGAGAATTAATATAAGATGTACTTTTCCAAGCGCTTCAGGTTTTCAGAAAATGGTGGTGTTATCAAGCTGAAGATACATAAAGAAGTTCTCTTTCACATGCGACATAGCTGAACGGTGAAACTCTGCCTCAAACCACTCAAAGGGTGGTTGGGGAGACCAAAATATCAGTGCACTCAGAAACTCGGCAGATTGCTGGAGAATGAATGTACTGTAGTCCAGATGCAACCTTCTACTCCAGAGATCTCTAAACAGCTCTTTTCTGGAAATGGAGAGATTATGATAGGGCAGGAGAATAAACTAAGGAGCAGTAGCCAGGAAGATACACAAAGAGAAGCCTCAGCCAATCATGCCTGTTTCTTCCACGTTTTCTTCAAGCTTACTGGGTGCTGCTGGAGACACAGATCTCTGGGAAATCTTTTGGTTCAAGCCAGTAAGTTTGTTCTTCACTTCATATATTCTCACAGGTGACAAATATTAAGAGTAGATACTTGTATGAATATGAGACGCAAGTTATCTTGAGTTTCATACTTGTTCAGCCACCGATAGCTCAGCTCACGTCCCGCCAGTGGTAAGAGCAGCCAGTATGCACAAAGCTCATAGAAATCACTACATATGCAATGCTGATAGCCATATGTGAAGACTTCATATCTACTATTAAAGACCACTATCTGCAAAGCAAATTTACCCTTTATTTGAGCAACCTTTCAAGGTTTACATGGCTGCATTGAGTTTAGAGTAGGTGGGAGGGAATTTTATATACTTGCTATTAGAGTCACAAAATTTTCTATTAAAATTTTGTTAGTTAAATAAGCTCCAGGAAAAGCTTATCGAAGTTCCCACAGTTGCCTAGACAGTCTTTGATATGACTTGGCTTGACCCTGAAAATGCAAAGATTCACTGACCCATTCACAGCCTACATATTGAATTCATTCCCCGACAAAAAGCCCCAAGGAAGGTGAAATTGCATACAGGCCAGTCAGCAGGTTTAGTGTTTGTGTTTGTGCTTTCTTAATTGAAACTAACAGTTCTGCCTGCGAGAGGTCAGCTGATAGAGATCCAGTTCTGCACAATTCACCGTTTGTGGACATACAGATTAAGCTGACTGCAGAGCATGCACAAGCATTATTTTTTTGTGAAACCATTTGTTCAACAGCTGCTTTTTCAAGAGGAAGAAGATACGAGCTCATCCGGTTTACAGCTGATGGAGAAAAGAAGAAATCCCTTCTGGTGTTTGGGTAGAAGCCAGACATGAATGAATGAAAATGTAGATCTACATTTTTCTCACACTGACAAAGGATGTATGTATTTTTTTTCTACTTTGATGCAGGGAACAGGCTATCGTCAGCTGTTTGAAAATCAAAACAGATTTTTGAAGGAAGCTTACCATTTATTGATTCAAGAAGCACGTTGAAGTCCCATCAGCAATACAAGAGTTGGGGAATCTTCCCTCAAAAATCTTCTCAAGATTTTAGAAAATAACTTGGGAAACAGATGAACCATTCCTGTAATGAAGGATTGTTACAAATTACAGTGGAATAAGAGTTAGTGGGCAAATAAATAAAACCATTCCCACCATTTCAGAACTCCTATTTTGTTAATTACGAATGTTTCAAGTTCTGTACTAAATTTAGGAGCTCTGCATGAAATCTTGGCTCTGTTGAAGCTAATGGGAGTTTCTGTCATTTCGAGGAGGTTCTAAATTTAGCTAAATGAATTTTCTCCTCAGTCGTTCAGGGCCTTCTCATGGTTTTGCTGACACTAGCCAAAACTACATGTCCTTGCATTAAATATTAACAGCCAGTGTTTTGTTATTTCACGTTAAATGTTTGGTTTTTGTTTGAGCCAATATTTAATTGTTATTTCCTACAAGCTAGCTCGTTTCCATGGATCTGAGAGAGGCCTTTGCAGTTTGACCACTCTGAGCGTGCTCTTACAGAACTGACTGAATACATTCTGTGTTGACCACTTAAAAGTCTCAGCCGTAAAGGAGTACAGAGCCTTCCAAAGCAGAGTGAGCCGTAAATTACTTACAAAACTGTGTAATTTTGTCTATCCTATAGTGAGATAATCTGTCTGCTGGGAATCACTGCTACTCTGGATATGCTTTCAAAGTCTCCTAATCCAGTCTTATGCATGTTAGACCCCTCTCTTCTCATGAAATGAGAGACCTTCAGAGATGGAAGAAGTTTGGTAACTGGCTTGTTTTGCATTTTCTTCTGAATCAGGCTTGATGAAAATTATACGTTATGTCACAAGCTGCTAAGTGTAAAAACAATCCTTTGCTGACCCTTAGGGGAAGTTGGGGCTAAATTGGGTAACAGAAATCAAAGACTTGGGGATGTCCCCAGATAACCTGCACAAAAATAGACCAGTAAGAGACAGTCGTAATGACCAAACTGTAATATTTTATGATGCAGAGGCAAGGAACCAGACACTGGGAGGGACAGCCTCAAGGGAATTGTGGTCATCTTTATAAAGCGTTATTTGGTAACAGGAAAATGCAATATACAAACTGTCAACATTTTAACTCCAGGAGCACTAGCGTTGATGAACCGCAGGTCCAGACCACCCTATGAGGAAAGGAAAATGCAAGAGGGGCTTCTTATTTTTTTTGAAAGCTGCTGAGCATCATGAGGTTTCTCTGAATCATACAAAGAATTGTGCAGAAACTCTCAAATTGGCTCTAAAGGAGAAAGCAAAACAGTTTACCTCCTTTAGAAGGTAAATTAATTAGTGCCACAAATTCATCCATAATGCTGCTGGGATTCAAGCTGGTATCTCTTTAACTTGATTTTTGATCTAGGATTTCCATTCTGTCTTCTCCTGTCACTGCATGACTTACCGATAGTATTACATCTATCCAGTACTGCAAGTAGAAAAGACAAAATCACCTTCTAAACTTCTTAGAGGGTTGACTGAGGATGAGGCATTTAGGAAACTAGTTTTGAGTGATATTTCTAGATTTGTGTGTTAATGGCTGCCCCAAGAAATCATGGGAAAACAAAGCTGAAAGTTTGTGAAGCTGCATTCCTGTGCATCCAGAACACACCAATGAACTCAATCATCCAACAGGTCCCCTATCCCCAAACGTGTGCCACGCTCTCAGGCAGGCTGTCCTCACCTTCACGGCAGCTCTGTAAGCAGCAGGTGTGGGGGAGGCAGATCACTGCTCAAGGTACTGTGGACATAGACATTTGTTTCAGTGGGAGCTGTATACCTAGGTGCTTTTAAATGAATTGCTACATGAATGACCTGCAGGCTGCTCCTCATGCCTAGTGAAGAGACAGATGCAGTCTGTTTGCACACAATATGGGTTTATGGATAATAAAAGAGGAACCCACTGGAAATACTTAAAGACCTTGGTTCAGGAAATACTTCAGTCTTACGTTTCAGAAAGCTGGAGAGATCTTGGAGGACATGTGACACATCTGTCCCTTCTGTACACTTTTCCTGGCACTGCTGACCATCAGAGAAGGATGCTGGGCTACAAAGATCTACAATGTGATTCAAATCTTGGTATGGTCTGCAGATTTCTTGTCCAAATACAAGGTGGAGGAACCTAGAGTCTGGTGGCAATCAGAGCTGGTTTTTGGCAACTTCATCACAGCTGCTATTTGGAGAAGAGTCTGTAATAATTTTATCTGCATGTCTTTTACAGCAAACTAAAGGTGGTGCCTAAAAGAGTTGCATATGAGATGTTCAGTAAACACAAAATACAGAGGTGGAATTAAGGAATTAGAATTCATCTAAGGTTGATGCTTAGTGATCCAACTCCCTGCTGTCCATGGGTGTCATCCCTGGACCTTCTGCACCATCCATGAAGAGATCCAGTTGCCACAACAGATTGGTCTAACCTGGATGTCCCACCTGCTTCTCTTTATAAACTTCATAAGAGGCAGAGTTTGTCAGCTTGCAGGGTAAAGATTAATTGTTCATCATTTTCTTGAACTTGGGTGCCCCTTCAAATAAGCAAGCTGATTAAAGCCCTGTCAGTTTTTAGCTAGCAATTTTACCCAAAGATATTTTATCTTTTTAGTCAAGTTTGTTCCTTTTCCTTCCCTACTCACTCATCATACAAGGCAATCAGAAGAGTAAATCTTGAGATCCTGTCTTATCTATTTCAAATATCTTCATCCCATATACATCATATCAGAGAAAATGTAAGGGCTATAGTGAAGGTTAAAGGCATTTAAGTACTGAGAGTGTCTTGCCAAGAGAAGCTGGTATGAACCCAAGGGGACATTGATATTTTCATATATTGAGTCTCCTCCAAATTCAGTTTATTGACTTATCAATTGATGCGGTACACAATAGGGATTTTCCTGCTACAAGTTTAATTTTGGACTGGCAGATCCGAGAAAAGCCAATTTTGGCTTAATTCTGTTCGTACCGATGTAACACTGAAAATCCTTTGAGATGCTTAATTGATCTCTGTGTTCAGGAATAACTTCATTTCGCAGTAGAGTTTGATGGTAGTAGCACCAAATCTCATCCAGATAAGAACGTTTAAAAACATAAGGTGTGGATTTGCATTCAAACCTTAGGGCTTGGTCTATCACTCATTAAAAAATGTGGGATGTGATTCAAAAACTCATGGTGGTGAATTAGACCAGCTATCACAGACCTAGCTGGACTTTTTAGATGAACAATTTATTTACTCAAAAATACTCTTTGAAGGTGGCTTAAGTTCCTAAAGAATTAAAAAAAAATTCTCTTACACAAAAAAGTGCTAAACCTAAAAAAGGTATTTAAATCCTGTTTGTTAATGAACCTTTCTCACCACACAAACTCAGAAAATAATTCTGAAGCCAACCTAAAGTTCAGCAGACTCAAAATGAAGGAATTTTTAACTTTATTTTAATATGTGAGAAAATAGAAAACCAGCCCCCAAGTATTTCATTTAAGTTATTCTTCTGCTTTGCCATGGAAGTAAAAAGTTTTTTGTGTGTTGCTAATGAAGTTAGATTCTTTGTTGTAGGCATAAATACACCACCCAAAATCATTGCTTTTCCTAAAACTGAAATCAACTTACTAAGCATAGTCTAGGGAAGCTACAAAAACTCCTACTGAATTTTCTGGGGAAATGGCTTCACCAGAGCAAATATAATCTTATTTAACGTAGTTGCTGGAGTATGCTGAAAAATGCCTAGGTCTTAGCTCCCCATACATCTGAAAAAAACCCTTTTAAATCTGCTCTGCCTTGTGTCTGGCCCTTACACTGCATGTTTTATCCTGCTGTGAACTGAGGCAGGTGCCACTGTGAACATCACTGAAAAGAATGAGTAATAAGAACCCCACTCCCTCAACACCCGCAATGGGCAGAGAAATATTTATAATATTGCAAGGCTGGGATGTACCCAGACCCGTGTTCTTTTTTACTGAAGCTTTAACTGGACCTGGGGGACCAGACTTCACCATAGTACTGGGGTGTGGTTGCGTATAGCATGTCTGTGCTATAAAAACCCAAACCCAAACTTACCGCATGAAGACAAGAACCCACAACATGAAGTACAGTTGTTAGAGACTCATCTCAAGCAGTGAGTGAAAAGCTTCAGCTGGGGCTTATGCAAAGAAAAGAGATTTTCTGCACATCTTATGGAAGTTCTTTAACAGGAACAAAGCTGAAAGCACATTGAATTTCCACAAATCTCACAGATGTCTGTAAGAGTTCTGAATGCTCGATATACGCCCCGATCAGCCCCAAGCTGTGCAGGGTGAAATAAAGCAAAGAACAGAGGGCAAGAACACAGAACAGAAAAGCAGTATTGCTGCTGTGCTTGTTTATTGTTTGGAGAAAGAATTGGAAAATATAATCGTATTCCTCTTAACCATGAATGACTCACTTTTTGTCAAAGAACCAGCAGTTTTGAGCCATTTTCAACAGCTGATGTCAACTTTATCTTGGTAAATCAGGAAGCGTGAAAAGAGGTAAATTCAAGCTCTCCGGTGAGTGACAACAGGCAAAGAGTTTCACCCGCACACCCCTGTGCTGTCATACTCGGCTGTCGTACGCAAATGTGGGGGATAACAGTGTCTGTGCATGAAGTGAAAAAGAAGGATTTTAGGCTGCTTTAAGAGAAATGCTTTCATTGGTGGCTTCTGCTAATGTCACTCGTATTGAGATTGCAAAAACATTGAGGAAGGAACTTGGATTCTGGGAACATGCGATTAACTGTAGTAATAACTTCCAAGGAAAAATGATACTTCCTTTTTCTCAATGCGATGATTTAGGGTTGCGCAGCATTTTCTGTTATATCAGTTAAATGTTGTGTCTTGGTCTGGCAGGGCTATTCAGAGCACACAGTCGAGATACTTTGCGGAGATGGTCAAATGGCCAAAGTTGTTAACTGCAGCTAAGCCCACACTGAAGGACAAGGGTGACCTTCAGTAAATACCCTCTCCTCCACAGGGGATGCATGGCACCAGTTTTACCTCCAGGAAGAGCCCCTGTCGCCAAGTTCAGCAGCAACGAGGGTGTCTCAGAACCTGAATCAGAGCAAGTGCCTGCACCTTCAGTATCTGGCAAGAGGAAGACCCCATTCCAGGGTGATGGAGACTATGTGCCATCCAGCTTGGTGACCACCTGGACTTCCAGGAAAAACATGGTTGCTTAATTTTGACCTACTGATCACCATCTCTCCTGACTGCCTAGGGAGCCCCACAACTGCACAGGGAGCCCCGCTGTTGCACGGCCATGGTAAGCTCTCCAATTCACGCTAAACACTTATATTATATAGCTGTAGAGGGCAGCCTGAATCCAGCTCCCATTTCGCTTCATTGCATAAAGAAACCAGGTCTGGCAGTGTTGAAAATCAGGTGCCCTCGAATTCAAGATACCACATGGACACCTAAGTCTTCAGTACATCTGAGCAAAGCCCCTAAATTACCTCTTCTGGAAAGCCCTAGGATAACCATGGATTCCACAGATAAGTGGATCACCACTGCTAAGGTAGTCCTGTCTCTAGTTCTTTCTGGCTTGGGTCTTTCTGTTGGAACTGCCAACCAAAGAATGAATTACATCATCAGAGATTTCTGTGCTGAGACACTCTCCACCAAGAAAGAAATGGGGACAATTTATCACTACTCTCCAGACAACTCCTAGAAAATAGAAACGTCTGATTGTGGCCAATTTGGGTCAGATCTGAATCACTAACTCTAAAAGGAAAGCATGCAAAGTCCTAATTACAAGGCTTAGTCTACATGAAAACCAGGTCCATTTTACACCAGTAGGATTGTTTGGAACCTTACAAAAGTGCAAAGGAGGCAGAAAGGTTTGAAGATCAAGGTAAAAGCAGAGGTCACATGTACAAAGAAATACAGGAAGGGCATAGGATATAACTTTAAAAAATAAAAAACAACAACAGAATTCTCTTTAATTTTTTATATTTTCAATAACTCTTATTTATTGATTCAAATTTAAAAGTCATTGAAGAGCTGTTCTTCCTATATGAGGAGAGAAACCCAAGAACAGAGGCAATCATGATTATCTCCTTTTCCCTTCCAGGAAACTTTGAGATTTACCATACTGTATGATATCTATTGTTCATAAGAGAGCTTTCGTGCTGTACATATTGTCATAATATCAGGGTCGACAAGGGCATGAGCCAATTTGATTTGCAAACTGTCCTCCTGCTAGGCTAGGACTTACAGCAAGCAGGCTTTGCTCTCCAGGTCCAAGAGAAGACTCCTTGCCTTCTCTAAGCTTCGGGTTCCCCTAAATCTTACCAGCACAGCAGCTTTGTGAGACAGAAAATCATCTCATACAGACCTGGAAAACTCAACTTGTAATCTCAGGATTTCAGGCTGGAAGTATTAAAATGATCTAAAGTTGAAAGACAGAGGAAATCCTTTGCTTTAACCCTCACCCAAAAACATCCACCCCGTTCCAGGCAAATTACTTCATCCTTTTTGGTAAGTTAGCAAGTAAGACACATAGATTTAGTATCCAAACAGCTCCTTGAAGAAGATACATTATGTTAGTAAAGAGCATTCCTGCTTTGGAAAAAAAAACAACAACCAACATTGCACATAGCACTCAGAGACCAGAATCAAAGATTTTCCTATAATAAAATAAACAAACAACAACAAAAAAAGAAGAAAATAAAAGAAAAGAAAAATGGACACTAATTTATAGCAAGAGAAGAGCAACATAGCTTTGACCACTGGCCAGAATGACTTATTCTATTGCACTACCTTGCACATGTAATGCTTCTCCCCTACCCTTCCCACATCCCATGATTCTGCTGAAGGTGCTAACCTAAACTTTGGATATTACACCATGCCTGCAGTGTCTATAACTGCTCTGTAAATATTGCCACTGGTTTTTTCCCCTGAAAAGAGACATCAGGGTGGGGAGACAGAATGCAAACACATCAGTTTCCTATACATAAACCTCGAAAACTTTCTTAGTGGAGCAGCCTGAAACCTTGTGTTAGAAGGTGAAGTCAGCCTTGGCTGTGAAGATCAAAGGAATCAGGGAGTTATCTTTTCCAACAGCTGTTGGATCCTCAAAATCTTGCATCAAGAAGGGGACATAAATAATTTGGTACTCAGCTTCCCTATCTCATTGTGCTGATTTACTTTCAAAATGTAACAATTATTTTACACTGGGTGAATGTGTGCAGATTGTGGAAGGTTATAGTGTTTCATTCACAAATCCCTTAATAAGACTTTTCATCCCCCAGCGTATTGCCTCACCCTGCATCCCATCCTGATTGCACATGCTTAAGTTTGAGAACAAAGCTGGAGCCAAAAAAGGAGAGTTGAAGCTTGTATTTTGTCCCATTGATTCCACATTTAAACCAGTCATCCCTTTTAGCATGAGACCACTGCTGTAAAGACAATAATGAGTGGTTAAGGAGTAGAGATCCAGTTACACTGGTCGGATGCAAAAATTCATGCTCTGTACTTCTAGACATGTCTCATTTGTTAAATCAGCTCTTTTTTCTATTATTCCAAAGTCGTCTCAATCGCCTTATGATTTATTTCTTAATAGGAAGAATTTAGAAAGCCACGTATCATTTACACTCTGTGACTGTACATAAGATCCTAAACATAACTCCAAGTGCAAGTGTAAGTTCCAGTCACCTCCAGCTCATCCCTTTCTTCCTTTGGTAGTGCCTGCCCATTCTACACCTTGGTTTAGCTATGTCAGCGTCTGTATTCTGAACGTTTGGGAGGAGGACCCCTTTGCAATACCATGCTAACCCTCTGAAACTTCAGAAAGGGCTTCAGTACTCAGCAGACTCCAGTGCAAGAGGCTTAGATGAGATACCACTCAATTTCTTTAAGTATGTATTACATTATAACAGCTTTATGAAGCTTCATCCAGGCAATGCTCCCAGTGAGTCTGTGCTGGAGTTTGCATCATGCTGAAATTGATGTTCACTTCCTTTTCCAGAAGAGCTTCACGCTACAGAGATTTCTCTTCTGTCTCACTCCACTATACCATACCCCTCTTCCAGGAAACGCATGGCTGCTTCTTTAGCAGGGCTTGTTGAGAAAATGAACACAGGGAACTGGTCTTCCCATGAGAGGAGAAGGGTCAAAGCAAGGGACTGGTTATGTTCCTTAACACCTTGCCCTTAGTGTGCTGCCAGGGTCAAGGTCTGCCTGTGCTAACAGCAGTGTGGAAAACTCCTGAAGAGGAGGGTAGCCTCCCATGCACTCCTTGGTCTCTGTTGGTCACGCAGGTGACCCAACAGGTGAACTAATCAGGCAGACCTGGTGGAAAATGAGCTAGTATAAACAAACAAGTCATGGTGTGCTTGCTGCTTCAGCAAAACCAGATGTCCCTGCACCTTCATCCCTTTGCTGTCCCCCTACTCACTCTCTCTGGTATCGGCCTTTGCCTTATTCTGGCCCTGAAGGAATTCTTCCACCTTTCCTTACATTTGGGATGACAGTCCCCGTGTCTCACCTGCACATACCCTCTGGCCAGATGAGTTTAACACCCATAAAGTCCTCTACAAAACTGTTCCCAGTGATAAACTCAGTGCTCCAACCACTCTTCCCAAAACCAAACCGCTATTTCTTCAGCAATAGGAAGACAGTTTATTACACCAGGAGCAGAGCACCTGTTATTCAAAACTTTACCACCCAGCCTCTAACAGAGACTGAGGGATGCCTCAGCCTCCTGCCAGCTACATTTACACCAGTGTTATACATTCTCTCCATCCCTCAACAGCCTGTGGCCATGACACTAAACTTCCTTAGTCTCCAAGATAAGTTGTGTATTGGCACTAGTCCCTAGCTCGCGCTAATCCCCCGTTTTTGGGGAATTGTATGGGAAAGCAGAAGGTGGCTTGGGCTGTGCTGGGGACCATTTTAACAGTCTAGCATTATAGATAATAACATTTTACTGTCCAGTGACATTTCTGGTTGACACTGCAGATACCCCAGGGAGCTCTGTTAGTTGCTGGCTGATAGAGGAACCATTCCTTAGAGGCTCATGGAGAGGATGTGTGGCTGGAGTGCATGTCTTTTCCAGCTGTAGAAAAGGGAATTCTTTCTCTCATCGTGAAAATTCTTCCTACTTTCCTATCTCTCTCCTCCAAGACACTATCTATATGGAGAAGCAGTTAGATTTGAAAATTCTTCAACCATATCTGTCAATCAGAATGAGAGGAATAATTGTCTTGTCCCTTCATATCTGCTGCAATTCTTCTCTGTGGTCCCAAGAGGCGTTCATGAATGTCTGAATGAAGAAAGGAAGGTGGCACTTGCACAGAAGCCAGCTGCACGTTCCCACAGTGCAGGTGTGTGTTTCCCTGACAAAGTTCCCGTAGCAATGGGGCATGTCAGATTTACACAACGAATATGAAAAGGTGCAGACTTAAGATCACGAGCTCACTGCCTTGCCAGAAATTTGATTAAAAAACCATGCACTGCTGCCTCCCACCACACGCTTGTGGGGGTCTCACGCCTGTAAAAATCTGTTTCTATTAACCTGTCACATAGATGGCAGTTCCTCACACCATCCCACAGCCAGGCAGCAGAAAATTCAGCAGAGCTGAAGATGCAAGGCACTTGATAGTCCAAGACACTGCTCATAGTTTCAAGTGAATTAACACTCATAAAACATGGTGGAGACTATCAGCATCTTGCACTTAGTCTCTGAAGATTAACAGCAGGGTCAGCTCCCTGTATAGGCACACTCTCCAGTTCCCATCAACGCTGATGCCACCTCTGACCTAAGAGGTTTGGTTAGAACTCTGGGCTCCAGCTACAGCTGTCAGATGTGGGGACCAGCCATGGTCATGGAGTTTGCAGTGTCAGTCTCCATCCATGTGGAAATGCACATTTCACAGCAGTCAAAATCCGAGCATCATCTTGTTAGAAATAGTTAACAAGTATTTCTAACAAGAACTGGGTGTGAACCACTTATTGAGGGACAACAGGTTTATTACATACGTATCTATAAGTTTCAAGGGGAAGAAAAATTTAGGTTGACTCTGCTTGTCTGATCTCCAGCCCTCTCTTTAATTTCCCTCATGGTCTTGAAGCAGAAAATTGCTGTCAGTCCTCGTTAGAGGTCTGCACCAGCTAGTTCAAGGCAGACTTGCTCCAGCTTCTTCTCTGCAACCACACTGCTAATGGACTCACTGCTTATCTAGCTACAGAGCTCTGCATGGAAAGCTGGGGAGGTGTTTATGGCTCAAAGGCTCATAAAGGAGAACAGTAAAATTATTCCTGCTGAGTGTGCAGCAGGGAACTGGGAATACAACTGGCTTTAATACTACTGTCCAGACACCTCATGATTCTGAGTTAGAGAGCAAAGTACCTAATTGCAGCAATACACGTCCGAGATAAAGCATAATATCCCTTACAGAGGATTTTCCAGTGCCTTGTGTACTTGGCAAGAAGCAATTTACATGCACTCGTAATTTTACTGCATTGCTTCTTTTAAGTGGATTGTTGCTGTTTTAACAGCTTTCGTTCTGCTTGATGATGTCATCTCTACTGTCCCAATTTTACTTTTTGGGGGGATATGGTGGGATCTTCTGCTTGTTAAAGTCCTCGTAATTTTTAACTTTTCTGAAATGGGATCAAGCTTGAGACATGAATGTCTGAATGCCACTTCCCTGACTGGGGGTTTTTCAGACCCGCTGAGATAACCATAGCAGTCATTTTGTTTTTAAAATGCAGGAGCTCAGTTCTCATATTGAGCAATGTTCCCCACTTAGACTGTCTAAACCTTCCTGAAGGAAGACAAATACAGTAGTGGAGTGCAGATGATAGCAACTCCCATTGTACAACACTTGCAGAGACTGGAGACCATTAATTAAAAATCATACAGAATTGATTAACGTTTCACACCAGTGCAGTTGCTGCAATGTGAAAAAAATCACCATATTTTTCAAACCTTTCTGGAGCTAAACAAAATCATTTACCATCTGAGGCAGCGAAATGTATTTAACGCCCTAAACTGCCTAACACTAATTTGTACCACCTTGAGTTGGCACTAAACAGGATTCAGCAGGCTGCCCAGAAGTCTTTGGCCAGCATTTCGCTCATAATCAGTTTCTTGTAATTAAGAAAAGGTCCTATTGCTACGAGGAAGGTAGAAAAACAGCGGTTCTGTCCGTCATGTTAGTTATCTACCTCCAATAAGTAGTCCTTCAAACTGTTCCTCGTGGAAAACATGACTGTACAGCGTTTTCCCCCTCTTTAGTCCATTCATAACCTAGATGGTAGCTGGGAGCATGGGAGTGCATCTGTTGGGGAGGGACTGAACAGAGCTGCTTATCATTTTCATTAAATCTTTCCTTTTTTTTAATTTTTTTTTAAACATATCTAGTAGTTTTGCAGTTGGCACTGAGATCTTCCGCTTTGATGTCGCATTTATGTTGCCAAGGTCATGCTGACAATGAGTTCAGTGGCTGGAGAGCCACTGAAGAGCTGGAGAGCATATCTGCATGACTACTTCCATTGAAGGAAAACTGTTTGCAGAGGGGCTAATGAACTGTAGTGTATTGTATATGCATGCATTGTATATACATGATGATTTAAAAAGTCGCTCTTGCCGCATGTGGCATCTGGAATAACCTCAGGGTCTTCATAGTCAGAACTCAGTCAGCTGAAGGAATAGCTCTTCACACAGTGCAGAGAGGTGACTCACATGAAACCTGCTGGAAAGAGCCATTGGCACAATGTTGTCATTAAATGAGGAAATTTGAATAAAAGATTTTTGCATTTCTAAATGTGTTAGAGACTCTGGACTAACTCCTTCAGTTTCCCCAAACACCTTGAGCAAAACCTCCAGCTGCCATATTCCAGGTCAAGCAACGGCACCTCAAGGGCTTCCCTCACTATGGCTTTATCTTGTATCAAAGTGTCTCATCCATAAGCAATATGCCTCAAAAATTTTGCACTAGGACAGTCATGTATTTTCATGGCTTCAGGATGTGTAAAAGATCCTGGTTTTTTCCTCACATCACAGAAGGATGCTTAGACATGGTAAATTAACTTCTGTTTCTAGTCCTGCGTTACCTGATAAGGCCTGGGGTTAAAATATGCGATACACACTGCTGGTGCTTGACTGCTATCACTGGGCATTGAATCATTTCCCTCATTCTCTTGAAGTTACATGTAAAGGATGAAGCAAACCCAGCTGTTACTGAATTACTTACAATTAAAAAAGAAGATCTGTGAGAGAGTGATTGGTACAACAGCTGATGTAAAGGCTGCAGTGTACTGAAGCCTTCTCACCTGTTTTATGTATCTCACCTTTGAGGCCATTCTAATATCCTCCTAATCCAGCAAAGAATAATGCAAAAATAACACAGAGCTCGAAAAGATCTCCCAGCCACTGAGTCCTTCCCAAGTCAGGAACTCCTTACTGCCCTCCTGAGATCTGCACCTACCCTATTATACCATGGTCAGACATCAGGCACCGTCTCATGGAACCATCATCTCTTCCTTGTCATTCAGTTAATCCAAAGTTTAAAGTTAATAAGGAAAAAAAAAAAAAGACAATTTCCCAGTAGATTAAGAAATTACAGGAGCATCACATACAAGCTACTCAAAAGCAACGATTCGGCAGGCTGATAAAGCAGCCCAGTGCTTTTATGTCTCCTCAAAAGAAAAGTGATGAATATTAGGTCAAACGTAAATAGGATCTGCAGGAAGGAGTAACCGTATTAATGAGGCCAGCGATAGCCCAATACCCAGAGCAGGAGAAAGCGAGGGAAGGTGGTGGCACTGTTGAAGAGGAGGATTACATTTCTGCATCTGAATAAGAAAGTGAATTCGATGGGTATCTGCTCGTTGGAGAAACCGTGGAGGACACCTGTGCTGGATCTGCTGTCATCTGGGATAGCCCCAGCCGGTCCAGACCTAAAAGAGCTCTTCCACCGGACTTCTGCCAAGTGTTCTGTACCAGGTGTGCAGTCAAAATGCATGAAGGGTCCAACCATTGCAGGTAGACAATGGAAAAATTAGGCTAGCCGTTGAAATTTCAGAGGAAATTTGTTTGCAGATCTCCTCAGCTAGATGTGTCAGAAGTCTTCTGGGGTTTCTGATAATTAAAGTTATGCACTGAATGCAACCTAGAAATGTTCACAAGCACACAGTTAATCATAGAATGATAGAATGGTTAGAGTTGGAAGGGACCTTAAAGATCATCTAGTTCCAACCCCGCTGCCCTGGACAGGGACACCTCCCACCAGACCAGGTTGCTCCAAGCCCCATCCAGCCTGGCCTTGAACCCCTCCAGGGATGGGGCAGCCACAGCTTCTCTGGGCAACCTGTTCCAGTGCCTCACCACCCTCACTGGAAAGAATTTCTTTCTGGTATCTAATCTAAATCTCCCCTCTTCCAGTTTAAAACCATTACCCCTTGTCCTGTCACTGCACTTCCTGACAAAGAGTCCCTCCCCAGCTCTCCTGTAGCTCCCTTCTGATATTGGAAGGCTGCTATAAGGTCTCCCCAGAGCCTTCTCTTCTCCAGCAGGACAAGGACTGCTCAGGGCTGGGGTCTTTGGGGACTCCCCATGGGGGTGGCAGGGCAGGACCAGGCAGCCTGGACCCATCCCACCGCCCCAGCCAGGGAGCAGGGCAGCCCCAGACCCCGGGACAGGGACAGGCACAGGCTGACACATCCTCCAGCAACATTCAGGAAGGTACCACAAGACCGAAGTGGTCTGGGGGCTCAGCCTTCACCTTGTCCCCCCCTCCCTTTATTTCTAAATGGCCAGGACTGGGCTTGACTCCCATTCCCCAGGCTGGAAATGCCGCATGTTGAGGAATGCTGTGTGTTAGGAAACACTGCAGGAAACCCTTCGGATGAGGAGATGGGCGGAAAGCGTCACTCAGTGGACTCAACTCTACAAGTCCTACTTTCTCGGCATCTTCCTTCAACTGGATGGCTAAGGAGCAGCAGCTCACAGCCAGATTGGAAAAGCTCCCTGAGGGCCCAAGACAGGCAAAGAGACCTTCGCAAAGCTGTTTTTTGCAGAGCTAAGCCGAGAAGCGGGTAGGGTGAATGTCTAAAGTGGAGTGATGTGAGATACTCAGCGGTGAAGAGGAAGGATGCTAAATGGGTTATTTACAACCGTTTCCTCTTGACTGGCAGATGCTATCAATATTTGTGCCTGTGTGATATCCTTCTCTAGTTCCCTCCAATTATGGCCATTTTCTATGCCTTAATAAACAGAATTCCTACAATTGGAGAGAGCTAGCAGGGGGATGATCTGCCTGCACAGGGCGCCACTCTACAATTTGGGGCAGGACCTCGCTCAGTCACTTCTGAAGAGCAATCCTAGCTATACTGAACCTTTTTGCTGCACTTAATTACCTGGCAGAGAGTTTACAATTGTCCTGGTATATTTACCCCAACCAAGGTTTGTTTCTGGATACCCCTGTGAGCTCTGGTAATTGAGAATTCAAAAAAAGCGTTGAAGACACTAATTGATTCCATGGTGGAGCTGTTCCAATCCTTTTCCTCTGCTCATGGGCCAGCAGCAGCAAAACTAAGATTTGTTACAGAGGTAATAATTTTAGCAGGCAATCTTACTGAGTCCTTTAGGGGAAGACAGAGTGGCAGAACACGATTGAATGGCCCAATTAACCTCAGCATAGAATCATTAATTGGCAATAAAGAAGGCAAACGGTAGAAGTTCCTCATGTAAGAAGACCATTCAATCCTCTGGCGTGAATATCCACATTTTAGAGATGACCAGAACTGTGAGGTAGGCACCTCTGCTGTCTCTGCAGTTTAGATACCAATTTATGGAGCTTTTTATGGCAAAATAACAGTGGCAGAAAAAGTGCAATTTTGAAAGCAGCCCTCAGTCTAGGAGAAACTTGACTTTTGGATATAAATAGCAGCAACGCCTGCCTAACCTAAATGCTCATTTTACTTTAAACTAGTTTAATTTAAGCAATAGAAGTTACACTTACTTTTAATGGGCAGCAGCTGTTCATTAAATTTATAATGACATTTAGATACCCTGGTGATAGACATTCAGAAATATCATATACGTAGAGATAGAAATTCATTAGTAGCATTACGGAGATGGCTTGGAAGGGAAATGAACTTGAAAAGAGACACTTGTTTCAGCTCCATCTGCAGTTTGAAAACCCGGTCTGTTTTCCAAGGCGTATAAGCGCACTGCAGAGTGGTATTAACCAGAGCCCATCCTACTGAAAGTCAGAAGAATTTTCCCTGCAAAAACATACGTACTCTTCGGATTTTTCTAGTAAATGATCATGGTGCTACAGCCACTGAAATCAGTATTGTTTTCACTTTCAGTTGTATACAGATATACGGAGATACAGAAGTATAATATACAGATACATATTATTTCCACAAAAGAAGCAGTGAGTGCGTTAGAGTTCATGCACATGACAGTATATGCATGACAGAGGAGCTGCTCATTTCTAACAGGCCCTGGCTGTGTCCTTCTGGTGCCAACTGGAATGTTTTTATCAACTTTAGTAGAGAAAAAGTTTGACCCACACATTAGGGATTAACACAGAAAATAATTGCAGGATTCTAGCAAGAGAAGAGCCTTATTCTTTCATTATTATGAACCCTGCATGCAGTCTCTCAGTCCATTAATGGCACAGTAATGTCCACCTCCAGTCTCTTAGCTTGAGCCTTTTCCTTCTGTCAAGTCCATTTCTCCTGTCTAAAAGTAGTACTTCTGGAACTCACCTGGATCATCTGCACACATAAGGTACACACTTCACAGTGTGGAGAACTCAGCGCGGCCAAGGTCAGGACTAGAAAATGTTATTCCTACCTGAATGTCACCAGCATTAATAAGGTAGCCAAGGTCAAACAAGGTTGCTGTGTCAGAACCCCACAGCATTTCAAGTAGTCTGCAGTGCCAACTTTGCAACCTTTCTGTCTTCAGTGGGATTGCCAGATATTATCCTTTGCATTTCATAACATGCACACAGAAAAGGTCCAGAACATGACTGGATTAGCAGAAAACATATAAAGTGATGCACAAGAACAAGCAGCAGCTTTGCTAGTTTGGTTCAGCAGGCTAGAAGCAACACACTGTCATTTCCTTCAGTTGATATGGCCCTGATGCCCCAGCCTGCATCTGCATCATCTAATAGCATGGATCAGAAGGAACACATCTATAGAGTGAAAGACTCTGAGAACCCAACATCCACTGAGCACCCATCCCAGGGTTTTGTTTTGCCTTTTGCTTCAGAACAGCTCTAGTCCAAGCCCATGGACTGAAGGCCTGTTTGTGGATGCAGTGCATTAGCTGTGCTACTAGGGAGCATTTTCCACTTCGGTTTCATGCAAAAGGAATCCAGTTCATGTCTTCAAAAAATGCTCCATGATGGGAACCAAAGCAGAGTGAGCATGAGTAGGGGCATTTGTTTCAAAACACACTTCTGATCCAAAATAAGGCACTAAAGTAGCTAAGACTCTATACAGCAGATTTGTTATGTATAGAAGAGACAGCTTCACACTGGAGCTGCTCAGAGCAGGACTGCATTTGAATAGCTCTGATGAATTAAAGCATCACACCCTCACACAGTTCCCTCTGTGCATCTCTCATTTTTCTCTTTTGAATAAATCCTAGTGTGGCAGGAAACTCATTAGCAAATTCTTTGCTGAAAGTAATGCTTATGTAAGTTGAAGACAAGCACATTATCAGAAAGATGTTTTGATTAATTTGCTGTTCATTAACTGTACACCTTGGTGACTGTATAGTAAATTTTCTTTTGAAGACAACCATTAAAATTATACACAGCTGTATTTTTTCAAGAATCTAGTGTTCTGAGAACATTTAATTACCTCTAACAAATGTTCGGTATTTGTTTACATCAGGTCCCCATTTAAACTCTGCAGCACATGCTTGCAGGAGGACTGGCAATCTGAGGTCCCAGAGGGCTTCTTCCAAGAAAACTATCATTGTGGAGCCATAAAAAGTCCTTCTGCTGTTAAAAAGTGGCCAGGGCTGTATGTCGTGTCACCCACAAATCGGAGCTAGAGAGCATACATCAGCTCTTCCACAGAGAATTTATGGGAATTACTTTTTCCAGCAGGTCAACTGGGACACTTATTATGATGAACCTTAATCTGGATCATGCTTGCTTAGCATCCAATGTCATTGCAAATCCAAAACTTTGACCCTACTTCCCTTAATGACACACATCTTTTGGTGACCTTTGTCAGAATACCTGGCTAGTTGGACTACTAAACTGGAGACGTCTTTCTTTTTATCAGATTAACAGATGCCAGGAAAGAAGCGGCAATTGAGTAGCTTTGTGTGTTTTCCCAGGGGACAAAAAAAAAAAGGGTTTAAGTGAGGGATTTCTTTCTGTACTGCATCTGTCCACTCCTCCATTTTAAGGGGTACTGTGGTGATGAAGGCTTCATCAGTGTTTTGACTGCATATACCAGCTCCAGCTGCAGTATCACGCACAGTAAAAATAGCTGCACTAGTGACAGCACTGTGCCAAGCTGGTACTAGGTAGCTATATTCCTCCAACATAACCTGCTACTAGACAGAGCAGTTATATTCCTCCAACATAACCTGCCACTAGACAGAGTATTCTTCACTGCAGTGCTGCCAGGTATTGTGATAAGAAGGCCTCTTTCATTCTCATATCGTTTCTGAGGGAAAAATGAAAGAGTCCCTGTGCACTGCATGTGTTCCTAGGTTTCTAAAGAGCTTTATGGTACTTAGGACAGGAGCACTTCTATAAATATAGGTAGACATACCCTCATTTTCTCCACAGAAAATTTTCTCCACAGTCTTCCACCTGCTCAATTTTTCAGTGGGTTTGCACAGAATTTTATTTTCCTTTCACTTGGTTGCAGCTGAGCCTGGTCTGCTCAAAAACCTGCTCACAAGTTTCACTCAACTTGCCGAGCAAAGATTGACCCCGGTTACTCGCCAGTTAATAATTGATTAAAAGAAAATGGCTCTTTCTCCCAGAGATCTCCTCACTTTGCCAGTCTATAACATCAGATAAGCGGGAGGTGCAGTGATCTGCTATCACTCCTATTTCTGCTTCTGCTGGAGCAAAGAGGGCAGTGAGTACTGACCAGCAAAAAGACATCAGAAACACAGCGTGGTATTAACAGCTCATGCTTATTAAGGAGAACAGAGAGCCATATTTCAGGGTAACAGCACAACATCTGCCAAAAATCTGCACAGAGCAGTTATAAACACAAATGAGCACTTTGTGTGCACATGCAGGTAATAGCAAACTTCAATCAAGTAACTTGAGTGAGTAGGTAGCTTTCTGAACACCTCCCTGCCTTTCATCCCAAGGCACAACGATGCGCACAAATCAAGCAGCTCAATGGCATTACCCTATGGAAACGTGTCCCCAGAGTCCAATGTTCCCTCTTCCGCCTCCAGTACCCCCAAGATGACTCCTGTTAAAACCACAACTCGGCACAGAGATAAAAAGAGCTTGAGAAGTCTTGTCCTTAAATCTTCACCAATTAAGAAGGAAGAAATGTAAAGGCATGGTGCACAGAGAAAGCCAATAGGAAACTCTTGGAGCTCTGTAAAACGCCATTGCTGCCTTGCTGTTAAATCAAATCAAATATTTGTTTCAGTTCTTTCTCTATAGACAGACAAGATTTGAATGCCTTTGGTTTTGAATTATTGTTATTAATACTAACAGGGGGCTAGACACACAAGGGTTCTTAGGGAGCTGCCCCCCAGGTCTCTGATCTATAGCCCCTGGAGGGAGCCTGTCTGGCTTACATGGGCTGGAAAACGTGAAGCATTTCTGAAAGAGACATGCAAAACCTGGTAATCCAGGGGAAACCACCTATGTTAGCAAAGCAGAAAAGACCCCCGAAAGGTGTCCTAAGATGTGACCCTTAGCTCAAAATATGTTCCCATACAGACAAGCACCAAAGTCCGCAAGGAAACGGAGGCAGGCTTTCAGGCATCGGGGCTGTATCAGGCAATCTTCTTCTGACTCCAGGTGCTACACTGGGTGCTGATTAATGCTGAGCTGGTGCCACAATATTCCTGAATCTTGCTCCGAGTTTGTTTCTTTCCTGAACTGTTCATGAAACAGCCCTTTCATTCAAAGCCCTGACTGGGATCTGCTTCCCCCCTTGGTGTCTGCAGCTATCCAAGAGGCAGAGATCTGCATTTAACTCCTGCTTTCATCCTAATGGGGTTGAACTCTGGGCATGAGGGGGCCTTGTCTATGCATCTATAAGCTTTTTTGGGGGGTTCAAAAAAGACATCTCCTCCCTGTTGTAAAAGCCATTGATTTCTTCTCGGAAGAGGGAAACAAACACTTTCTCTGGCTAGTGGTTGAGGGTGCTCATCTGAAAGAGAAGACACCCAAGTGCTACAGACTACGTAGTTTATGTGAAGTAATTTCCAATAGGAGACTACCACAGATAATCCGAGGGGCACATTTTTATAACTGTCTAGGAATTAAAATGGGTGGCCGAGAGGGTTTCACGTTTAGTGGCTGCTGCAAACGAAGCCATTTTGTCTCAGCAGGGCCGTGTCGGTGCAGTGCTCCACGCTGCCCGACACAGCTCATCTGCCTTCTGCCCTCCCAGCCGGAGCTGCAGAAACACTTCTGGGTTCTCCATATGGCACTGAGCTGTGCGGCTCCGACACCTCCATAACTCCTGCATAAAGGAGATTTTTCTCTGAAGAGGTTTGTTTCCCACCTCAGCCATCTCGCTGACACGAATAAAATCCTGTCAGCAGACATCCCGTGCCCTTACAGTTAAAAGCAGGCATGCTTTTAGGAATGGGACCTAAAGGCAGAGACTTTTTCTTGTGAGCAAATATTACAGGAATAGTTGGGAATTTTTTGACTCTGCTGCCTGCAGTCGGACGAGTAACTCCATTACCGTACATACATAAAATAATTTCCAGAAGAATTTAGCACAGTTTTCCAATGGTCTCAAGAATGATTATGGACTGCATAGTTTTGAAAACGGCCCAACAAGATTTCAAACCAGATTTCTTGTAGCCTTCCGTATTACAGCCCGACCTAGCTTAGCACGTCATGGAAAAATAAAATGGACTTTAACAAAAAAAGCCTTGTCAGCCCTTCCAGTTTTCCCACTACATTTCTTTATTCCATTTAAAAGAGATTGACCTTTTTTCTTTTGTATTGGTCTTCTATTCTTACCATATTGCACAACTGAAAGATCTGACATCCTTGGCTTCTAAGGTATTCATTTTCACCAAACTGCTCTAAGAAAGAAAATTCATGAGTGGGAAACTGAAGCACCAGAGCTCCAAAGAGCTCCCAGAGCCATTCAGGGAGTCAGTTCAGGGAGCACTGAGCCCAGACCTCCTACGTCTAACAGCAGGACCTCAGCCATTCAATCATCTTTCCTTTCAATAGCACCATTTTTCCTGTCCAGAGATCACTTTCGCATGATAAATCTTTTTAATCGCAAAAATACTTACATTCAGTGTATGTTGATTCATAACAAGAACACCAGAATATTTTTACTGAATTATGTTCATTCTGCATCAGGCATTTATGAATACTGGAGCTGTAACTCCTTATTCAATGAAACAGATAGGTATTCATTTGAATGAATGCAAATAAGGGCCATTGGTTCCTTTGACCCCTTTAATTCATTAGGCAGGCAGATTAGTTTTTTAGATAAAGTTGAAGGGGAAAAATATACCCAAGGTGAATTTTGAAACAACTGTGTCAAACTGAAACTGATCCTGGAGTGATCCTTATCTGCCAACTACAGGATATTTGTTCCATTGGACGTCAGAAGGATAAAATCAGTCTAAAGTCTCATGTTAGCAATTGGCAGCTGCTTAAGAGCACTGCACCTGAGAACAGGCTTTACTTTATTGACCATAAAAGTAAAGAATGTGTCTTATCATTCCACTACTTAGGCAGCAAAATACTTTGAGAGGGTAAATATCTGAGTTTTCCAGTCTATAAGTACACAATTTTTAATGGGCTAGTACTTTCCTTCAAAGTCCTCACTGCAGACCCTGTAAAACCCAGCCGTTGCATCAGTAAATATTCTGACCTTTGCTTCAAGAACCAGGAGCTGGCCGGCAGGCAGGGACACGAGGTGCTTACAACCCAAGTGGAAATTTTTCCAAGTCCTCAGTCTGGTGGGGACCACCCTGGTCCCCCGGGCTTTACAGCACTGGTGGGCTGTATGGTACAACGGCAGGGCACTTTAGAGCATTTCTCCTCGGAATATGCATGGCTCCTTTTACAACATAAAGAAGACTTAAGAGCGGGGCAGGCACGTCATTGGGTTTTTCAAATAAGCCGGCAAAATTTGTTAAGGATTATTGTACCGCAAGGCCCGCCAGGCACCTGATTCCAGAAAATGAGAAGCTCCCACACTCCAGTATTGACCCATCAACTTGTGTGGAGTATTCACGGGGGTGTGGGAGCCGAGATTATACACCCTCCTGCTCTGCCCGTGAGGATCTGAATACTTGGCTCTTCACACTTTTCAGGGGAGGAAAGCTCTCACTTTCAGGTTAACACATATTCCTGGGGGTGGGGAGGAGGAAGAAAGCCCAGTTGCAATTTTTCTTGTTGGAGCTGCTCATTTTATATAGGATGATTAAATATTAATTGGCCAGAAGATAAACATTACTCCCTAGATGCTCCTTTGGGCAAGGGGACACCTGTGTTTTGCTCCTGCCTCCTGTTACAACCTGAACAGCAGTGGAGTGGGGAGAGGAAAGCAGGTCTCTCTTCTGCTTCTCCTCACCACCCAGCTGCTGGGATGATGTTCCTTCTCTCTTGATGAAGGAACACGCAGCTGCACAATGCAGTGTCAAACAAATACAAGGGGAGGATGGAGGAGAGCCCCAGCCTGTGGTACCCCACCACCAGCTGCTTGAGCACTCACCCCTGTGACTGAGTACACAGGGCAGAAAGGAATCATGGAATCATGGGATTGTTGGAGTTGGAAGGGACCTCTAGAGATCATCCAGACCAACTCCCCTGCCAAAGCAGGGTTGCCCAGAGCACATCACTCAGGAGCATCCAGGGGGGGCTTGAAGATCTCCAGAGAAGGGGACTCCACACCCTCCCTGGGCAGCCTCTTCCAGGGCTCTGCCACCCTCACCCCCCAAAGAAATTCTTCCTCAGATTTGAGTGGAACTTCCCATGTTCCAGCTTGTGCCCGTTGCCCCTTGTCCTGTCACTGGGAACCACTGAAAAGAGTCCGACTCCATCCTCCCTCAAACCGCCCTTTAGGTACTTATAAACATTAACAAGGTCTCCCCTCAGCCTTCTCTTCTCCAGGCTAAAGAGTCCCAGCTCTCTCAGCCTTTCCTCATCAGGGAGATGCTCCAATCCCTCCAGCATCTTTGTTGCCCTACGCTGGACTCTCTCCAGTAGTTCCCTGTCTCTCTTGAACTGGGGAGCCCAGAACTGGATGCAGTATATTCCAGTTGTGGCCTCCCCAGTGCAGAGCAGAGGGGAAGAATGACCTCCCTCCACCTCCTGGCCACACTCTTCCCTACACAGCCCAGGATTCCCTTGGCCCTCTTGGTGACAAGGGCACATTGCTGGCTCATGGAGAGTTTACCATCCACCAGGACCCTCAGATCCTTCTCCTCAGAAGTGCTTTCCAGCAGGTCGATCCCTCACCTATATTGGTATCTGGCATTCTTCCTCCCCAGGTGCAGGACCCTACACTTGCCTTTATTGAACCTCGAAAGAGGCTCCTCAAGGAGAGGAAGAACCTGCTCTTATTGCTTTTGGTGATGCAGAAAGAGCAGAGAGACAGGTATAAATCTTGAAGTAAGATAGCTTCTCCACCAGGGTCCACAGCATTTGGAGTTCACTGGAGTCCAGAGCAACTGGAGTTCTTCTGGGAATTGTTCTCCTCCCCTCAGCTCGATGTGCCCCTCATTAAAGAGAGAGTGATTTGAGGAAGGCAGAAATAAGGAACAGTGGCATCTAGGGCTGCACTAGCAGGTTTTCTGAGCCTGAGACAAGCAGCACTGGGGTCTCAGACCTGGCATACATCAGGAGGCCTGGCAGCCTCTGGAGAGGGGGACTCAGGGCAGAGGACCCATGTGCCCCAGCTTGATGGTTGACTTATGGTCCACCCTAGACATCAAGAAAAATATTGCTTTTGTTCCTTGAGCATTTGGCTCTAAATCACCCATGAAAATGGGAAAATAATCTTTAAAAAATTTACCTGTGCTCTTTATAACCTTATTTTCAAACATGAGTCACAGACCCAAGTGACTTCTAGATTTGTTGGTTATGCAGAAGAAATGAAAGACAAGACATTCTGGTGGATAATGAGAATTTGTCACATTGAAGGCATTCCTGTCTGTCACCCCACAAGCCCTGGGAATAGGGCTATCAGCAGGCAGAACCAGAATGGCAAGAGCTCTAGTGTCCTTGACCAGGTGCAGAGAAACAGCAAGAAGCTCACTTACAGAATAACAATTTAATTCAACCCTGCACCAAGCAAATATACTGGAACTATTTCTATCCACTGTGTAAATAATGAACTTCATGTCATGTATCATAGAAGACTGATTAATCCTTTCCTCCATTTCAAATTATCCAAGTGTACTGTGAAATACTGTCTTGGATGGCTTTAAGAGATACCTTTGGAAACACTGGGACAAATCTGCACACCACCACCCTTCACAAAAAAACCTTACTCAAAACCCTCCGGAGAAAGCAGGATTCTTTGCTACCAGGTCAGACTCTTGTTGTGCAGGGGACATCCAAAATGACACATGTAAAACAAATTTGTGGCTTTCTAAGCTCTGTCTGCATATGAATGAGGAAACATGTTTTGTGGGAAATGGGGTACATGCATCAATTTTGTAGGCATAATTTACCGCAAGTGCCAAAATGTTGAATATTGATCCCAGCAGTCTGGAATCTGTAAATGCCAGAAAATTACAAATAGTAGCAGCTAACATAGAGTGATTCCCACTTATCGCTACATTTGAACTCCCTTCCTTCATTAGATTATTATCTTTTCTCTGCAGAAGCACTGCTTCCCTCCCAAATCCACACTTTTTTAGTGCAAGTGGGGATAAGAAAATGGCCAACCAATTTGCAGGTTGGTCACTAATCCAACAGCAAATGCGGAATACCATGCAATAAACAAATTTAAGTTTCGAGCCATTAACACAAACATATAGCTTTATGTCAGAGACCTCCTGGCATTGCTCATCACTATAATGAGGGGCCACTAAGATGGCTTTTATGCCTCCCTGACCCTGGTGGTTCACCATTTTCCCAGCGTCCCCTATTTCTCCTAGTGGGAATTAGAGCTTCTGAAGGATTCCTCTAATTGCTCAGAGTCATTTGCTCACCTAAGAAAGACACTGAGGTGCTGGAGCAGGTCCAGAGAAGGACAACAAAGCTGGTAAGCACAAGTCTTATGAGGAGCGGCTGAGGGAACTGGGGTTGTTCAGCCTGGAGAAAAGAAGGCTGAGGGGAGACCTTATTGCTCTCTACAACTCCCTGAAAGGAGGGTGTAGCGAGAAGGGGGTCGGTCTCTTCTCACAAGTAACAAATGATAGGACAAGAGGAAACAACCTCAAGTTGCACCAGGGGAGGTTTAGATTGGATATTAGGAAAAATTTCATTGAAAGGGTTACCAAGCATTGGAATGGGCTGCCCAGGAAAGTGGTTGGGACACCATCCCTGGAGGTATTTAAAAGACGTGGTGCTGAGGGACATGGTTTAGTGATGATTTTGTCAGTGTTGCTTTAATGGTTTGACTCAATGATCTTAAAGGTCCCTTCCAACCTCGACAATTCTATGATTCTAACCCAGCCACCTTGGTCCACAGAGGTGCCATGACAGTTGCCAAACTGATTTTCGCTCAGCCCATGGATCTCCCCAGCTGGGGATCATCCGGTAGCCAGTTAAGCTGGCATAAGGGCTGCTTTGTGTGGATGATACAGAGCCAAGCCGGGGGAGTGTTAGAGCAGTGGTGTCTGGGACTCCTTCCAGTGGTGTGAGATTCCTTGGGCATGGCGACCTGGTAGTGGCAACAAGGCGCCTTACTGAGGCAAGCCGGCAGGAGCTGGTCAGACAAGGGTATTGTCTGCTAAAAGCTTAAAGGACCCATTCCTTACCCATTTCCTATTATTTCCTACCCATTTCCCATTTTCCACTGAGAAAAAAAAAAATTAGGAGTAATAATTCTTTTTCTTTTCTAACAACCACAGAAACTGACACGTCTTAAGTTTTTTGTTGGCTTTTTGTTTTCATAAAATAATAAAAAAAATGGGGTCTCCTTCCAAACCCAGAATATTCTGAATCACACACAAGTGCTTGCTTAGAAAAGGATCTGGGTCCAAAGGGAGATGAAAAAAAAATGGAAAAGGTGATAATGGAGGCTGAAGCAGAGGTACCTCTCCCCTACTGGTACTCCCTGACAGCTGAGAGCATTGCATGAGCAATGACTTAACTCATTTTTATAACGCCATATACTTAAAGGCATTAGAAAGACTTCAGCATTGTTAAGGAGAGCTACTAAAACTATTGCACCTAATTCCCTCTCGCAGTTTCAAATACTTTTATTTGCCAGTTTAAAATACTGAAGTGACCGCTCCCTAACTGCCTTGTCTCTGCTTTAAAGCAGTTGACTGTATAAAACCTTGTATGCTACCAAAAGTAGGAATTAGAAATTTTACCTGTTAAGGATAACACCTGCTAACAAAAATAGAACCCTATATTTAGGCTATGTTACTTCATGCCTAGTTAATCTGGAGAGCACGTCCGGCAGAGCAACTGGTGTTAACCAGTCTGATAGTGTGATGCCTGCAGCAATACGAACTTGTTAATCTTAAGTTTAAAATAGATCTTCACCAGTGATTCAAGTTAACTATATCTGATCCAACTGGTTTTATCTTAGACTGCTCACTTCATTTCATCGCCTCTCTTTCGGTGCTGGGAAGACTTGGCCCTAATTTGATATAATGTCTTGATGATTATGTAGCCTGCATTGTAGAGACAGGGAATTTTTAGACTCTCAAAACTAATCGCTTGAGCTCAATGGAGTTAAATGAAATATCAGACACCTAAATGTGAAAACCCTTTGGTCCCAGTTATGTGGATGATTTTGTGGCCTTTGTAGTTGAAATCATAAATTAGCTATGGCCCCCATCAAAAAATTGTTTTATTCCACTTTGGAGGTATAAGAAAAAGTTCGCCTTCTCCCTGCTTGAGCAACAGCCCACACTATAAAACGCCCTAAAAGTGATGATGGTGATGATGATAATCTTTTCTGCCTGCAGCAAAAAGCCTTCATGAAGTGATAGTGAAGAGCTGCAGCTTCCATTGCTTTAATAGGATTTGTGTGCACTGGAGTTTTGGAAAGTCATACATTGTGTTCATAGGTGCCTAGATATAGGCTTTGGAGACTGATATAAATCTCTAAATTGGAGTGTAACAGGCAATCTGATAAAACAATACATATTATTCTTTTGCCAGACTTTCCTACTCTTAGGTGAAAGAAAGAACCCTTTCTAAAAGCTGAGCTGCAAAATGTTAAATTTTTACTAGTTTTCTAGTATTTGTTAACAACTTTGGTTCAAAGCACAGACAATCACATTGGGCGTTCATTTAGCTTACATTATTAATAAACCTACTCAAACTCAAGAGACCTCCAAAGATTTCTGTATCACAACATCAGGGCTCAGAAGTCCAAAACTTCTGCCGTCTGAGAAGTTTCAAACATGGGAGAAATGAGTTTTTTTAGTTTGTTGGAACTGAGGCAGAAAGTGCAGCTCATCCAGAAGCGGTCTTAAGATTATTTCCTTATTATATAAACATGTTTGGACCCTTTTATTCTTTAAATAAACTTTTAAAAGTTAAGTTCCACCCTCTTCAGTTTTCTTATGATGTAAGATACTCAGCAGCAACCCCCCCCCCCCGACTGGGGTGGAAGAAGTGAGCATTACTTGGTCCTTTCAGCCTGCTTCTCCCCGGCACAGGACACAGATGGTCACGTTTATAGGTTGCCACACACACCGGGCGGTATTGGCCTGCCTGTGTGTGTGAAACCAGCCAGCAGAAAAAAATGTGATCAGAGGAGCCCATCCTTCTGCCTCCCAAAAGCATGTTTTCCCTCTTCCATATACGTCCTTACCATTTGAGAGGGGAAGGAGGAATAAGGCCCCAGGAGCTACGGGCCTGGGTACATTGCAGCCACACTACTTAATGACAAAGGCTCTTTCTCAAGATTTAAAGACCTTCATACAACATTCAAGACTGTTCGCAGAGCCTTCTGAGACTGAAGTAGCTCTTCCCTATGCTCTGCACTAAGGACAAGGCCGGGGAAAGCCTGTTTATAAAGGCCTGCAGTGACAGGACGAGGGGCAATGGCTTTAAGCTGGAGGGGAGCAGATTTAGATTGGAGATGAGGAGAAAGTTCTTTCCTGTGAGGGTGGTGGAGCACTGGAACAGGTTGCCCAGGGAGGTGGCTGAGGCCCCATCCCTGGAGATATTCAAGGTGAGGCTCGACGAGGCCCTGGGCAACCTGGTCTAGTTGGGGGTGTCCCTGCTGACTGCGGGGGGGTCGGACTAGATGACCTTTGGAGGTCCCTTCTGGCCTGGACAATTCTATGATTCTATGATAAGTGCGAAAATCCTGCTTAAACTTCGGCTCCCCCAAGGGGGTCACCTTTTGTGGACCATGTTCCTCAAGGCCCATCCACGGCCCTTTCCTGGGCCGTGCCTCCCACATGCAAGTCCCAGATAATTTCGGGTTGTCAGCGTTTTAGGAGCATGCTGTTTCTATGTGCTTGTGCCTTTTAAATCCATGGAGAGAGGAGATCATGAATCTTCATGCCTGGTGATCTCCTCTTGAAGAAGTCACCATGAAGAAAGCTTCCGCCAACTTTGTTGCCTAAAGAATCCAGCCTGCCCACTATGCCATCCTGTGAAATCAAAGCCTCCTCCCACTTTCTTGAATTATATCTGCTTAGTACATTAGTTTTAGGAACAGATGACCTTGAAGATTTATGGGTAGCAAAAGGGAAGAATACGAGTCCTGTGTAAGAAACTAGAGAAGTCATTCGTACTACGGCTTTTATGCCAACATGTAAAGCATCAATAAGCCAGAAATACATATGTAACATGAGTTAAAAGAAGCCCCACCCTGGCATCCAGGGAAGAGATGTGGCTTGTAGTATTTAATAATACGTCTTCGGGTTACTTGAAACGTTAATTATAAAGATTAAAGATTAATCCTGCCCGATGAACTTGGCTTGTCAGTGGAAAATAAATGGTAAGAAAGGTTGTGGTACGTCTCTAGAAAAGTGCTGGAAAGTCTTGCTGGAGTTAGCAAACTTTTCTCCAAGGTAAAGACTCTAAGTGTTTCAAAATCTTAAGAGCAGCCATGCAAAACACTCCTAATTCCTCCACTTATCTGCACCCTAGATAACATCATGGAGAAGAGGGGAAGAGTCAGCCCAAAAGGCACGTAGGATATTCCTGAAATAAAGAGAACAGAGTGATTTTGAATGGAAAATCAGAATGCGACTGCTCTAAAGTACACGAGGTACCCAGAGAACAAGCTTTTGGTCAGTCAGGCATAAGCTCCACAGGACAACTGCAGGACTTGAATGGTGCTCAAGAGACAGCACAGATTTTTAATTTCTGGCATGTCTGTCCTTCAGTCTGCAGAAGGACTTCAAAAGCAGTTACTGGAGCTCTGTCTGCACCAAAATGGGAGCAGTTTGCCTGGAGAAATTCGCTCCCATACAGGTGGAAAGAGAAAGTTAATCTCTTCCTGGGGCCTCATTCAGGTCGAACACGGGCTCCCTCAGACCGCAGCGGGGCTGGTGTTACGCTCACATGTTGTACGATTTCTCTGTTGGATTCTTCAGCTCTTTGTGGATTTTCCTCTGCACATTCTGGCCCACGGAGTCATGTATGGTTTCAGGCTGCACAGGGAGCTTATTTTGAGGTGACTGCTTTTATCTGCCACTTTTGCCTTCCATGCTTCCCCGTGGCATGGAGCCCAGTTCTTCCTTACACTCCTCCAGGTTGTGGGAAGAGTAGGGACGTGATGAGAAGCAGAGGGACAGGCATTTCAAAGTGGGCATTCTGAAAGGGAGCGACTGAATACAGCCAAGCAAGGCATTGCTGAAAAGCTGGGGGAAACCTCTGGCTGTTATTCTCCTTCCCAGCAAATCTGGGATACGTTCACAGCAGACGGACCGACAGCTGGGAGACAGCCCAGGCGGCCGAATATGTGGGATTTCCATGGTCCAGGTGAAGAGCCCTGCTGCAGCTAACGGTGGGTCACGAGGAAAATCCTGCTGGTGGGACTGGGGAAGAGAAGACGTGTTTCTGGGAGTGTCCCTCTGCTTCTCTCACAAACAGACCTGAGGACTAGAAACCTGGAGCTGAGGTCAGTCTTGTGCTGCAATTAGGTGAGACTGAGAGAAAAACACCTGGGCGAGTAAGTTTGTGCCCTGACAGGGCAGCGGTCATTTTAAGTATCCATTACACATTTTTTCTGTATGATAAAGTAGAAGACCTGATCAGCTGATATGTCCACAACATGTACTTTTTCATTTCATCGCTTTGCCTAGTTTGCGGCTCTTCAGATATAGGATGAACTTTTCCTGATTTACATTGCTTCCACCTGCTCAAACTGGCAGGCCTGCGGGTAGCCACTTCTAGTTGGGGAGGAGTTAAGCGAGGACAGAAAGCAAGTGTCCGTCCCCCCCCCCAAAAAAAAAAATCTTTTCATGGCATGTACTAAATACTCTCTCTCACTGCTGAGAAATAATGCAGCAGGTTGGACTGTGCAGCCCTGAAACCTCTGCTGGCTCCCACAGCACCCGTATCGCAGGAGGCAGGGTGGGAACAGCCTTGCAATCCAGGTCGATCTTGATGGAGAAGTTAACAAAGAACTTTGTGAGCGTGGAGAAAGAGGGCTGTGAGGCTGAAGTTGTAAACCGATAACAAGTCGGACACACTGCACTGTTGTGTTGTGAAAGCCCAACGCTGAGATTCTGTTTGCTTTAACTTGCTAACATTTTCCATTCTCTGGCCGTTGTAAATGTCACTTCTTTCCACGATCACGAGGCCAAGCCCTGATCTTTGCTCAGAAAAGGCTCCAGCTCTTATATCAAACCTGCTCATCATGATTTAACTGCAAACCTCGGGCAATTTTGATACTCAGTTATGTTATGAATTGTTGGAAGGAAAGCTTCTAATCTTGAACCCTAGTGCAGGCAGGTGGAATGGATCGAATTGTGAAATAAAACAAAATAAATGCTTTTTAATGTATCATTTACAAGCTTCCAAGAAGCCACTGTGCTTATCAGATGCTGATACCATTTCCGAGAGCTACTTAGAAGTTGCTGTCAATTCTCTTCAGAAGTGAAATGCCTTGGAGAATTAATAAAGAGAACCCTTACTAAATTTCTCTTTTCTGATTTTCAACTCATCTACAAAGTAAATTATTTAAATTTTTAAAGAACATTAAACTTTCTTTTATTTTTTTTTAAAATAGATCAGAGGGATGGAAAATACTGTTAGCAAGTCTGCCTTCCCAATGAAATCTTCTACTTTCTTGATAAAATCACACATATTTTTTTAATCTGTGGATAAGGAAGGAGATAAGCTGATGGAAATATGAAAAGTAAAAAAAAAAAAGAAATAGGAGAATGTAGCCATCTATGTAAAAAGAGCTCATATTATTTTGGAGATAAATAGCATATGGAAGAGTTATTCTCCCTTTGATATGCAAGATTACCAGCCACAGATCTTTGGTGAGAGCTGTGCATAAGAACGGACCTTCAGCTGAGCCACAGTTGTTGGTATTTTGCATGGAAAAAGTAAATAGTTGCACGCCTGCTTGTGTAGACTTCCAGATGCAGTGATCATTGATCTCACAGATTTCTGCCAGCCCCAGGAACTCACATTGCTGTGCAGCAGCATGCAGTGTCCCAGATCTTTATTACAGCAGCCCTTACGTCATTTTTGCTGAGCTGGTTTTGAGTTCAGCAGAGCTGAAGGATGAACCTGGTCACCTTATAATATTGTTTGCTTTATTTATTGTTTTTTCCATATTACACTTTGAGACTTTCACCATGTAATTTTATGGCTTTGAAGTTGTGCGGGTTGACCTAAAACTGTAATAAAAGAATTTGGAATGAGATAACACCAGTTTTTCCATCATTTACGAAAGGTTGAGGCTACTTATTAAACACTTTCATATTCCGTAACTTCGCTAAAACGGGTACTTTTTCAAGCAACTGTTATGCTGTGGCAGACCCTTGCAGACGCAGATCAGACAGGATAGTGCTGCGAGCTCAGATAAGAAAAACCTCCAGTTTAAACTTTTAAATTCAACCTTTCTGAAGAACAATGCATTCCCTAGTTACAAATTAACAGTATGTTTTCATCCTGCGTAATTACTCTAGGACACAGGTTGTGTTCCGTGTGAATCACGCTCTTCTCAAAGAGCATTAAGTTCAGCTCAGAGGATCTTGGGAGGACAGAGGGGAGCTTTTTCCACCCATTCTGTCCACCGGGGATTGACCCACACCACCAGTTCACTTGGATCCCATCACACCGAACGGACCCCCTCAAGCGTACCCCTAAGTTTTGGTGACAGGGTCAGCTTTTTCCTCCAAGTAGGATGGGCCTGGGCTGTGGAGCAGGTGTGTCCCGGGGTGCACCCCACCGCCCTGGTCCTCTGCTCACCCGGACCGTGGTCCCTGTGGGCGTACTCTGCAGTTTCCTTTCAGCTGTCAGCTCAAGTTTCTTTCCAAAAAAAAAAAAAAAAAAAAAAAAAAAAAAGAAACCCAACAAAAAACAAAACCAGTCAGTGCTCAGGAAGTGAGGACTCTAGGAACAGGGACCACTGACACGCACCCAGCTCTCCTCCCCTCCCTCCGTGGAGCTAACGCTCTGCAAAAGCCTGCATGCTGCCCTGTGAGCTGGACACAGTCTGACTGGGTAGGGTGAAGGAAAATGGCCTAAATACTCAAAAGGAGCTCTAAATTCCTCCAAAGACACAGACAATCCTCCTAAATCAGGATCCTGAAATTCCATGAGTCTCCCAGTGAGATGTCTCATAAGATGGGTCTCTGAAAGCTTCAGTAACCAACGACCAGCATCACCAGTAGCACTAACATTCCAGTTAACTGCTTGCTAAATTACTAAAGTGTGCTGAATTTGCTTGGAATTGCATGCAAATACACGTCATCCAAACTGCAGAAAAATAATAAAAGCTCGGTCTGGCAGATAGCAACATAGGCCACCAAAAATCCCACTGACAATCTTAACAAACGTTGGATCAGACTCTCAGAGAAAGCACAGGGTCCAGCCAGCTGCAGCCCACTCCCACTTAGTCCATGTCATGCAGAGAGCTCAAGGCAACAGCAGGAGATTTCCTCAAAGCTCCAGGGGTAACGTTGGCAGTAACGGTGACTTCACAGCACCTCACACCCCACCAGTGAGAAGGCAACACAGGGTTCGTGGCAGGTGGGCCAGAGGAGCTGCTTTTCCCAGCATGAGTTAGGTCACCCCCGAGGGTCTTCTAAATCTCATAGTTAGGCATGTATTTGCCTGAAAAATACAGGAAAAATCACAGTTAAAGTGTGATCTTGGAAAAGAGGGAACTAAATTAATGAATGCTGCATGGTTTCACTTCCTTTCTTCTTGGTTTCCTAGTTGGTCTATAGTATTGTAGAACATCAAACCAATCCCATCCATCTCATGCACTTTTCCTTGTGGCACTCACTGATCCATTGACACCCCGGTACAGCCTTTCATGTGTCTGTAGCACTAACACATTGTTGGATTCCTTCAAACAAAAAAGCAATTCCCCCATGCCTGGAGCTGTCACGGTCCCTGCCCTTGGGAACTGCTGGGCTGGAAGAGTTTGCCAGGCTTGTGCCACCCACAAGGCCTGTGCTGGGCATCCATGTGGTCCTTGAAGGAAGGGAGCTGCAATGTGATAAATGAAATGCTCTGATGGCCCCAAGGATCCTACAGTCTGGGAAGACCAGGCAAAGCATGGTTTCATGGACTTTGGGCTTCCAATACCAAGGAATCTGTTGTTGAGCATTGCCTTGTCATTGGCACGCTGCTCCTTGGAAAGCTATGGGTGAGACTGTAAGGGTATAAAGTCAGTAAAAAAGGGATGAACTAGGCCCTGGCTTCACCTGTCAGAAGGTTAAGGCTTGGGATGTGCTGTAATCCGAATTTAAAAGCAGCCCACCAATTTGCAGTTTATATTAAAATACATTTAATCCCTTAAACAATCCTGGTGCATGGAAAATATATTTCTATATAGTGTTGTCTTTGAAAAACAGGGAAGGCTCAAGTAAATTACTATTTACATAATGTATTTCCTGTGCAAACAGTGGTTTGCCATAATGACTACATAAGCCTAGGCCAGCTTAAGATAGACTGTGTGCTTCAGGGCTGCATTTTCTTTTTCATTTTCAAAGAATACAAATACTGATTGAAATGTAGATAAAGTAAGCAATAAATTATTCTATAGTATTATCCAAATACTTTGAAAAGACACGTTTCTCCACCCACGGCTGGCCAAACTTGGTGGCAGTCGCACACAACTTGAAAGCCGCCTTTTAGAGCCCAGCGCTACCTCTGAAAATTCTGCTGAAGCCCAAACCAGCTATCAGCACCGTTCCAGTTTTTCTGTCTGGTTTCTGTGTTAGGAGTAAGCTTGGGGATCTTATCTGAGTACCTGGATCAAAGATTTATCTGGAAAAAAAGGTCTTCCCAAGGTTTTAGTTTCCTGGGATCACTTTATAAAGCAGCAGCCCTTAGCTATCATCTGGTCTTTTCATCTGTCACCATGAAGATGGGCATTAACAGGACTCTATAGAGACACAGGTGTTTGCCCTCATTCAGAAATAACATCACCTACATCCTTTTTCTCGTGTAAAAGGCCGTATCTGTTTGCTTTAAAGTATTTAATACTTATGTGGTTGGGCTTAAGATGAAGGGCGAGCCTACTTTTTGTATTTGCTTAAGAGATCTTGAAGTCTGAAAATTTGGTTAAAACTTTATCCACCCTTCCAATCGTGATGTTTCTCAGATACAGGTTTTAACGTGGGACTGTATAAAAGTGTAAGAGAGACTTTCTCATGTCATATAATCAAGAAAAGGCTAGAATTAAAATCTAGGGAATCCCTTCTTTCAAAATGCTTCTTACTGTGATGACCCTGTACAGGAAGGCAGGACTGTAGTGAGGAACAACTGCCAAGGATCAGAATTTCCTTCTACATCTTTTAAGAACGACTGTACTGCTAATTATCACTAAGCATCAAATGGGAAAGAAGAAGGTCATAAAGGAAATCCAGCCACACCTCAAGATCACACGTGAATTTGGCTTCTCAGAAGAGAGGTGACACAATGGTCCCTGGCTTTGACATTTCTTCTGATGGTGGACTGCAAATAACTGAGTAATAACTTCCGTTGTCCTTGCAGAGCATTTGTGTTGGTCACATTTCTCATTTGAAAGTTCTTACATTTGTGTTTCTTTTGGTCTCTGCTCATCAAAATCCAAGTTTGTGATGCTTCACATGATGCTGAAATATTGGTGCTTTCTTGTCCTTGTCCTGTTATTTCTTGCTTTTATTTGGGGGATATTTTAGGTTGGACTGGCATTATAATGGGCATATTTGATTTCCACACATCTTGAGAAACCCTTGGAATACTACTGAAGAAATCTGGTAGTCAGAAGTAGGAAGTCTCAGAAACCGCACATACAAAAATTATTAATGAAAAGCATTTGAATAAGAGCTATGAACAACAAACATTTTCAAGGAAAATCATAGTCACTTAGATTCTGGGTCAAGTTCCCAGCTGGCATCAGTGTAGCATTTCTGACTTCTGCCAGATCTGGATCTGGCTCATTTTTTTGTAAGGAGAACTTCAAGTAGCTCTAGCTAAAATGAATGACAAAGCTTAGGCTTCTCAGAGAAGTAATTCATTAATCAATGTGTGTATATGCATATCACCATACATATAATTTCTGAAAATATGAAGAGCTTTGTCTTGTATAAACCCCTCTAGAGTCACTGGGAAAATTTACATGGACTTCATTGGATTATGGATCACATCCTATATACATCTGCATTTTAAAATCTTTTCCAGTGCTTCCTCTTTCAATGGAAATTAATAACTTCTTGGAATTGAAATGACCAGTTTCCGATTTAGTTTTGCATAAGAAACAGAGGCCGGTGGGATTAAATATGAATGGCGGGTTGGTAATTCATTAATCATGAAAATATGGTTTGCGGTTAGTTACATAAGTGATTATTTTTGCATGGAAATGTCTGCTACTTTTATGCCTGTGCAGGATCATTTGAAGTGCAGCAGCGAGAACATACAAACCCGTTCACCTCGATATACTATTTTACAAAGAATGCACAAAGAATCCGCAGACAGCACTGATTGTGTAGATATTGGCATAATGAGTGGTCAGCGTGTCCAAGCATCCTACCTGCACATGATTATACACATTCCTGGTGGGGAGAAGCAGCATATTTTGAAAGTTCCTGTGAGACTTCCTTCGAACCCTCCTGGCCACATACGACCTACATAAAACATTTTATTCTGAGAACTCCTGAAAATGTAAACATCGCAGCTCCTGTTCATTTAAAAGTCTGAGCAGTCGGATGGCAACGTTGGCTGGCCCCAAACAATGCGAATTCTTCTCTCCCATTCGGCTGCAGACTTCTGGGCCAGGGGAAAGTAACAGGCACAAGATTTGACGTGCCATGGGAAAGTCGGACGCAGCGAGGAGCAAATCAACATAAGATGCAAGTCAGGGGACTGTCGGAACAGGTTCAGGGCTCCATTTCCATTCACGCCTGCTGCTGGAAGCTGAAATTCTGCACTGAACGGGGTAATTCAATACACTTGGCGAATACAAGAAGTTGCCCCACTGGCACAGACCTCTTCTATCTAAAAATGATGGAATTGCCAGTTCTACCTTTGTCTCCTTCCAGTGTCCTTGCGTCACTGGCACCTCGTTGTCTTTTCCAAGCACAAAGGACAATCCCAGGCTGGAGTCACTGCGATGCCGCTCGCTGAGGCCAGGACCCCGCCGTGTATTTGCTCCTGGTGAAAAAAAGCCTCATGAATCCCCTCTCCTTCTCTTTGTCATCACCGCTACTTTACGGACATGCATTAATTTCAGATTTTTGTTTTCAAGACAAGATGTAGGCAGACTGGCAGAAGTTTCAGCATCTGGCTCCCACTGAAGTTTACTACTCTGAGAAAGCCATGCCCAAAAAACAGTTCCTAATGGGAAATTGAGTCAGCCATAAATTTTGTTTCTTTTTCACATGGAGAAACACAAAGCCTGATTGTGAGGAAATATTTAAAATGTATTCGGTCCTTTTGCAAGTGTATAATGGTACTTGTGGCTGTAAAACTACTCTGAACATTTTTCACTCATAAATATTTTTAACCGAAGGGATTAATGATGAAATTCTTGTGTCTTTCATCTTAGCTGCTTTGTTCAGCAGCTTACAAAACACAGAACAACGTGATGTATCTCTTGAAGAGCTCGCAGCCAAACAGCAGCAACAGAATGAGAGAAAGCTGCACATAACAGGTGGAGAAACAGGAGAATGGAAAGATGGAGGGAATCAAGTATAAGGTCTCATGATTACTTAATCACTATGCCCACATCTTGTTCCATAATGCATACAAGATTTCAGCCACCCAATCTACTGAAATCCCTCTCAGGACACGTCAGCCTTTAACTAAGCATCCACCCCTCATCCTGCTGGGTTATCCATCCCCCTTGGTGTTTTGCTGTCTTCTGCTCTGCGTTATTCCATCTTTTTTGTATCCTTGCACTACATGTGAGTCTTAACACACTCTTGTCCTGCTGTTGCTCATGTCAATCACTGAACACGTGGAGATCCTCAGGTCTCCCAGCTGTTGTCATTCACCACCCTTACTATACTATCTGCAGTATTTGGCAATGTCCTATCAGCCATCTTGGCCACCAAGCCATGCTAACTCAATGTAGCACCTGAGGGATGTGGCTGGAAGGAGAAAGGCAGTTTCAGTGTTTCAGGGTACCCAGGTAACCCTAACGACTAAAGTGAGTCATCCTAAAAGGATGATCCTTAATCGTTATTACTAGTACAATACCATGATACCCTGTGACAAAAAGGAAGATCTTTGGTAAGCTGCTCTGTCCCCTCCCACCAACCCACTGCTATAGGAGGGCGATTCTCCAAAGCTGGTCTACCAAAAAACATTCTTAGAATCATAGAATCATCTGGGTCTGAAGGGACCTTCAAGATCATCTAGTCCGACCCCCCCACAGGGACACCCCCAACTAGACCAGGTTGCCCAGGGCCTCATCGAGCCTCACCTTGAATACCTCCAGGGATGGGGCCTCAACCACCTCCTTAGCCGGTCAGAAGTGACTATGGTAGTGTCCCCTCACACCTCCACACCGGGAAGGAAAGAGCTTACTAATGAAGTCTTCTGTACTTAACTGTTGGGATGAAATTACCTGCTAGGGCAGTATATTCAAACCTACCATGTTCCCCTGCTGTCTCAATATGGGTATCTCAATACCCCACGATATCTTAGTGGGAATAGCTGGTTAAAGGCTTCCAGCACTTCCAATATTAAGTTGGCGTGGAGCCATCTGCAAGTTTCCTTTGGGGATGGAGCAGTGAAAAAGGGATTCCTTGCACCCCACATGATATCCCATATGGTTTGGGTATTTTATCGGGGCATCCTGCAGCGCTATTAGCCATTCAGTCTGAAGAAGAGGGGGCTGAGGGAAGACCTTATCGCGCTCTATAACTACCTGAAGGGGGGGTGTAGAGAAGAGGGGGTCGGTCTCATCTCCCAAGTCACAGGAGATAGGACAAGGGGAAACGGCCTCAAGTTGCACCAGGGGAGGTTTAGATTGGATATTAGGAAACATTTCTTCACAGAAAGGGTTATCCAGCATTGGAATGGGCTGCCCAGGGAAGTGGTTGAGGTACCATCCCTGGAGGTGTTCAAAAGACGGGTTGACATGGTCCTCAGGAATATGGTTTAGTAATTTTTTTTATTGCTTATTTCTTATTTATTTTTTTGCCAGAGTTAGGCTGATGGTTGGATTAGATGATCTTTAAGATGGACTTTAAGATGATCTTCCAACCTAGATGATTCTATGATTCTATGATTGATTCTCTGACACCCAGGACCCTTTCCCAGATGGAAGCCCAGATGGCTAAACCGGGAGAAGACTCCGCTTGCTTTCTGTCCCGCCACCTCTCACCGACACACAACAACTCCCAGCTCACCCACCGCCGATCCCTTCGCTTGGGGAGGGGGGGGGGTCTCCACCCGCCACCAGCACACCCCACGTTTAGGTCGCCGCTGTCCCCGCCCGGGGTTGCCGGGGAGGGTACGGGGCGGGGGGCCTATCCCCAAGCATCGTGCCGTCGGCGGGAGATCCCGGTGTGTGTGTGTGTGTGTGTGTGTCCCCCTCCCCGCAGCGTAGGGAGTGGAGGGGGGGCCCGCGGAGAAGGGAGGGCACGGCCGTGGGGGGGGAGTGGCCCGGCCGGGCCGGCCCCATAAATAGCCCTCGGCGGGGCGGCGGCGGGAGGAGCCGTCGGAGCCGCCGTCGCCGCCGCCGGCCGCGGACAGAGTCAGCACCGCGGACAGCGCCCCCCCCCCAACCCCCGCCTCCAACAACCTCGCTCCGCGCCCCGCTCCGCGCCCCGCTCCGCGCCCCCCCCCCCCCTCCAACACACACACCATGACGGCGGAGACTCACCTGCAGGGCGTGGAGATCTCGGCCGCCCAGTTCTTCGAGATCTGGCACCACTACGACTCCGACGGTGACTCCTTTTTGGGGTTTTGTTTTTGTTTTTTCCCCCCAAACCTTCCCTGCGGGGCGGCGGAGGGGGCGGATGGGGGGGGGGTACAGGCCCGCGGGAGGCTGTAGGGGGGTGGTGTGTGTGTTGGGGGGGAACACCCCACCGCTCCCCGCCTGAAAACGGCCCCGCTCCGCCGCCCCGGAGCCGTCAGGGGTTTGGGGTCGGTGCCGGGCAGGGAGCCGCCCCGCCGGGAGGGAGGAGGGAGATGTCCCCGCCGGCGCTGAAGAGCGGCGAGAGTTTGGAGGGAGCGGTGGCCTCAACCGTAACTCTTTCTGTTGTAGGCAATGGGTACATGGATGGGAAGGAGCTACAAAACTTCATCCAGGAGCTGCAGCAGGCGCGGAAGAAGGCAGGCTTGGTAGGTGAACGTTTCTCCCCACTTTTCAGTCTTCTCCGGGAAGGAAGAGTTTTCTTGCGCAAACTCCGGTGCCCGGGTTTCTTCTGTTCTCTGTTGCCATCACACGGTTCATGCACTTGCCTCACCAGGCAAAGGGATGTGGCTCGGTTACAGATCAGCAGGTTGCAAATGAAATCAATCGTCCGCTTCGGAAAGGTGAGGCCAGGGTCCACCTCCCCAGGGGAGCAGGTCCCACTCACATCTTGCCAGGCTACGAGCTGATGCTTCTTACAGTGCTTAAAAAGAAAGGTCAAGAAATGCATGGACGTTACCTTTTTGTCTTGGCTGGGACCTCATCCCATTGCAATTACTCTTACCTGAGCCAGATATGTACTGATACTAAAAAGAAAGAGGCGGGGTGGAGGGGGGAAAGAAAAGAAAAGAAAGAAAAGAATAAAACAATACTTCAAGTTAGTTGGGCTCGGTTTCAGTTTCATACCTGATGGGCAGTACGGGCTGAAATGCATTTCTGCCCCTTGGTGGTCAGCAGGTAGATCTGCAGATGATTGCTAACCACTTTTTGCCCTTCAGCAGTTTTCTACCCCAGGAGTACAAGTGCCAAACTCTGCGTAGTTTAAATTGTTCGGAGGGGCACCAAAGTTTTTGATAATGCTGCCAAAACAATTCTGTGCAAGAGTTATTTAAGTTTCCTCCAAACTAAACCCACATGGGAAACAAACAGAAAGGGGAAAAAAAGGCAGAAAGAAAGAAATGAAAGATTCCATGTAAAGATTTGATTTAAATGGAAGTGCACCTTTTAAAGAAATTAATTACTTTTTAAATAATTGGTTTCTAAAACAGGCCACAGCGTCAAACTCAAACATCTAACCTAAGGGAACCAATTTAAATCAATCTATGCTAAAAGACTTCTAAAGTAACAGAAAATAGAATTATAATTTAACTGGATGGCACGTGGGCATGGGGGAAATGAGTTGCTGCTTCATATATTAATACCTCCAAATCAAGTAATAGCTTTTCAATAATTAACTTTGTTTTAAAAGTTGCTGTATATTTTAGAAGTAAATGAAAAAAAAATTAATATGCATATTAACTTGTTTTGTGGAAAATTGTATCTTCTTATTAATCTTATGAGTGTAAACTTCACACGTCTGAAAACCTGTCTCCCAGCAAAGCCTCTAAGGTTACTGCAGTCTTGGTACCAGTTAATTCTTCTGAATTTAAAAAACAAACCAATTCAAAAGCCCCCAGAAAATTGGGAAAGGAAAGCGTTTTTTAGAGGGGAAAAAAATCTATTTTTTTCCACAGAAAAGATTAAACACAACTTCAATACCTTTCAAGCATTGCAACAGAAAACATCTCTCTTCTATATTGAAGTGCAGGAAACTTACGTATGTCCATTACAAAGAAGTTATTAAAGCCTGTGTATTTTCAGTATGAATGGCAGTCTTAGTTGAAATGCTGATATATTATTCAGTAGCTTAAAAAATAATTAGAAGCTCAAGGAAAAAAATATTTGTCATTTTAAGATCAGATTCTTTTCTCTCTCAAAGTAAGTGTGCATCTCTTCTTAAAAACAGAGCCTGCTCAATGTAACACAGAAAAGCCTTATTCTTATCTGCTACAAATTTCATCACTTATGCCTTTTTTTTAAAAAAGAAATAACCTCTGCCTATATCTCACACTACCTTTTAAAAATGCTCAGGTGTTTAATTAAGTTTCCCTTTCCTATTTCTCTGATTCAAACCTATTTTTGGAGTGTTCTGCTGAAAAGAGCAACCTACAGGAGCAACGTCAAATTCAGTACTTGATCTGTTACTTCTGCAGATTCTGTAGATGTTACCTTCATTCCTGAAGTCTTTTTCTGGAGTGTGGATTTATGTCATCTTAGGTTTCAAATCTAAGCTGATTCTTGGATTTGAAGGCTCATTTGCCAAACAAGCATCTCATTAGTTCGTGTCTTGTCTCATGGGATACTAATTCAGTAGCTTTGAATTCCTATTCTTTTGCCAGAAGGGACACATTGAGAAACTAGTGTAGGTTATATGTCATTTCCTCCGCTGTCCTTCTTTTAACACCCCAAAGCTTCTTTGTCATCATTAACTTCTGCATTTCAGGTCACTCTCCTGCTCACTATTTTTGAAATATTCAATTATGCATTCTTGGTAGCTGGATTTTACATCAGTCATGCCATGTGCATTAAAGAATCACATTGATTCTGTCATTGAATACGATGGTTTAACATTTCCCAATATTCTTCCCAACTACAGAACTGTTCTAATTATGTTCTAATTCTAACGCTTTTATTAATCCACTCGTTAAGCTTGTACTTTCACAGTTGCTGTTTCTCAGCCGGAGCGTGCAGCCCGATTCACACTAGCCTCAAAGGCTGCACGTGTACTTTTGGGAGGTTTTAGGGCTTGGGCTTTTCTTTGGTAACACTAAGTCTTTTCACTTCATGCCCTAGGGTAGATAGTGAATTGATGTGATATACCTTCAGATATGTTGAAAGAACTGCCGCTTTTTTAAAGATAGAAGTTGTATAAGTAGAGAAGCATAGCTTCCATTTATTGTGCCCCACATTTATGCGATACCTTCTCTGTCCAGGTGTGCCCATTGCCAAGAGAAACTGTGGGGTATAAATGAGTAGCACAGAGGCTGATAAAGGGTCTCCTCTGAGCTATTCCACTTTTTCTGCATATACGGACGATGACAATATTTCTCCACAGAAATATCTGATTTAATAGATGTTTATGAATACAGTGACGTGTTTCTGTAGTGCCATCTATCCTTACATTTTCAAATCTTACCATAAAAAGCTGTTTGCTTTCCACAGCTCCATTTGGTTGGATAAGTATCTCGTGTTTTAAAAGGGAGGCTGAGGTGTGAAGCGCTAGTTTCTCTAATTTCAAGCATTTAGTGCTACATCTATATCAAGTTTAGGACCAGACCTGGTTAAATTTAGGCGAGTTTTTTTGACTGAAAACATTTATTTTAATAACATAGCTCTAATGTCATAACTTGCTGTCTTCGACCATCAAGCAGCTCAAGAGCAGGTGAAGTAAACACCAAAAAAAAACCCCTTTTCTAGAGGACGAGCACCCTGTTTTAACCTTTAATCGGCTGTGCCTCCTCCGACAGCTGGGCCCTGTCTGGCACTGCAGAGCTGCTACTAGAAAGATTAGTAAAATATTTAACCAGGACTAATTAAAAATCCAGGCGTCTAAATTCTCCGCTCTATCTGCTAAGCAAACTTGTCCCCACTTTGGGATCATTAGATGAAAGGTGACATTGAAGTGCATTGTATTAATAGCCACATCTCTAATTAAAGCCATGGCAAATTACTAACCTGCCATGGATGACTTTGACAGAAATAGGATACTAGGCCACGATTGTATCAGCTACAAGGAACTGACATTTTCATTAGCTTTGGTAGTTGAAATTTGGGACAAACTACAACAGACTTTGTACAGCTGAGATTCCCTGTGTCTCCAGTGAGAGAATCACGTAGGTCCTATATAATCAGACCTATTATAGCAGCTAAATCTTTAATTTCCAAAGACCGCTGTGCCTTCACCTAATAAACATAGAGTTGTCCATTGTTTCAGTATAACTGCCTCTCCTGATTCTTGCAGCATGGCTTTACTAACCCACACTTTTAACAAGTACAAAGAAAGCCAAAAATTAGTCAGTATTGAAGGCTGATGGCAAGGCAAGGCAAGTTGAAGTGTGAAATCACATATTTAGATATTCACTACAAGCCTGGCACCTTTGCCATAGCCTGGAGTGAAAATAGCCTTTAGAGACCAGATATATAGCAGGGACCATAATTTATATGAAAAAACAATTACGCTGGCTTTACTCTGTCAGATTTGACGTACTGCTCAAAGTATTCTCCCTCCTAAATCTGTCTCTCTACATTTCAGCAGTGACATTTTGACTCTGTTTCTATGATAACCAAATACTAAACAGTGAAAAATAGGATATCGTGATGAGTTCTTTTAGGGCTAAAATAGCATCCATTGTTCAGGAAAAATCAACTCAAAAGACGTGGAAAGGCTATTTTGGTCTTCAGATGCATTATACTGAAACGTTCCTTATTTTGAAAGATTTTGCACTGCCTTCAAGTTACTAATTTAAAAGTGAAAACTGAGAAAATTGACTAATAATTGCCCATGAACTTCACTGTCATCCTCTTAAACAAAGGAGCTGTTATACACACCTTCCAACACATCTGCCTTTATAACTTTTCATCCTGTAAACTAAAATAGGAGTTCTTGTATTTAGATGCCAATCATTCACACTGACTATAGTATAATTCCTTAGGAAGTAAAATTCATCACAATGACATCATTCGTAATAAAAAGTACTCAATTTCATTTAAACTTAAACTTAGCTGCAGTAAGTGTACTTCATTAAATGTAGTATATTTTTTTTGGCAACTAACAGAATGTTAATGTAAGCTACATATATTTCTCTGTATCTTAAAGTAATGTTTCTCTCATTGTGACTTTATAGGATTTAACACCTGAAATGAAAGCTTTTGTGGACCAATATGGGAAGGCTACTGATGGAAAAATAGGAATAGTTGAGGTAAGACGGTTACTTTATAACAAAAGACTGACATTTTCTTGTAGAAAATACATTTAGCACAGAACAATGTGAGCATAACATGCAAATATTTTGGATTTTTAGTTACACAGAAAATTTCTCCCTCTGTCTTAAGATCTTTAGTATTTTTTTCACTAATGAATTTTTTTCATTAACAAAAGTAAGCTGTTCCTTACCCCTCTCCGGACATTTCACTACACGTCATTTAACTTTGCACGCTTTATTCAGTACAAACAAGCAGCAACAGTAATTTAGTTTTCCTGCAAAGCAGATAAGAACTCTGTTTTAGAAATTTAAATTGTGAAAGGTAAATCCGATTTATTTCCAGCTATGATTTTGAACTAATGCTCTGTCACCACTCCTATAGTTAGGATAACACATAAGCAAATGCAATTGGGCAATCACTGCATGCAGTCTATTCTAAAAAGTATATATGTGGTAAGAGAGCAGGTTAAACATATTAAACAAAATTTTAATAGTAGTTGTGATCCAGCTTGGGAAAGATTAAGATGTCCGACGAATTCCTTTCTTGAATTTTAACAGATTTTCAGGCAGAAAATTCCCCTATTCCTTACTCCCACTTTCAAGAGAGGGCAAAGATAACCAGCCCCTTCCACACATCGAGCCGCTCCACAATTGCATAATTTAGACAACCTGCCGGGATGGGGGGAACCATTGCATTTTCTCTCGCTTTCACTGTTCAGTGCTGCAAGTCAGAAAGGAGATTTAGCTGGGTTACGGCTCGAGAAGTCACTTTTTTTTAAGCCTAAATCTACGACTCATTTATGTCACTCCGAGTGCAGTGAGACTGCGGTTTTATTATTAAATGCTATTACATATCTTTTTCTGATAATAAGAAATCTGACCTAGAGAGCTAATTAAGAGACAGCTGGAAACAAGCCAGGCCTGCAAAATTTCTACAGTGACCAACTTTGGGTCAGTAGCTAATTTTAAAGTAGAGGACTGAATAGAATCTGTAAAAGTCAGTAGGAAGTATCACTGCTGATATATATCATCTATCAGGGTATCTTTTCTCTGTCATGTGCCTGAATTGCATATACTTTTTTAAATGCATATGTAATTATGGCTAAACTACCATGGTAATGTGAAGTTTGTTTCACTTGCAGCTATAATTGATTTTTTAAAATTCATCTTTTGATAATATTTGGCGTTGATCAAATAGTTCTGCATCTAAAAAGAACTAGTGTTTAGTTGGACTAACGAACTGTTTGGCTTTGGACTAACCAAATTCATTTTGTACTGAAAAATCCTATTGAATTTAGCATTTTTGAATATGTGTAATAGCAAGCCTTGGATGCAAGAAGAATGTGTAGACAGTGCCTGAAAAAGACCGTCTTTCTTCACTTAGGAAAGATAACTGAAAGTTTTACCTTTCAAATTCTGTTTCTGATCCTGCTATTGACTTGATGGGTAAAGGTGAGCGAGTCCGATAGGGCCTGATACGGCGCGGTGCTCACCGCCCCCACTGAAGTGCCAAGTGTGCCCAGCATCCACGGAAGCCACTGAATAAGTGACAGTACTCAGTTCAGTGACTGAAGGGACTTTCTCCCTTAATATAGCAGTTTCCTAACCCAATAGCTATATTTTATTTCACTTACATCAGCATGAAGCTTGATTGGGAAAGTGCTGATGGGACTCAGACGAAATGTGTTGTATGTGCAGAGCAGCACAATATTAAAGTTGATGGTTGGACTTGATTCTCCCTCCTTATAAATAAAACGTCCAGATTGCTCCTATTTACATAGTGCGTGAAATAGTTTTTCTGAAAAAGTGCGTGAATGTGTGTAAAAAGAAGTTAAGTAAAGCCATTCAGACTTCCAGCCATCACAGAGAATACCCCATGATGGAAAATGTCCCACTGAAAAACGAGTTTTCAGGAAAGGTCTGTTGGCGGAGATAAAGAGGAGGCCTGGGTGGCTTCACAGAGGAAGGAGTGGATTTTCAGCTCAGATTAAGTGTCAGTTCTGTCTCTGCAATCACACTGCAGTTAGTTCACTAGCTTTTATCCAGTGCCCTCCAGCTAGAGGCAGAGTCTGACCTGTCCACTTGCTTGTCCTTGTGGAAGAGACCTTTCTTTCACCCTTTGTGCTCATTCAGACCAACGCTCTCACTAAAATGTGGATGTGAAACCCAAGGTTTCAAAACTCAGGACTGCCGTAATTTCACATTCAAATTATTTGAAGCTTACTCATGGCATAAAAATAACTACTTATTAGCCTAAAATATTCTTTGTACTCCTATTCTCTATTACAGGATTTTAAAAAGCAAATTAACTGTATTAGGTGAAAGGAATTTTAAATAGCATTAAATATCAACAGAATTTACTTATAGAATGATTTCTAGAAAATAGTTCTGATATTAAGTACTGAGAGTATTTTTTCTGCTAGGTAATCTATAAAGACACACCTCAGCCTGCAGCTGAGCAGAGGAGTCAAGCCAGTCTCAGGCTTTGTGGTTGTCCTCCATTACCCATGATGCAGAAATAGCCGGCATACTCCTTAAAAGCAGCAGAGCGCACAGAAACACTCACTAAACCCCTATTGCTGCCATACATGAACTTGTGGCAGTCCACACTCTTTATTAAAACATCCTCACACAGCCCCCCTATCCCCACAAAGACCCACAAGTCATCAGAAATACCACCAGGTCTCCATCTTTCCTCTCTTAGTGGTACAGCTGGGACTGGGAAGTTGAGCCAGTTTCCTCACAATCTCCTCATCCCTTAATAACACAGGGTTTTCCACAAAAAGCAATTTAATGCTATGTGGTATGTAAAGCTTGAAGAACTGGACCTCCCTTCAGCTATACCGTTTCTTTTCTGCTAAAGGGTACAAAGAAAACACCAAAGACATTTTTTTTGGCAGAAGCCCGTGCTAGTATTGGATATTGAGCTACTGCATCTTTGTAACGTAAAAGCCTGTGCTTTCCCCTAAGACTTACAGAGGGCGAGAGGGATAGCTTAAAATAAGGCAATTTTCTTCCACGGGTAATATATTCTGTACCTCAAACACAGTTTGGTATTGCTAGTAGGCTCTTAATGATTCTTTGGAATGTTATTCTTTTATATTTACCCTTCCACCTTGTATTATTTTACAGTACCCTTGCAAAATTCACCAGACTTTATAAAGGGTCACACAAACTAGGTCTTATTTATAATTTCCACACATGTAAATCTTTCCCATTCTCATAATCAGTCCCTTCCCCCAAATTCTGCTGATTATTATAATCAGTTCTTCCATTCAGTGTCTGTTCTTGAGTAGGAATGTTGATTTACTCTAAAAGTCAAAGCTCCTCTGCCATGGGAGAAATAAAGTAATTTTTCCATAAATCAGTACTGACTTACGCACGTTTAGCAATTACATACCTATGAACACGCACTTACCCACACATGTACATGCTATTTATAAAGGAGTAGGTTTTGAAAGCTGCTGACAAACACACAGTGTTTAAGTTGATTGTGTTTGGTGTTCAGCCGTTGAGCAAAAAGCACTCAGAATGCTCTGATGGCCCCGACAGTCTGTCATCAGCTGCTCCGTTACCGATAGGAACATGCTCTGACGTGTCTTTTCAGTGGTACCAACACTTAAAGAACCCAACTGGTTCCTGGCACAGATGGTGACGGAGAAACAAGAGATCTGTCTCCATCCCCTTGTTGTGCCTGTAGAGTGAGAGGGAGAGCTGAAGTCACCCGTGGCGCCACTGGAACCCAAAAAAAACAGCCTGAGCCATTAGGCAATAACACTGAAATAGACAGAACGAGAGATTTGAGGGTGTGTAATGAATGCAGAAAACCAAAAATTTTAATCAAAAATTTTAAGATGGGGCTCCAGGAAGTCTGCAGATGCTATTTTTCATAGAAGAATGCAGCTAAGAAATCTGTCTTTCTCCATTTTCTCTTCCTAGTAAGCACAGCTGGTCTATTCTTCAAGTAAAAAGTTTTCTTTAATCAAAACACATTTTATGCATTTTGAGGACAGAAAAAAATATTGGGCTTTTGTTAAAAACAAATCATGATTTTACATTAAATTATACAGCACACTCTCCATCTTCTACATTTGTCACTTGCCAAAATTGAGTTATAGTAAATGAACATTTTCAATAATCAGTACAATAATGTCTGATTTTAAAAAAGCCTTTTGTAGAGCTGAGGCACTGGAAGAACCACCTCTGATTTTGCAGGGCGAAAAGCCCTTTTGATTTCTTTCTGGTATTTATAGCTCTTCTTGAACATATCTCTGTGTCTGACAAACGCTCACCAGTTGCCATGCCCTCTCCCTTCCCAGTTTTCATTTTTATTCTTGACTTTTCCATATATTTTTCTGTTTACCTTACACACGTGTTCATGTCAATGTTCCTCTCTCCTCTTCCTCAGTGAATAGTCTATTTTCCTTCACTTTCTTAATTCACGGTCCTTCCCGTTGATCTTCCAAACATCCTTGTGTTACGCTTTCCCTTCATGCTAATTCCAACGTTTTCACCACAGATCCTTACTCTGTATGGGTGAAATTTTTCCTCCTATTTCACCAGCTTCTCTGTCGGTAAAGTGCTGTTTCACTCCCTTCTCTGGGACCTCAGTTCTGTTTGACCTTGATGAATATGGCAAAGCTGCCAGCCAGAAGTTTTTCAGAGCCATCTTCCAAACATTTCAGCTAGCAAGATGAAGCTTCCTGTGGGGACAAAATAGGGCAGTATTATGAGCACAAAGAGTTTCAGACTCTTTTAAAAAGTTTCACACTCTTTTACAGGCTGAGCTGTAAAAGGCCTAATGAAGAATTACAATCTAATCTTTCTTAAATTCTGTTGCAGCTTGCTCAGATATTACCGACGGAAGAGAATTTCCTGTTGTTCTTCAGGTGCCAGCAGCTAAAGTCAAGTGAGGACTTCATGCAGGTGCAGTATGAAAAGTTGCCTTTTCTAAAACCATCTGAGACCCCCTCGCCACAAATCTATCATTAAAGCATTTGCCTTCCCATTACAGACATGGAGAAAATATGACAGCGACCACAGTGGCTTCATTGATTCTGAGGAACTGAAGGTAAACCCAATACCTATGAGTACGCGGGACGCGAGAAGAGGCGTTAGGTGACAGCCCCGGCTGCTGTCTGTCTCTTCAGATACCTCCCCCTGCATGTTTTTGCACTTCAAACATGATGGAAAAGCAACAGGATTAGCTGACGTTTTTATCACCAGTAAATTATTTAAAGTGAAACCCTAATCTGATCAGTGTGTTTTAAAGCATGCTTTAATTCAGATCAATGTTTGTCTCAAGTGACTCCAGGTAGCGGGTACTCCAGCTTAGAAGTAAGAAAGATTAAGAAAGCAAGATAGTCCTCTGAAAGCTATGTTGTTCTTTTTTTTTTTGGTATATTAGGGATGAGGGCTGTCTTCTTGTTGCTTTTTTCCTAAGGGCATCACTACCATTAATCACTACGCTGCTCGACCAACCACGCTCTCTTGAGCATCCTGTAACCCTACAGTCCCCTGTGATACCCTTAGGCTACCACAACTGGAATGGCGTTGCCCCTGCTTGGTTAACTTGGTGGGATTTTGGTCTCAGCTTTAATATGCACAAATAAGAGCAGAATCGAGATTATTCCGTTAGTCATCTCAGCCTTGCAGAGTTAAAAAGCCTTAAAACTAGAGTCATAAAACTAACAGATTTGTAGATGCTGAATCACGGTGTCACTGAATCACGGTGTCACAGAGTCACACAGTGGTTGGAAAGGACCTCTGGAGGTCATCTGGTCCAACCCCCCTGCTCAAGGAGGGCCACTTACAGCCAGTTGCTCAGCACTACGGCTTCTGAATATCTCCAGGGATGAAGACTCCACAGTCTCTCTGGGCAACCTGTGCCAGTGCTCGGTCACTCCCACGGTGAAAAAGTGTTCCCTGATGTTCAGAGGGAACCTCCCGTTTTTCAGTTTGTGCCCATTGCCTCTTGTTCTGTCACTGGACATCAGCCTGACTCTGTCCTCTCTGCACCCTCCCTTGAAGTATTTATATATGTTGATGAGGTCCCCTCAAGCCTTCTTTTCTCCAGGCTGAACAGCCCAGCTCTCTCAGCTTCCTCAAGGGAGAGACACTCACGTACAGCAGACTCTGAGTAGAAAGATGCCATTTTCCACAGTTCAATTGCAATTGGTGCATTACTGTAGCTTTAAATTCAGAGGAGTCAAAACAGTTCATAGCAAGAGAAAGACCTAGTGGTGGTTATCCATCTAATTTGGACTATTTTGCCTGTATGTGGTATTCTAAAGAAGAACTACATAAGCTTTACTAACTAAAGCACGAGGAGATCCAACTGTCTGAAATCCTTACAGCTCTTCTGTTCAGAAAAGGAGTCCACAACAGAGAATTCACATCTTTTTTCCCCTTCTTCTTTGAGTTTGGTATCTGCGTGACATTTGCTGAGGATCCTACCTCACAGTGACCCTCAGGCAGATGAGCCCATTCTTCTGCTGGTCGCAGCCGGTTGGTGTACCTAAAGTTGACAGAATCAGGAGACCACACATGTAGCACTTGAGAACCCTCCAGCTGTTAGACGATGTCTTATGGACTGTGGCTGGCTGCTATAATTCAAAATAGACTTGAAAAAGCAGGGCTGATTGAGGACCAGCTGAAGAATGAAGGCATTTTAACTGGATCCCTAATGGTGCCATCTCTCTTGTGCTGCGAGATTTTGTCTGCCTCAGAGAAACAGGCCATTTTAACATGTTGAAAATAAGACTTTAGTATCCAGTTTTATTTTTAGATCAGTATTTCTTGATAAGCCCAAACATTTTAAGTATTTGCTATGTGAGGAGTACTCCATACACCCACTTACAACTTTGTAAGAGAAATTTAAGCTGGAAATCAGGAAAACTTTCTAACAATAGTAACAGCAGTGGAATTCATTGCCTAAGGGGGAGGCAGACTCTCCATCACTGCCTGCATTTAGGAAAGGACTGGCAATAGCTCAGATCAGACAGTAACTCAGGAAGTTTAGATACAGATGATCCTTTCTTGAGACATGGAGATGCACTGGACAGCTTTTCAATGCCTTTTCCAGTTCTATTTTCCATCTAAGTCCACAACATTAAACATGTCTCTGTAACATCCATTTACAAAATTTCAGTCATGTTCTTTGTGTACAAGCTAGAAGGAAGGCCTTCCAGCATGGAGGGGGCCAGACTGGAAGAACTATATCAGGTGTTAGACATATGACTATTGACACAGCTGCATGCAAGATCAAGAATGTCATCTATGTACAAATAGGTTTTCTTATCAGCTACTCCATTTTCTGTCTTGAAATGTGGCCCGAAATTCCACAAAGACAGTGACACCCCAACTGATGACAGCAATTACACGCTTCACCGAGCATTGACGAGCATCCGGACATCTCAGATCTAGTACAGTATTTTAAACCACTGAATGGGTGGAAACAAATCATTTTTTAAAGTAAAATTAGCTGGTGTTTAAAATAATGTGATACTAGATCAAATTCTCATTCAAAAAAGATCTAGTGAAACTGGCAGCACAACTTTAAAATACAAGGTAGGAAGGAGCAACACAGGTTAAGGTTCACTTCTAGCACTGGGTACTGCCACAGGCAAGGAGAAAACTTGATTAATCATTGATCTTTTCTGTAAAATTGTTCCTATGTTGCAAGAAGCGATTAGGCATCCCAGTTTTCAAGGAGACTCAAGGTTAATTAGTTTAGTTTACTGATAGAGCTGATTGGGAAGCAGTATACTTGAAAGCCAAACTGTTTTTTCCAAATTCACAATACAACAAATGGCATACAATGCAGAAAGTTTTATGAGTCACTTTTTCCAAATAAAACCATGCAGTATACTTGAATTGATCAAAAGAAACTGCCATATTCTTAGCTGTTAATTACTACTTCTTTTCATATTTATTGAGAACTTCAGCAATAATACTAAAGTGGGAGTAAAATAGTATTTCTCACCACTTTAATCTGAATTCAGCAAGCATTTTACACCATAGATAAAAATTCACCTATTACTCTTTTTATTTCAACAGAGCTTCTTGAAAGATTTATTACAGAAAGCAAACAAGCAGATTGAAGACTCAAAGCTAACAGAATACACAGAAATAATGGTAAGATTTTTTACAGGCGTGTTTCATCAAAACTGGACTAATCCAAACTCTGTTTATCTTTAGCCACTGGAAGGCTCCAAATGACTTGGAGCCCCACCAGGTCCTAATTAGGCTAACTATGTCATTGCAACAGAGAGGGGACTGTGGCATCTAGCACCGCAAGCGCATGGGCAGCTACAGAGCTTTGGTGGGCAGTTTTCAGTGCTGCTTAGGAAAAAAAAAAGCTCAGGAATTTTGAGTCTTCTTGGTATTTACATAATACCAGACCACACCATACTGTTTTGCCCTGTTCTGCTTCCCTGTGCATTAGTTGTAAAACTGAAGTCTTCACAGTTCATAGGAGAAAAAAATTATACCTGTCATAATTACATTTCTACCTTCAGATCAAATTAATCTGGGGTTACTTTCTCTGTTTTGCCGCCTTTCAGTGCTGTAGCATCCCTCTCTGGTCTTAAAAGCCATCGCTGCACGGTGGCTTCGTATCAGAAGACGTACAAACGTCTCACTCTAATTCTTCCTCCCCCTGTCAAGAAGGAGAAGGCGATGTTTCAGATAAACACCAGAACAAAACTGCCACCTCCCTGGCCTTGAGCCAGCCCATCCTTGGGGTGCTCCCTCCATCCCACAGCCATGGCGCTCCATGGCAGGAACCAGTATTGGCTTCTGAGTGGGTGTTTCAAGGAAAAAAAAAAAAAATAAAAAAGAATTCTTGTCTTCAGGTAATGCATAGCGCTACGTTTTTTACCAGCTTGGTTTCATCAGAAAATATTTTCAGCAATCAGAAATGTGCAAGGCAAACACACTAGCCCGCAAACTGGCCTGAGAATGGACAGTCAAAACTTGTGTTTCTCCTGGAGAAAGGCTGCTGGGTTCTTCTACTGTTCTTCTACCATTTACCGAGAATTGTCACTGTTTATTCACTGGTGAAGATAACACATATCCTTTTCATTCAGGGAGCTTTTTAACCTTCATCTTACAGTGCCCTCTAAGTTCTGGCTTCTGCAGAGAGACACAATGACAGGGAATTAACAGCAGTAAAGGAAGAGGTTATAAGGCCAGCTCTCCCATAATCTCCTCAGAAACTGGAAAAGAAGGCTAACAGAAAACATACAGTCCTGAGCAGCTGCAGGCAGGCACAGCCAGCCACCAACAACCCAGCAAAATACAAAATACGTTGACTTCCCAGCTGCCACTGCTTACCTCCCCCAAACACAGATCTCCTTTCGTGTATAAAAGGCAGATGCTTTTATACAAGGAGAGGAAGCGTTAAAAGCAGCCGGAGTGTTACGTAGAAATAAATGTTTCTAGAATGGGGCTCTTTTCTGGCCTCCTCTGCCATTTGTTTATTGTATTAACCAAGTGAAATTGGTTCTTTTTTCATGGCATTAATTCTGTCTTTAAAAGGATATGCACTTGCCTCAGTACAGGATGCTGCTTTCCCTCTTATCTAAAAATTACATCTAAAATTACTGTGATTGAAAGTGATGGGATGGAGCGTGGGTGGTGGTGTTTTCAGTACAACGTCTAACAATTTTTTTTGTACAGTTTGCTGCTTTTGTGACTCTCTTATACAGCAAAGGCAAAATAATACTTGAAAGTTGAAAAACGGAGCTATACAGGCATGAAAACCAGGAGAGGAAGTCCCACGCAGGTGTAATATCTCCATCTACTTCTAATAACGAATGTGAGCTCTTTGTGCCACTCAAGCAGCAGGAGCTCATGCTTTCAAGGGCTAAAAGGAAAACACTTTAATATAATAGGATGATTAAAAATTATTAGAAATAGTATTCACGTATTTTTTGTCAAATTACACTAACGTGTTTATTTCTATAATTTAATTATAATTATTTGGAGACATTTAATTTCCCATTTTCATACCATCAACAAGAATGTGATCATCTATAGCATCTGTTTGCCCTTCTCTTGAAATATATCACAGAAACAGAACATAATCTTTGCTTAAATATTTAGAGCCAGCAGCCAATTGAATGAAATGTCTATTATTTTCTGTCTAAGAAACTGAGCGCTTGGACTCTGTTGAACTTTAGCCAACAGTTGTTTCACCTTTATGAATGGAGAATAACGATGCCATTATCAGATTGTGACATGCAGTCAAAAGTAAAATGTTATCCTGTCAACACTCCTCTCATGTATAAATAATGATATGCACATTCAGTACTTTACACAAATGTCTAACGCAGCAAATGTGACAGATAAAAACATGGGGGCATCATTTCAGCATGAAATAAAGGCTAAATTTCGTTGAATTTAAGTTTTCCGAAGAAGTGTTTTCTTCATTACGTTGACTAATTTTCATTAGTAATTTAAAATTTTATATTCTTTCAGCTCAGGATGTTTGATGCAAACAATGATGGAAAGTTGGAGCTTACTGAACTCGCCAGGTATGTCTTTTGTCTCTTTTCACAACAAATATTATGTACCAGTTGTTGTTGTGGAAACAGTTAAATATTTTCACCTCGTTCTTCTCTCTCCAAAGACTACTCCCTGTACAGGAAAATTTTCTTATTAAATTTCAGGTATGAAAATTCATATTCTTAAGGTAACCGTTATCATCACACATAACTGGTGTCATTAATGGATTTCTTTTCATTTTGGCATTTAGGGTGTCAAAATGTGTGCAAAAGAATTCAATAAAGCCTTTGAGATGTATGATCAAGTAAGTCTTCAAAAAAAATTTTTATTAATTGTTTTGGTATGATGGCACTTCTTTTCCGAATTTGTGGAAAACTAGCCTCTAAAATGAAACATATCCTCTAAAATGAAAAATAAATGTTTAAAATTACCTTTAATGTTATTTTTCAGGATGGCAATGGCTATATAGATGAAAATGAACTTGATGCGCTACTGAAGGATCTCTGTGAAAAGAACAAAAAGGTAATCCTAGAGGGCTTTTTTCCCCTTAGAGATTAGATTTAATTTGGATTTTAAGGACACTTTAATCCACCCAATTAAGACAAATATAGAGCTTCTAAGTCATAATTCCCGAAGTCAAAGCACAACTAAAAATGTTGGCAGAAGCCATAGGAGTGTAAATCCTGAACTAGGGGAGTTGTGATTGCATAGCGACGCTGTCAAAAGCTTGCTTCTAAGACAGCAGCTATCAGCCATCCGACATATGGCTGTAACATATACGTGCAAATACATAAACAACATTTGCAATGTGTTGCTGTCGGACAGGTTGAGAATTCCCCTTTTTTTTTTTTGTTTGTTTGTTTTTTTCCCCCCTCATTTTCTGCCATTGGAAGCAAACTTGTTCATGCTGGTAACCAAACAGGATTATAAAGTATTATCTGTTCTTTAAATAGGAATTAGACATTAACAACCTCGCGACATACAAGAAAAGCATCATGGCCTTGTCTGATGGAGGAAAGCTTTACCGAGCAGAACTGGCTCTTATTCTCTGTGCTGAGGAGAACTAGAACTCTTCTATCATGTCCACTTAACTAGTGATGTACTCTATCTACACAATAACTGTGCACTATAAGGGAGTAGGCTGTATTTTTAAACTGCATATAGAAAATTAGCCAGGATGTGTGGCACATTCCTTTCAGTTTGTTTCTATACTGTTTGTAATGTACAGTTTTTGTAACAATATGATTGACAAAGAGAACGTCTATGTTTGGGCCAGTCTGTATATTCAAAAAGAAACTAAAATACGTTGGGATTGATTTTGGTTTGGGTTTTTGTTTGGGTTTTTTTTTGCTTTCATAAACACAGCTGGAAAAAAATGAAACCTGCTGACATTGCTGTGGTCATCATATCCTTTGACACTTGCAACATTTCTTGTTGAGCTACATAACAAAAAGATCTACAGCTCTCTTTCCCCATTACAAAGAAATGGTTTTGGGTTTTGTTTTTTTTTTTTAATGCAAAACATGAATTCAGATTAAATATGGTCCAGGTCTGAAATAGAAAAGAGATGTTGGCATGTCTGATTTCCAAAACTTAACAAGACACTAAGAAATATTTTCAGTTGTCAAACCAACCACTTACAGGTCTGTGCTTTCTGCAGTTTTTCAATTACTCTTCTCATTACAAACTCATAGCATATAGACAAAGCATTTATCCAGGCTAGATCTCCACGCAGTAGTTGACAAAAATATAGTGTTTTCAATCTAGCTGTTTAACTTTACTGAATTTAAACACAGGCACTTCAGAAATAAATGCCTTTAATCTGTCTTGGAATCCTGGCTAAATGACAGGTAGTATAGTTAATACACGGAATAACATATGATATTATAAGTGTACCTTTCATGACTATTGCTGTGTCAGAGAATATGACAATCCATTTTCTAAACTATTTTCACATTTTGCAGGTTATAATTATTCTAGTAAATTGCTGTTTTTACATCATATTCTGTGTAATCTATAATTAAATTTAATATCCTAAGATTGTTGGTGTCTAGTTTGTCTAATTCCTGGATTCCTTTTTCTGTACCTTGTAAAGGACAAAACAACTATTTAAAAAAACATGTGCCTCCTTGGATCTTACGCTGAATTACTAATCTATAATAATAGTATTCAAACTTAACACTAAATGAAGCAAAAGATCTAGTACAGATTTTATACCAATGTAGTAATTTAGTTTACATGGTGGGCTCCGCTTGTTATTATGCTAGAGATCTATTTTTTAAATGGGAACTATAATAGGGAAACAAGCCCGTCTTCTTGCATCTTTATTTTTTTCGGCCTGGCTCCCTTTTTACTTTACACCAATCTTATGCCAGACAACTCCATGAACGTCCAGGCCATTGCTCCCAGTATGTACTGGTGCACGAAGGAAATTGGGCTGTGTCTTAAAGCCAATAAACCCCCATTGCCTCCACGTACAACCGTTTCAGAAGCAATTCCAGGTCAACAGATTAGCTATATACAACTTCTCAAATGCATCTCTGTGTCTTATTTAACGAGCAGAAGCAAATGCGTTTTATTTGAAATGTGTCTCAAACAATGAGGCTCGGATCCTTCAAGATTACAGTCACTGAACTCCCACTGAAACAAATCCTTGAACTCAGGTGAACTCGGGCAACTAAATACCTTGGGCTCTCTCCAGTCTGAGCCTTGGAAAAGTTAAGGAGTAGCTGGTGCAGGAGGGGGCCGTGCTGAAAAAAAAGCCACAAAAAAATTAAAGTAAGATTAGCTATTTCTCCCTGCTTTACTCTCCCTCCCCATACAGTGATTTGACTACTCACCGGCTTGTTCTCCTCTTTTCTCTATGCAATGTGAAATGCAACTCTGTATGTTAAGTGAAGAAACAGTGAATCTGCCTATCAGTACAATAAATGATTGATATTGTTCATACTGTGCATTTGAAACCCTGGATTTTGCTTTCTTTCAACGTTTTAAAAGTGTAAAGGTAAAGGAAAAAAACCCCAAACTTGTACGTAAAAAAATCCAATGTGACTGGTTGCCAAAATCATTACAGCGGAAGATGAAGCGTTTTGACAAGAAGTCATCACAGAAATTGCCATCTCTCCTCCTGAACATGAGGAAAGTCACCTGTGACAGATCTGTTCTGAAGCCACCCTTCCCCTCCCGCTGCTGCGGAGCATCACAGAGAGCAGGTCTACTTCGTTTCATCAGAGAGCATTAGCTTTTTTGGAATAATTTCCAGTTGACACCTTGTGCGTTTATAGTAAGCCCTCCCCATAAGCACAGCTACAGCCAGCGGTTGGGGAGGCATTACCGAAACCCACGCCAACCTCCCGTGGCTGCCAGGAGGTTCAGAATCCACATTTAGGCACCCAAATATCGATTTGCTGAAGTGCTGAGCGCCCCCGACTCCCTCTGAAACCAACTCAAGCTGTTCGGCACCAACTGAAAGCAGGGCAACGCACCGAAATCCCAAAGATCATTTTATTTTACTACATAATAAATCACCACATAAAAGACTGGGGGCTTTACCTGGGTTAAAGTGGGGTCACATGTTTAGCAGCTACAACACAAGATGCTCCCTAGAATTAGATAAAGGCACATATTTCTTTGCAGTTTGGTGTCTTTACTCACATGTTATCAGCACGTGAAAAAAAGGAAAGAGAAATTGGCAGTTCATGTATCAATGAACCTGGAAGCCAGTATGGACAGGTAGGAACCCATAGTTCCCTCAAATAGTGTCATCTGCTTGTAAAGCACAGTCTCACATTAGTAAATCAAAAGAAGCGCAACCAGCACGTCGCGGGAGGTGATTCCACCCCTCTACTCTGCGCTCGTGAGACCCCACCTGGAGTGCTGTGTCCAGCTCTGGAGTCCTCAGCACAGGAAGGACATGGACCTGTTGGAACGGGTCCAGCAGAGGGCCACGAAGATGATCAGAGGGATGGAGCCCCTCTCCTATGAACACAGGCTGAGAGAGCTGGGGTTGTCCAGACAGGAGAAGAGAAGGCTCCAGGGAGACCTCATAGCAGCTTTCCAATATCTGAAGGGAGCTACAGGAGAGCTGGGGAGGGACTCTGTCAGGAAGTGTAGTGACAGGACAAGGGGTAACAGTTTTAAACTGGAAGAGGGGAGATTTAGATGAGATACCAGAAAGAAATTCTTTCCTGTGAGGGTGGTGAGGCACTGGAACAGGTTGCCCAGAGAAGCTGTGGCTGCCCCATCCCTGGAGGGGTTCAAGGCCAGGCTGGATGGGGCTTGGAGCAACCTGGTCTGGTGGGAGGTGTCCCTGCCCAGGGCAGGGGGGTTGGAACTTGATGATCTTTAAGGCCCCTTCCAACTCTAACCATACTATCATTCTATGATTCTAAATAATAGCAATATTCTCAACAGCAGCTGAAATGTCTAGGAGGGTGGAATTCCCAGAAAGAGGAGAACCAAAGATTGACAGCAGTTCTGGTATCATAGTGAAGAAGTAATACAAATAATCTCTTTCATTTGCAACTTCAAATGATTTTCATAACTTGTTTACAAGCCTCTGCTATAACACGATACCACTTTCAGAGCACAGAATTAATATAAGCAATCATAACAGACCGGTTCAAAGACAGTAAATCATCAACGGAAATTAAAAAGAGTAATTTCAAGATTTAGTCAAGCAGACAAGATGTACTTTTCAGCTGAAAACAGAGAATGAATCCCCCTTTGAAAGTGCCTCTCAGCTGAGTTCGTGGAAGTGTTAACACCTTTGACTGACAAGTCACGTAAAAGTCATTTTAATAAAGGTATCTGGATTCCAGGGAAGTTTTCCTTGTGATCCGTGAAAATTAAACTGCCTCTGCAGCCCTACTGATACCTTTGGCCATCTCCAATGTCTGCCATCACCTTTTCTCACTCATTCCTCCACTTTCCTGTCCCTCCAATTTCATCTCCATAAAATTATCATGCCGCAAAGCAATACCTTTTTCATATTCCCCTCTCCATTGCGGCTCACCGGCAAGCTGAGGTCCGCTTGGGAACACAACAGCCCCAGGGCAGTGTGCTCGGTGAGGATACTATCTCCTGCCATCTCCACTATGTTTGGAATAAAGTAGCTGTGATGACTACACTTCATTTCCAGGCCCAGCCAGGCACCACCCGGGTCATAAAGCTACTCTCTCCTGTCCCTTTTCCTGAGTTCAGATGTCACGTGCTGCTACTTCAGTAAGAAAGAATTAAATCGCATTCAGGTAAAACATGAACTTGAGAGGTTCAAGATTCATCCCTTCATAGTAATGTCCCTCTCCTGTCCCTGGACCTGTTGGAACGAGTCCAGCAGAGGGCCACGGAGATGATCAGAGGGATGGAGCACCTCTCATACGAAGACAGGCTGAGAGAGCTGGGGTTGTTCAGCCTGGAGAAGAGAAGGCTCTGGGGAGACCTTATAGCAGCTTTCCAGTACCTGAAGGGGTCTAACAGGAGAGATGGAGAGGGACTCTTCATGAGGGAGTGGAACAAAAGGATGAGGGGTAACAGTTTTAAAGTGACAGAGGGGAGACTTAAATGAGATATCAGGAAGAAATCACTCACTATGAGGGTGGTGAGGCACTGGAACAAGTTGCCCATCTCCAGAGGACACCCTACCAAATACTGGAGAGAAATATTTGATCATACCACAGCTCACAAGCATACCTTCGATTTTTTTTCTGAAACACCTTTTTTTAAACCTTTTTTTACACCTGCCTTATATGCAGGTGGGGCCTGTACGAAATGGAAACGCAGGTATATGCAAAGGTTCGATGAGCAAGAAGAGTATTTATGGGCCAAACCTCTCAATTAAATCACTTCTTGAAGAAAGACATGGATACCATGACAGAATTTGAACTTGACAGTAGACCTACCACAACCCAAGATGCTACAAAAAAAGCTTTACATTGTGTTCAAGAGACATCCTGAAGGCTGCTACGATAAAGACATTTGCTTTGTTTTATTATCAGTCAGGAGAAAGCTGGCACATGGAAGCCTGCACTAATATTGTCCACCCTTTCAGCAGAACACAGATTAGCTTGCTTGAGCTTTGCATTAAGGTGATCAAATCATTTCGAAGTGAGATGCCGGCATATGCAAGTATGGCCTGAAGTGTGGGTAAAGTGACAAAACACCTGTCAGCACTTGAAAGAAGATATTCATTGAAACCTAGGGATTTCTGTAAAACCCAACCAATGAGGTTTCAACACTTTGAGTCCCAATTTACCGATGTCCTTTACTACCCTGAAGTAAACCGCTTTTTAAGGAGAGACTCCCCTAGTCACACACATAGCAAATGATTTTTCGTTTTTCATTTTCAAGAACATTAACTTAATCATGACAAAGAGCAACCTCCTCAGAAAGGCACTGCTGGCCCTTATATACCATTTTTAAAGTTCAGCATAAGATAATTAACAGACTGAAAATGTCAGCAAATGATGAGACCAAGATGGTTCTGTATTTCAAGATTTTGTAAGTAACCACAGGAGCTACATCCCATCTCAGTGTATGTAGTCCTGCCGATAACTTAAAATTTTGTTATTTACAAGTTTAGGACTTATTACTCAAGTGGGAAGATTAAGACTTAATTTCTCAGTTTTTCCTCACATTAACAATTATATTTGGTTATGGTAGTTCTGAAATAGAATTACAATATTAAGAGACACTTGCATACATCTGAGAAACAAAAAACATCCTAACCTTAATTGTAGACCATGGCATGGACGTGTAAGACAAAATCTAAAGAACAATAAAGTTTCATTGAACAACAACTGTTGTTCGCTATTGGTAAGTGGGAAAAATATACATGCTATATTCAAAGTATGACAATTTCAAAATATTTTTATTGAAATTAGCATACAAAAGATTTTGAAGGCTATTTCTCAACTGGTTATTTCTAAACATTCATGAAAAAGTAGTGGTTCATTTCCAAAAGTCTCCACCACAGTCACATACTTTAAGAGCCTTTTGTTTTTCTAATCATTGCTTCCATCATATCCCACTGCTCTTTGGTAACCTAGTAAAAGAAAAGAGCATTTTATTGGAATTCCCTGTAATAACTACACATCTAAGTATTAACAAATAATGTAAAATAGCAAGCAAGGAATTTAATACCTTCTTCAAATCGTTGAACTCTCCTGCCATAGAAACATATTCCCCACCATCCATTCTAATAACCTAGAATAAAGCATAAGCAGGGTTTTTAATAACGGTGGATTATTCTGTAGCATTCCCTTGTTATGAACTGTGAAAGTAATTTTTATTTATTTGGATCAGGAACACCCATGCCCAAAATAATCTAATTCAACCACTTTTAAAAGTTCTTTTTAAAGATACAAATTGTCATGCATTTCAATTAAAGGGTTAATAATATTTGTAAAGAATTTCAAAGTAACAGTATCTGTTTCATTTCTGAAAACAGAGCTTTAAAAAGTATTCGAAAAACCAAGACCATCATCAGGTTAATTGTATAAACAAGATCAACCAAAACTTACTGCTCCATTAACCCAGCTTGCATAGTCACTGCAGAAATAGGCAGCAAGATTTGCAATTTCTTCTACAGTTCCCAGACGACCACAGGGAATCCTCTCAATTATCTTCTTCTCAAATGTGCCTGTTGGGTCAAGGCGGCTAAAAGCACCCTGAGAATTAAGAGAAATATTAAAAAAGTTGTAACTACATCAGAAATTAAAATCCAGTAGAGATCTGACTCAGCATAAACAATATGGAAGTTAACATTTGTGAGTAAACTGTTCATACCCTCTTTGTCAGTAGGATGAAAAAGAAGAAAGTAGGGAACAGGAAACAATTTATCCCTGTTGAACTGATATGCATCTACTGACGATGACAAGCTGGAATTGAACATGATTGGGATAGTCACCCACCATCTATGACAGCCAAAAGGGGTTAATGATCTTTGTTTCCCAAACCCTTATTAAACATTTGAGGAAACAAGCAAGACTCAAAATTGCTGCATGGACAAGGGAGAGGAGCAAGCAGAGAAGAGGAGCATGAAAGTGACAGAAATAAATTATATGTGACATAGAGTAAGTAAAACTGAAAAGAAAAAAAAAAAATCAAGTTCAGCATTGCAGCAACGGCTAGAAGATGATTACAGTATCAGAGTTATCAACTGCATCAGACTCCCTGGGCCATAGACTGCCAGAGGCTGGAGAAAGAAAGAAATCTCATTAGATGTTTTTCTTCTACCCTTGCCTAAAAGTCCACCAGATACAGGGCCTGGAGGACTTTTGGTCTGATTCTGTAATGTTGTTTCAACATTCTTATAACCCTGCTGATACTGCCACTTATGTTTCTTCACAGTCAAAAAAGGTAAAACTAAGTTGTCCAGTGTAGCATCTAATGCTGACGAGAGGAAAAAAGGAAAATAGGGGGGGGGGGAAGAAGAAAAGCAAGCAACCCTGCACCCCTACCCCCCAAAAAAACAACTGTGAAACATTTTACAGGTAGTAGTTATACCATTATTAGCTGTTACTGCTCATAATTGTAATATTTTGATTCAATGTGAAACGGATCCTCCTCTCTTCTCTTGCAGGACTGCTTTCTTTTTTCTTCCTGTTCCAGCTGGTCTGGATTACTTCCTTCAAACCCTCCAGTCCTCCTTTTCACTCATATCAAAGCTTCACGTTTCCTTGCTGACTTAGTTTTTTTTTCTTTCTAGTTTTGTGATTTTCAACAAAACTAGTGAGATTCTGTTCTCATACACCTAAAAGAGATTCTGAAATTTTGGAATCGATGAGATGTTTTGTTTAAAATTTAGGAGTTCAGGCAGAAACAGGCACTTCTACTTCATCAAGTGTAAGAATTCACTTCACTTGAGAAACTAGGTACGTACAGTTGATAAGAATCAACATTAACTATTTTGATATATTTATTTGAAACACTAAGGAAAGGTTTCATTTGTATTAGCATAGTAGAAGGGGCAGTGCAAGGTTTCAGAAGTTCAAGAAATTCAATTTTACATAAGAATTATTGAGAGGTAGTGTGTTCAATAGTCCAGCACAGTCTTGAGTACCAAGGAAATCATACTTGAATTTAACAGTCACAGAAAAGGTTAGACTATCTTAAAGTTGTCTGTACTACAAAGCATATTCAAGGCTACGTTTCACTTCATGCTACGTACCTTTGTTTTTATCGGACCTGGTTGAATCACATTGAATCTCATTCCATATTTACCCCATTCAGCCGCAAGAGACCTAAAAATTCATTAACAGAATGCATCAATATTTTTAAAACAATATATTAATAATGCTATTCGTAACAACAACAAAGAAAAATCTGTTTAAAACTGAATGAAATGTGTAAATATTATAATTTTCCTGAAACAGGCACTCCTACTGAAGGGATTATATTTTTTGTCCTTAACATGTTCAAAAACATTTCAGAGAAGAAAGAAAAAAAAACCCCAAACAAATGGAGGAATTTTAATTTAATAGATGCATTATAGATAAAACAACATTAAGGAACAATTCTTTCTCCCTCCCAAATCACACAGACGATTTTGGCACCTAAAGACAAGCAACTTCACGCCACCATCCTTCTCTGGTAATTTTGATTAACCCCAAGTATACATTTCTAACACCTTCAACATAGCTCTCACATTAGATGTCTTGTAATAACACAAAACAGAGGTTACATTCTAAAATGGGAGCAGCAGAATAATTTTGCTTTATAGCAACATTTTCTCTGCAAAAGAAGTACTTCAGATAGATCATCTACTACAGTGAATGAATTAACTGGGTCATAAAAGTGTCTGAAAAGTACACACTTCAGTTACAGCTCTACAGAGCAGAAATCAAGACCATCAATCATTCTCTCATATTTTTCTGGATAAAGAATTCTAGTTACTAAGAGGCTGCCAAACTATTCAATTCCTTCTGCCCAAACGCAAAGGAAGATCTATTTGCTATGAAGGACTGCCCTATAGTTAATAATGATAGAAATCCTTTTATTTGCCGAATAACATGGGTATGTCACATGACACTGTTCTGAATTAAGGATAACTGCAGACCTTAATTTAAAATACTGATAGGAAACACATTTCTTTTTGAAACTAGATAGGTGAAGCAACAGTATACTCCACCCAAATAGAAGCAGATCTTTTCCGGGGACAAAAGAAAGTGGAAGACCTTGATCACTATAGACCTTGAACAATTCCCCCAGTAACTGTCTTCAGGTGGTGATTTGCCAATGAGAACGCAAGAGAATCTGATTATTGAAACTCTGTAATTGAAATTTTAGGACTTGCTATTGCCAAAAAAAATAGTTCCACTTGTCCTTATCTCGTCCTTGTGATAAAAATCATCATCATAATAGCAGTTAATGCTTCCTTCTGTAAGAAGCTGTCAATACTGTATGAAATACTATTTTCTTGCTACAGTACTGGAGGCTGGAAGGTTCTCTTATGATACAATGGAATAGGGGGATTATACCAACTAGCTCCAAGTTTATAGACCAGTTATACTATCTCAAAGACGTGAAAAGTAGAACACACATTTTGCTGTTATTACTCACTTGCTCATTGCTTCTACACCAGCTTTGGCAGAGGCGCTTGGCAGCACAAATCCTGAGCCACTCTCTGCATAAATTGTTGTAATAGCCAGGAATGCTGCTCCTGGAAGTTGCAAAAACATTTTAAAATCAAAAACCCACGTCTAACAAACAAAAAATGCATTAAGATCAAACTCTGAGCTTAAGGTAAAAGCAACCTCAGTGGTACAGAAGTTTGCAGCTCAAGTGTTATAAATGCCATTTTCCTCTGCGTTGTAAAAACGTCTTTTAAAAATCTAGTCCTGGAAGCTTTGCTTTCAAGCCTTTTTATTTCAGTTCCCTCTTTTCCGTGAATGTTAAGAGTTGTTCCATGTAAGTGTAAATAGCTATAGATTAGGCTCCAAAAGTCTAAACCCTCAGACTCCTACTGATCATGTGCAAATCAGTCTAACTGGAGGGAAGTCCTAAGGTCTTAGCATCTTTTTAGAAGCTGCCCTAGTCTAGTGGTCATTAACCAAGTAATTGCCCTGATTTCATCAATTCCTGGTTGGAGGAAAAAAGAAAAATAAAAAAAGCAGGATTAACAATTAGGTTTGGCATAATCTCTAAATGACACAGTTTAGGGCTTGAGGTAAAGTTTATGCAGAAAAAAAAAGGTTTTCTTCTAGAAATTTTCAGAAGCTTTTTCTGAAGTAGAGCTTAGGACAAAGTTAACACACATAACTTTTTCCCATTATTATCACAACAAACTTATTATAAAAAAGATCACTTTCTTTTGTATGTTATATTTTAAAACAGATTTAGCAAAAAACATTATGGAAAATAATGGAAACTGCAACTGTTTCTTTTATAATCTCTCCTTTATAGAAGCCTACAATTTCTAATTATCTGATCAGTGACTAGAATGAACTTACTGGAGGACAAGGGATGACAGTTCACTACTTACGCCACAGTAACTAAAATAACTGTTCTACTTACTGTATTTTAAAAATAATTTAATTAGAATAGCTACCCAAGGGATATTTCTAAAACAATATACGTTGCTCATAGAATGTATGTGATGATGAAGTAGAGACTCAGTTAAAAGATTACAGTAATGTTACACAAGAGAAACAAAAGAGTATCCTCAACAAGCACTGACAGAAACACCAGCAGATACCCATAAATCATGGACCCTGTTTACTAAAAAAGTGAGAGACTTTGAAAAGAAAAATCAACACAGGCAAAAACCACAGAAGGACTTCGAAGTTATCTAGAATTGATCGCTAATTATACATTTTGCAGAATTAAATCATAGAACTTTTAAAATATGGGTTAAATAGAGGTGAGGTGGGTGAACCTAACACAGAAGCAAGAATAAATTTACAGCTCTGAAATTTAAATTACACTTCCATTCATACATAATTTTTATTTCTAAAGCCTATATTCACAAAATTGGGCAATATCCAACCAATTAACTCTTCTCGTTTTGTAAAAATTTGGTGCATAAATAACGCACTAGAAGATTTAAAATCCCTTTTAAATACCAGTACAAACTTACAAGACTAAAAGCAGGGCACTTTTATCATTTTAGTAAATGAGGTTGAATGTAGGTCACTCTGCAGACTTAAAGGATGTGCCAGTGTTCTAGTAACTCTCAGATGTGCAGCATCCTCACAGACTGCCGTAAAATATTTGCATTGGGCAGCATCTCCATCACTTCAGAATCTAAGGTCTCTGCTCAAACTTAAAAAAAACAAGCAAGTATAAAGAAAATGAAGGTGGAGGATGAGAGGACCAACAGGCACACTTGATTTACTTGCAAAAACATGTCCTAAAGAAAGCCTTAAATAAAAAGTCTTACTTACAGCAGAATCCCCTAGAAAGAAGGCATGCAAGTAATAGCAAAAAAAAAAAATATCAGGTCTTTTGGAAGCTTAGAAGTGAAAGAGAGAGAGACAACACGAAGGTGAATGACTTCTAGATTTTGCCAAATTTGAGGGTGGAACCAAAGGAAGTAGTTTTTCATTGAACAGCAGCAGAGAAAAAGACATTTTTAAAGTCCTATTTCACTTAACTATAGGGAGACGCTGCACACATCTGGAAGGCCATAAAGAAAACTATTACAATGACACAGTAAGCCAGAATTGGGGACGTGTTTTTTATGTCAGAATATCAGCACTAGAATAGTGGAAAAGTGCTGCTAAAATATATGTGGGAAATACCTTGTCAACTGACTCAAACTGTTACAGAGTTATCGAAACAACATTAACTTTATATTGCTATCATTAAATAGTATAAACCCACTGAATAGAACAGTTTTGAAGAAATTCAACTAATTCAGGAGTTAGAGAAATACAGTTCAAACACAAAAGGATTATTCCAACTTAGTGGCTGTACCCAGAAAAAAGGATTCAGAAGCGAGAGCACATGGAAAACCATAATATACCTCACTGCTTTGAAATACTATTTGAGATTATATCATCCTGATTAAAAAATAAGATCAATATTTTTTCAATTCATAATTAGAAGATAATGTAAAATGAAAGCAATTCTTTGTGCATCATCTATGGTATAACATAGAAAGGTATACGTTATCTCTCCCTTAAAGACAATAATCTGGTGAAGTAAATCTTTGGTTAAATAGTATATCAAAGAACTATCATATTTTAAAAGTAAAGCCAAAATATTGTATTAAAATCCTAGGTAATCTAGAAGTAATAATTATACCTGGGAAAATAAAACCCAATACTGATTTCCATTTTTAATTTCTTTTTCAAATTATCTCAAAGCCAATACTCTCTGGTGCTATTAGTCAAATACCACAGCTGTGAATTTTACTTATTTAAGTGTAGCAGGAAATTTCAAAGCGACATCCTGTACTTGATGTTCATTTAAATAAATGCCACATGTTCAGTTGCTCAATGAAACCAACAGGTATAGAAGACTAAAAAGAAATAACATGTTTTAAACAAAGCCTTATTTTTTAAATTTTAACAATGTTTTACAACTCGTGCAAACTCTGCAGTCAGATTTTTATATTCAACCTCATGGCCTCTGGGTTCCATTTTAAGGGCAGATTGTACAACGAAGTAATTCCTAGCCAGTTCTACTGTGCGATAATTAAGTATGGATTTACTGAAAATGAAGTTGCTTTCTAGAAAAATATGGAGTGGTAGAATTTGTGTTTCTTTGCAAACTCTCAAAACTAGCTGTAATAATAGTAAGGCAAGGAAAGTAAGCAATAATATTATGTCACCATGCTTAGTCACCATTTATCTTAAGTTAAAGATACCTTTTTTTACTTTAATGAGCTCCTTTCCGACTTCCAGAGTTACAAAAGCAGTACCATTTAGCACAATATCAGTTATTGTTTTCCATGCATTAGCAGAAAGCCGTTCAGAAGGTGAAATAAAGTTACCAGCTGCATTGTTTATCACAACCTGAAACACATGATGAAAAACCTGTTAAGTGAAAATAACTTCCTGAGACAAAAACAAATAATTTAAAAGGAATACCTTAGTTTCCAGATAGAAAAGTAAAAAATCCTCATCAAATGAGGTACAGGATGGGGAGGAAGAAAACTAGGGAGAGGGGGAAAACAATCCATCAGAAATTTTAACATCTGCAGCATAGATACTTATAAGTAACAAACTTATCAGTAACAAAAAAATGAGCTGTATTTCCAAACTGATGTAGTTACTAGTCTAGTACTGAGGAACTGCAAATGTAGAAGGTGACTAAAGTCGCTATTTTCTGGGGTGTATCAAGTGCATCCTAACAGCAAAATTTCTCCCCATCAAGTTCCAAGGTCACATGTCATATTTAATGTAACAAATGCATGGCAATAAAAGGAAAAGAAGTTCAGGTAACCTGATGACAAAAGTCTGGATTAGCTGACTGTTGCATAACAGGAAATCTAATCAGTTGTGACAAAGAGAATATTATGATTAAGTGAACACAACTACTACAAAACTTTTTTCAAATAGACGTATAATTGTCCCTTGTTACCTTTCTACAAACAATAATTAGGCAGAGGATACTTTCAATGTATCATTTGCTTAGCCCTTCAAGCTAGCGAGGCAGATATATTTTTTTTAAGAGGCCTAAGCATCACATAAGCAGTTTTTAAACTAAAACTTATGTGGCCAGATCTTGTTCATATAATAATAATATAATGTGCTGAAGCAATAAAATGATGTATTATTTATAGAATGCCATGTAGATTCATGTAAGTTCACACATAAAATGAAGTCTTTGTTCTGACGAACTTCTGGGCCAAATGAAGACATTAAAATTTTCAGTAACAAAACACAGCACAGCCCATATTGCATGAACCTAAAATAAATAAAATAAAACAGCCATAAATTAAACATACCAATGGCAAATAGCCTTTAAATGTGTCCCTACAGTTTGAAGAGAAAAAAAATAAATCCAAACACCTCAAGATACTGAGAAGGTTACTTGAACCACTGAATCATAGAACTTGTCAAGAGCACAGACTACTATCCATTTCTACTCTTTCACATGGGCACAAATGACATCGCAAGCTGGAACCTGGGCAGAATCAAGGAAGACTACAAAGCCCTGGGGGTGCAAGCAAAATGTACTGGTGCCCAAGTTATCTTTTCTTCCATTTTACCAGTTAGAAGAAAGGGTGCAGCCAGAAATAGACATATAATGCAAACCAACATCTGACTTTGTGGCTGGTGCCATCACGAGGGTTTTGGCTTTTATGACAATGGGACATTCTTCAATGACTACAGCCTGCTAGAGAGAGATGTCTAGAGGAGGCAAGGGAATCTGTGGCAGCAGGCTGGCCAACTTGGTCAGGTGGGCTTTAAACTGAAGGACTTGGGGGCAAGGTCCAAAGTGGCAACACTCACACCACTGCAACCAACTGGGGAATAAGCCAGGCCAACCAGAGAAATGACAAATGTCCCTTAGCTGCCTCTCAAGATGAGAACCAGAAGCCCAAGCACCTCAAGTGTATGTATAACAATGCATGCAGCCTTGGGAACAAACAGGAGGAACTGGAGCTCTGCGCCCAGTCAGAAAGTTATGACATCGTAAGAATAACTGAAACATGGGGGGACAACTCACACAACTGGAGGATTGCGATGGATGGCTGTTTCATGAAGACAGGCAGGGAAGAAGATGAAGATGAGTCGCACTCTATGTTAAGGAGAACCTTGAATATATAGAAGTCAACTATGGCAGTTGTGGAAGTCCTATCGAATGCCTCTGGGTCAAGATCAGAGGGGTTGTCTCCAAGGGGGATGTGGGAAACCAACGGAAGATTGGCGAGGAGGACTGTATATATGCTCAAGTGACTTGCATGTGGGGTGCTGGAAAACACATCTATCACACTAATTGTTGCTTAGTTTTGTGTGCTCAACAAGTAGAACATCTGCACTTAGATAACATAGGCCTGGAATGGACTCAGGGGCACCTTATCAAGCACGCCTGGGATTCTTGCCCTGCTGCTGAAGAGATCGAAGCACAGCGGAGAATCTGCCTGCCAGAATCCTTGAAATACAGGCCCAAGCAGCAAGTGGGAGCTCCCTCGCTCCCTCACTCCCTTGCTAACAAGGACTCTCATGCTAATAAGGACTCTGGCTCCGCAGTGCCTGCGTCCCCTGCTTGCCTGCCTCTGCCCAGGTGCTGCTTCAGAGGTTCCCGGATCCATGAGGAATTGACATTAAATGGTCCTTTGCCCTTAATCCGTGGTTTTGTGGTTGTTCCTGCGTCCTGCCTGCATCGGCTCACACAGGGGATCTTACAGTAGGCATCTGTTACCGACCTCCAAACCAAGACAAAAAGTAATATTTGGGTCACTTAAGCAGGCTTCAGGTCAACAGAACCTGGTTCTTACGGCTAACTTCAACTACCCAGACACTTATTGGAAGAACGCTGCAGCAGCTCACATCATCCATGAGTTCCTGGAATGCGTAGAGGACTGCTTCCTCATACAAATGTTAGACATGCCAAAGAGGAACGAGGCACTGCTGGACTTGCTACTCACAAACCAAGAAAACACGCTTTGTAGTATCTCAGTTAGTGACAGCCTTGGCTGCAGTGATCCCAATATTGTGGAGTTTGGGATCCTGCTGAGCACACTGAAGTACAAAGACAAAGGTTTTAGATTTGAGAAGAGCAAACTTCAGTTCAGTCAGAGCTCAGCTGGGAGGGATTGTGTGGGAAGCTTCCATGGAGGATAAAGGAGCTAGCAAGTGCTGGAAGTTTTTCAAGAATGCTCTCCTGAAAGCACAGGAACACTTCATCCCCTTTAAAGGTAAGGGAACCAGGCAGAGTAAGAAACCCCCTTGGCTTAATGCTGAGCTTCTGAGTCTGCTAAAAACCAAAAAAGAAGCATGCCAGAGATGGAAAAGCAGACAAATACCCATTGAGAACTACAAGGCCACAGCCAGGCATGCAGAGATGCAGTTAGAAAAGCAAAAACTCAGCTCAAATTCAAATTGGCCAGAGATGTCAAAAACAAGAAAGGTTCTCTTCAGGTATGCAAACAAAAAAGCAGAAACAGAAGGAAAATACCAGCCTGCTGTTAAACGGGAGAGGTGAATTAATCACCAGCAATGCTGAAAAGGCAGTTCTCAACACATTCTTCACCTTTGTCTTTACCAGCGCTGTTGGGCCCCAGGCCTTGGGAACAACGATCCAGGTTGATGCAAACACAGACCCACCACCAGTGAAGGAAGCGGTATGCGAACTATTCCAGGAGTTTGACCCCTACAAATCGATGGGCCCTGAGAATATCCACCCGAGTGTTAAGAGAGTTGGCTGACATCATTGCAAGGCCACTCTCCGTAATCTGTGAGAAGTCATGGAGATCAGAGGACATCCCAGAAGACTGGAAGAAGGCTAATGTCACCCCCATCTCCAAGAAGGGCTTAGAGAAAGATCCAGGAAATTATCGGCCCATCAGTTTTACTTCAGTCCCTGGAAAAGTTATGGATGAATCCTCCCGGGGACTATCACAAGTCAAATGAAGCACGTGATTGGGAAAAGGCAGCACGGATTCACCAAAGGCAAATCGTGCTTGTCAAACCTGATCGCCTTCTACAACAAGGTAAGCTGCTTGGTTGATGTGGGGCAAGCAGCAGACATTGCCGACCTGGACTTCTCCAAGGGTTTCAACACAGTTCCCTACAGCCTCCTCCTAGAAAAACAGATGATTACGGTCTAGACAAGCAGTCTGTGGTGTGGGTGGGGAACTGACTAACAAGCCGCACCCAGAGAGTGGTGGTAAATAGCTCCTTCTCAAACTGCCAACCCGTCACAAGCGGGGTCTCCCAGGGATGGACACTGGGACCAATGCTGCTTAATATCTTCATAAGTAATATGGATGATAAGATCAAGTGCACCCTGACAAAGTTTGCTGATGACATCAAACTGAGTGGGGAAGTAGACACTTCAGATGGGAGAGCCACTCTGCAGAAAGACATGGATAGGCTGGAAGAGTGAGCTAACAAGAACCTTATGAAGTTCAACAAGGACAAGCGTAAGGTCCTGCACCCAGAAAAAACATAATCCAAGAGTGCAGCACAGGCTGGGATCTACTTGGCGGGGAAGTAGCTCTGTGGAAAGGGATGTGGGGGTCCTGATGGACAACAAGCTCAATACGAGTGAAGAGTGTGCTGCAGTGACAAAGGGAGCCAATAGGATGCTGGGTTGCATCACCAAGGGCATTGCCAGCAGAGACAAAGTTATTATCCCACTCTACTCAGCACTTTTCAGGCCACACCTGGAATACTGTGTCCAGTTTTGGTCCCTGCTATGCAAAGAAGATGTGGACAGGCTCTAGAGGGTCCAAAGAAGGGCCAGCAAGATGACCAAAGGACTGGGAAGCCTGCCATATGAAGAAAGGCTGGGAGAACCGGGTTTGTTCAGCCTTGAGAAAAGGAGGCTTAGGGGAGACCTTATCCCCATGATCCAGTATTTAAAGGGTGGCTGCAAAGAAAATGGAGTCACATGGAAAAGACCAGGGGTAACGGGTACAAGTTACTCCTGGGGAGATTATGATTGGATACAACAGAAAAAAACTTCAAGAACAATCAGCCATTAGAATAATCTCCCCAGGGAAGTGGTGGGTCCCCCATCATGGGACACCCAGGCTTACAGTATTCATATAAAAAGCTACTGGTGAATGCAAAGTCTACAATACACATATGACAGTTAAATCTGCAGTACACCATTTTAAATCTCACTGACTACCCTTTACATCAATGTTAACAACCTTGTCACACTTTCTATCAGCTGGAAGAATCTGAGCTGTTTCTCTCACGATCACATCACAATTTGGTGCCTATCACTATTTAGATTCCACCAGATCATCCTTCTCAAAGCAATAGTCTGATGGAAAGAGTTCTGTGCCAAACTATTAAAAAACACATGCTTAGCTTGACTGAAGTGATTTTACAAGAACGTAGTCTTCAAATGGGAACCTTCTTTGTGTATTTTAATAAGCTAAGCAAGGACCAAAGAAGACATTTATGATTACTTCAATTTCTAATTTGCAAGACATTCTGTTAATAAGCAACAGGTGTAATTCGGTACCAACACAGGTAAGCCACCTTTTCATTAGGATTTAAGGAAAATATTCTGTTCACTTAATTAATTAAAAGAATCCCATCATAACTGTCCCATCGTTTACAAAAAAAAATGTTGGACCTTAGAGTAAGGACAACAAAGTCTTGTCTATTTGCCAGCAAATATTTTTAGAACCACAGAATACAGTAACCAGTCTAACTGTGAATGTTAGCTTTATCTTGAAGTACTGCCACTTTTTGTCTAGTGTCTCTTTGGATTCCATTAATTTCCTATCATAGACATTTTCTTCATACCTACTATGCAAATAATTACCAGTAATGAAGACTGAAGTTCTTTTGTTTCACTAGAACACTTACATCAGGATGTCCTGCCACTTGGATTATTTCAGCAACAGCATTCTTAACTGAAGCTGGATCTCTCACATCACACTGGATAGCATGAACCTATGTAAAGACAGAAAGGCAGCTGTAAGAATTCAAAGCTGTATCACTCAAATTAAACAAGCCCACAGAAGCACATAAATGCATAAAAATCCTACAACCATTTAAAGTGTAGTACATATTCACAATTCTGTGAAAATTTACCTTATTTCCTGTTTTAGAAGAAATTTCTTCTGCTGTTCCTTTCAAAACATCGAGCTTCCTAGAAATAAGTATACATCACTACATTTCAATTAAATGCAATTACAATTCAGATTAATAAAATCTGATTATTTCTTTCCTGAGCAAATGAGAGCTAAAACTTAAAACATATGTATGGGCACATGCATGTAGCTGATTTTCATGAAAATTGAGCTTTAAAATGAAAACTATGTTTAATCACTTTCTGAAAGAAAACTTTAAATTTAAGTAATTTCTGGTTAGTGCTACTTGAAAGCAACTCAGAAGTGACTACAGTAAGAGACTATCTTAAGCTAGTCAAACCTAATAAGCTAGAAAAAATAATTTCATTCTGAGTACATCATCATAACCAACTTCGCTTTAGCTACTACTCTACTAGTATTTCTGAGGAGACATACATATTCAGATTTAAAACTAAATATCTAAACCACTTTTTGGATGAATCACAATGCTATTGTTTAATTGGATTAAAAATGAGATTGTTTTTCTAGTCTTTACTGTAGTGCTACGTAAGGGAACTGCAGAAAGATCATCTTCATCAAGGGAAAAATGAGGGCTGTTTGTAAAGTCGTAAGAATTAAGAGGAATGGTTTTAATTCTTTACTGCAATTCAAATCTGTAACAAGAACACCTGCAATAATACATTCAAAATGTTCAAAAATGGCCACTTCAATTTTTTTGTTCTATTTTATGCGAATTTATCTCTAATATTCTGGGTTGTTTATTTTGCTGCTGCATTTCATGGAAATGTGTTTAGTTTATTTCTTCCTACTGCTGGTTGCACCATTCGATATTTGTTGATGTATCTGCAAGTTTCTGGTATTTACAATATGACATTATAATTTAAAAGCGTACTGAAAAAGAGTACAAAGAATAAATTTATCCAGTTTATGAAGAAAGCAAGATCCACTACAAAGAAGAAAACAGACTCATTCAGCATTCAGTACTAAATGAAAGCCCTAAAACATCTTCGTTAATATTTACCGGCTTGCTATAACACACGTGGCACCTAAACTGGACAAAGCTGTTGTCATCCCCTTGCCAAGCCCAGTACCTCCACCGGTTATAAAGGCCACTTTCCCTTGAAAGGTATTTGGTGGCAACATCACTTTTTGAACAGGTGAAAAGAATGCAGCTTGAGGTGCACTGCTGTCTTGAAGCAGCACATTTGGCCCACGGCTGAAAAACTGAAAGAAAAAAAGAGGAAAGTTATTTTTTTCTCATTTCTGTATACATGACTGTTATGCAAGATTAGATTTTTCTTACGACATGGAAGTAACAACTGCCTTATTGTAAACTGAATGTAAGAATGATTAGATCGTATTATACTGAAACACAGGGACATTCACATAAATGCTAACACCAGACTAGGAGCTATTTTTACACGTTCCACTCCAGCTAGAGAACTACTGAAAAAAGTATTTTAATTGTGATTTTTGGTATTTTGAAAGCTAGTTATTCTTACATATGTCACTTTTACTGAAGTGTGTGGAAAACCACTACCTACTAATTACAGGCTCCCAGCGGGATTTGTGTTTTAGATTCACATATGTACTGTACTTTATGCATGAGGAGTTTAACCCTAGCAAATCCATGTGATTTTGAGATTACAGGATTATATATTTACAATATATTGTTCAAAAGCCTCAGTAGTAGCTTCAAGGCTTTGATTCTTTACTATTGTAGCCAATGAAACATTTTTCTTTACTGGAGAACAGGGCAGAATCAAACTCCGTGAGACCTGTCCCAATCGTTACTGGAGCTGCTAAGCAAACCAATGCCATCTCCCAGACAAAATTGTGCAAGGTCAGGTTATCAGCATTGGCATTCTGTCCCCAGAAACATCATTTAAAGCAAATTAGCCCTCAACGAACTGGTCCTTGCAAAGAGACATACGATTAGTACATGTTTAAAACATACATGCAAGAAGAAAATTCAGTACTGCATCTAGTGATCTATGGTAATAAGAAAACATCCCACTAATGCAATGAGAAATTTGTGATGTCACCAAGAAAGTCCCAGCAAAAATAGCCAAAAGGATATTTCTAGCAACCCTAAAACATTAAACTAACTGAAACCGTAAACAAAGCACTGAAGTAAATGCCTTGGGACAGCAGCATTACAGTAATAATTCAGAAATTCCCCAATATACAGAATACAAAAGTTAACTGGCAACTGCAAACACTTCTAAGTATGACAGAACTGGACTATACTTATTTTTGATGTGCAAAAAATTAGAAGAATATGAGTTATATTTACTTTCTCTAATAATAATTTGTACTTGAGCCTTTAACATGTTTATTTGAATACAAAAAATTCTAGTACAATTTTTGGAAAGAAGACTGAATGGTTCCTTGTGTATGGTGTTGTTAATAAAAACATGCAACTGTTCAACAGGTTGACATGAAGAATAAGGGTTATTTTAAAATAGTAAAAATATTACAACTTATTGTTCTATTTAATAACTTGCATTTTCAACACTAAAATTAGAAGACAACATTTCTAGTGGTAGCTGAATAATCTATACACGTCTTAGCTATAATGCACAGGAATGGGGATTTCAGAGCTTAAAGTTGGCCTGTGCATGTGAATCCTTCTGTGTGATAATACATTTCCATGAGTAACACAGGCGAAAACAAGAGAGAATAATCATGGAATTACACTGCCAGTTTAACATAGTTCTTGTTCCAAAGAAATGATGATTTTTTTTTACATGGAAAGGGTTATTAAGCATTGGAATGGGCTGCCCAGGGAAGTGGTTGAGGCACCATCCCTGGAGGTATTTAAAAGACGGATTGACATAGTGTTTAGAGACACGGTTTAGTGATGGATTTGATCAGAGTTTGGTTGATGGTTGGAGTAGATGATCTTAAAGGTCCCTTCCAACCCAGACAATTTGATGATTCTAAGAGTTGTGGGCCCTATGTAGAACAAAACTAAGAAAGTAAAGCTCAAACTAAAGCTAGAATTATCACAAAAGGAAAGCACTGCAGCAAGTTCTACAGCATTCATATTAAATGTGTACTTTAGGAATTCTTTCCGGAACTCAGACTCTTCAGTGATGTGCAACAGCTTTTCACAAAGGCAAAAATAAACCAAAGGTTGTTCTAAGGAACACGAGCAGATCAAGTGGAAAATCCAAAGAATGTCACAATATCTTTCTGAAATAGCAAAGTTCTACAATCAGATCTGCCACCAAATGTCTCTCAAATACTGATGATTTTTTTTTTTTTTAATTCTCCCAACAGAAATAAAATTTGCAGATTTTCAGAGAGTACCAGAATAGTATTAAACCTCCAGGAAAGGGGAGTGCGAAGATTCTCTTCTGGGTCTTTCTGAGTAGTCCCCCCATGTGTCTCAACTCATGTCTCTTCAGGCAGAGGGAAGGGCTCCCTCTGGAGAACTTCAGCTCATGGTAGAGACTGCAAATCGAGACAGCATTTGGACTCCCTCTTCCTCCAGTGTAAGGAGAAGATTGGAGACAATTCCCATGCAGTACTGAGTGTCCCCAGGCAGGTGCTCTGTTCCTGACGGACACAGCCCACTCGTCTCGCTCACCACTATGGAAACCACGTCAGCAGCTTCCCACCTGCTGTGGGGAGGAAGATGAGGAGGCAGGCCACAGCAAGGGCGGCAAGGATGACCCCACCAAGACTAATAAATCACCGCAATAATACCAAGCAGACACTAAAGTTGGCATAACTCAGCAATCTTTTCATGAGACTGCTAGCGCCTCATTTACTAGCTCGCACAAGGGGCTTGCACGAGGACCCACTCAATTTAATCATTCCGCTATTTAAGGCTCAAGGTTTTAAAGGAAACCTCAGGTATAACCAGAGATACAAAGAAGCCAGGAAACAACATTAAAAAAAAAAGGCCCAAAAGGTGAACAAACCAAAAAACAACCATCACCCAAGGGGTGGAAGTGAATAATGAAATAACTGCAGAAGGTGCTCTCGGAAACGGAGAATCGGTCAGTCAGTGAGAATCGTTGTGCCCGGGGCAGAACTCACTGGAAATGGATGGCCTCCAGCGACACCCCCCCCCCCAAAATCAGCCACGGCACTGCCATGGGACGGCAAGACTCCAACCGCTCCACTTACACCGCACTGCACGACTCCGCTACGGGGACCCAAGGGTGACAGCAATACCTCCACACCGAGGGGAGAGACACAGGGGCCACGGCCCGAGGAGCACAGGCCGCCCTTCTGTCAGGGCTCCGCGCCGGGCGCTGAGGAGACTGGGGGGGCAGCCCGGGGGCCTGCCCGGCCGTCTCCCCAAGCCCCAGCAGCCGGAGCTCCGCTCGAGGCTAAGCCGCCCCGCGGCTGCCGGGGGGCGTCGGGGAAGGCCCGTGAGGCGGCCGGGCGGCGTCAGACCGGCGGTCAGCACCGTCCGCCGACACCCGCCGTGCCCTCTGAGGGGAGAAGGGCGGCCGGACAGCCCCGGAGGAGCGGAGGAGGAGGTCGCGGAGCACCCCCCGAGGCGCCAGCCGGCCACCCTCGGTCCCACCGGGGCAGAGGAGTGCCTTACCCGCCCGGTGCAGGAGAAGAAGGCCGCGGCAC